>JAKSZT010054517.1:4010848-4101577 GCA_026826555.1 Tolypeutes matacus | reverse complement strand
ATCTATCTATCTATCTATCTATCTATCTATCTATCTATCTATCTATCTATCTATCTATCTATCTATCCCCTCCTTGCTGCTTGTGCTCACTGTGTCCATTTTGCTGTGCATTTTTTTCCTGTGTGTCTGCTTGTCTCCCTTTGTGGCGTCATCTTGCTGCGTCAGCTCACCGCGCCCCGCGGGCCAGCTTGCCTTCACCAGGAGGCCCCGGGAATCGAACATGGGGCCCCCCCATATGGTAAACGGGAGCCCAACCACCCAAGCCATATCCGCTTCCCAAGCCTGATTTATTATATGGCCATCCTGTATGGGAAAAGACTGTAACTTTGGGTATCTTTGGTCAACCTTAAGAGATATAGCAAGTCGACGATGTGGCTCGGGTGGTTGGGCGTCTGTCTCCCACATAGAGGGACCTGGGTTCAATCCGCAGGACCTCCCAGTAAAAATTCAAAAAAATAAAAATATAGAAGGCATGTGGGCCACTAGGCTCTGTACACGGGTACACTGCCAGGCCCCGCGAGCAGGTGCGCTGTCAGGCCCCATGAGCCACGCAGCAAAATGATGACATAACAGGAGAGTGACACAAGGGAGAGCCAAGACAAGATGCACTGAAAAACCAGGGACTAAGGTGGTGCAGGTGGTAGGACACCTCTCTCCCACATTGGAGAGTCCGAGGATCGAATCCCAGTGAAGACAGGAGGAGAAGGATGAGAAGAGGGCAGGAAACAGACACAGAGAGTTGCCCCGCGAATGGAATAGAAACAGCAAAAACAGGAGTGTGGAGGGGTTTAAAAATGGATAAAAGTAAATAAATCCTTAAAAAATGTATAGGGGAGGAAGATACAGACTATAGTTAGTAATACTTTGACAATGCTCTTTCATGATTTGTTAACAAATGTTTCATAACAATGCAGGGTGTTTGTGGGGGGGTGATGTGTGGGAGCCCTGTATGATGTTATGTGTGTTTGTTTTGTAAGATCACGATGTTTACTGAACACTTATAGTTTATGTATTATTCATGTATGAATGATATACTTCAATAAATTGTTTAAAAAAAAAAAAGTAAAAAATAAAAATAAAAAACACTGTTGAATGAAGAATGAATGAATTCATATATATATTTTTTTCCCTTGAGGTACGGGGGCCGGGGAAAAACTCAGGACCTTGCATGTGGGAAGCCGGCACTCAACCACTGAGCCACATCAGATTCCCTGAGTAGGCTTTTTTTTTTTTTTAATTTATTTTTATTGTGGGTAAAAATCAAAATTCTCACAATACATACAAACATTTGCAAAATGATATATAAATATATATGCATATATGTGTATTTGCTTACAAAAAGGAAAAAAAAATGAATATATATATATATATATTTTTTTTTTTTTAAAGGCATTTCCTTTGCTTTTTTGCCCATTTTTTGAATGTCCCAAGCCTGAGTAGGCTTTTAAAATTTGTTTTTCTTGTTTGTTTTTCAGGAGAACTGAATCTGGGACCTCCCATGTGGGAGGCAGGTACTCAACTGCTCAAGCCACATCTGCTCCCTCATATATTTATTGACACATATTGTTATATGCCAGGCACTGCAGTTTCTATTATGGAGGATAACAAGACAAACCTGAAATAGTCCTGGCCCTCAAAACATTACTATTCAGTAGAGTCTAGAACATAAATACAAGGTGTGATGGTTAGGCTAATGTGACAACTTGGCCAGATAATTTTGGCCAGTTGTTTGGTCAAGCAAACAGTGGGCTAATTGTAATACAAGGACATTTATGGACTTTAGTGATCAGTGAGTTTACTGCATAGATGGCTAATGATATCTACAATCAACCAGGGAGATTACCATCAGCAATGAGTGACATTTTATCCAATCAGTTGAATGCCTTAAAAGGGGAACTGATTTCAGCATTCAGAGAGAATTTCCCAGCTCGTCTTTGGACAGCCAACTTCTCCCAGAAACTCATCAAGACCTTCAGTGGACTTCCATCAGAGCCCCTGGTTTGCAGCCTGCCTGTGGAACCTGGACTTGTGTATCCCCACAGTCATATGAGAGACTCTTCTAAAATCTCATACTATTTACAGATATCTTCTGTTGATTCTGTTCCCTAGAGAACCCTGACTAATACATAAGGAAACTGGTGAAAAATATTATAAGAGGCCTTCAAAGACAATCCAGAGGGGTCCAGAGCGTCTATAAACATGAAGCCTGGACCAAAAAACCACTAAGCTCCCTCTAACAGGTCCACATTTCTCTTATCCTCTGGTCAGAGGAGGTTTAGAGGAGTAAGGTTTGGAGTTGGGTAATTAGGGAAATGACGGTCTAATTAGCAATAAGGAGGAAGGGAGGGCAAACGATAGCTCATTTACTGTTCCAGGAAGTTATCACTATTGCTGCCTCCTGGTTCTAGGCACCCACTCATAATTCTCTCTGCCTGACTTATTCAGAAGAGCTCTCCAGAGCTTGGCTCTTGTGCTATCAAAGGCACTGATGTTTTGTCACTCAGCCTCTGCCACTCACAGCTGATCCAGTCTTACTTCAAGTCCCTTAGCTTCAGGGAAAAAAGAACTAATATTAACTTCAGGTTTAGGCAACATCTGACCACCTGCTGCATCAGGCACTGTGCTAGGAAAAAATAATCTGGGTTTAGATTATTCACTATGCACCTGGACAGCTCAGTCCTGGCCCAGCTGCCTGCTACTCCTAGGTGCTGTCCAAGGCAGACCAAAACCATTCCTGAAGTTGGCCATATCCTCTTCCTTAAAAGGAGGGTTGGGGGAGTGGATGTGGCTCAAGCAGTTGGGCGCCCACCTCCCACATGGGAGATCCCAGTGCCTCCTAAAGAAGACGAGCTGACACAATGAGCTGATGCACGAGCAGACACAATGAGCATGGAGCAGATGTGGCTCAAGGGGTTCAGCACCTGCCTCCCACATGGGGTCCTGGGTTCAGTTCCTGGTGCCTCCTAAAGAAGACAAGCAGACAATGAGCTGACACAATGAGCAGAAACAATGAGCAGACAGATGAGGGAGCCATGAGGGCGGGGGGAGAGCATTTAAAAAAAGAAAAAGGAGAGTTGGAGATTAAGGAAAGTGTTTAAGATAAATTAGCACCTGATGGAGACTTTTTTCCTCATGTAAAATAAAATTTAGAGAGAAAAACTGGACGTTGAGAACAATTACTCCTGAATTTATCTATTTCCTACCATCTTGAGAATCTGTTCCCACAAATAAGAGGAAAATCCCATTTGGTAGAAAAGGAGAAAATCTAAGGCCAAGGACAGAAACTTACCTCGGCTATAAAGCGGGCTGCTGCTCAGCGGGGGTGGGAGGGCGGGGGCAGGTCTCGGCGCCCTGGGCTGCACTATGATCTGGTAGCCCTGCATGAGACGCTGGCAAATAAATTCCTCAAAAACCTGCTGAGCCGTCATCTGCACACCCTCCTCGTCCCTCCTGAAAACAAAGATGATTGCTCACATGGATGTGCCGGGCCCAGGTTGGAGTGACACTCGGAGTCCATGGTCCCACCCCTTCCTTTGCTTCGTCCCCATGAGCCTTGCCTGATTACCATTCGATGATGGCTCATAAAGCTAATGATTTGTAAGCCAGCTCTGGGAGAAATGACGAGTTCAAAGGGTTGGAAAAAGGAAGCAGGTAACTCAATGTCCAAATGGGTAATCTTAGAGAAGATTGGATTCAGTGCACCCAAAACAGCTGCATTTGAAAATATGAGCAAAGACCAAGGAGGAAATATTGTTAAGGAGTTGTGTCAATAGAATGCTAAAGAAAAACTAACAGTTCTTGCATCGTGCGATTTCCTACATTTAGAAAAAAGGACACAGGTTTGAAAATTTCGTGTTTTGGGAATGCTGATAAGCAAAGATGGGGGTGGGACTTTCCTCTGTTTCCTCTGACACTGACCTGTCCGTGTCTGTTTCCGGGAGGAGATCGTAACAGCCTTCAGTGTAGTCATTCTGCAGGCCCTGGCGGTCAGGGAAGTAGTCGGTGGTAAGGGGGAGGCACGCCGGAGTAGTGAGAGACTTCCAGTCCACTCCAACTGTGCAACAGAAGCCTGGCACTACAGGGGGAGCAGACAGTGTCAGAACTGCCTCGTGTAACAGGGAAAAGGTACGTGTGGTCATATGGCAGGTTTGGTATGTAGGGAGGAAAGGAGGAAGAAGAAAGGGTTGGGAGCAAAGTTCAAGGTGAAAGGTGATAAAGTTGCCAGAATAGGGAGGGCAAGGAGGAGAAGGGGTAGGGGAGGGAGAAAGAGAGAAATAGAGTTTGTTAGACAATATAGTGCACATGCTTATCCAATCCCATCATGCAAATGGGATGCGCAGCTGATACTTTTAATTTCCCGCTGATCGTAAGCTACAATGCCAGTGAGGTTACTGCAGGGCAGGCAGAGTTACGTGTCGAAGCAAGTCACCATTCCAATAGCAGATAGGAGGCTCATGCTGGAGCCTCTTCCGAGGATTGTAGAGTGGCTAGGGTGGGGAAAGGAGGAGAGCTCAGTCTGATTTTGGGAAGAACATCAGCATATAGTAGCAGAAATAAGGAATACTTTCAGAATTGTAAAAACAAGTAGCAGGTCCAAAAGGGCGGGAGGAAAAAAATCAAGGAAGGATGTCTGGGAGAGTTATGAGGCCAGAACTTTTCAGATACAGAGTTTAACAATCCAGAGATGGGAGCTGCAGTGTAGGCTGGACCACATGGATCTGTCTGGAACTGTCTGCTCTTCAGTTAAAGCAGAGTTTCTCAAACTCGGCACTGGTGACACTTTGGGACAGACAATTCTCTGCTGTGTCTTATGCATTCTAGTATATTGAGTAGCATCTGGGCTCTACCCATTGCCAGAAGCAACTCCCAAGTTGTGAAAACCAAAAATGTCTCCAGGTAGCGCTGCATGTCCCCTGGGAAGGGAGGTGGTGATGGGGCAAAAATCATCCAGGTTGAGGATCACAAAGTTAAAAGTATTACGGCAGTTATCTCTTTAAGTAATTTCAGTGAAGATTATTTTCAAATCTCTAAAAAGGGAGCAATAGGTAGCAGAAAACTCCATGCCTCTGCCTCTGAGTTCTTAGTAGGATACATTTGTACTCTGCTTATAACCAGGTGTAGCACCTGTTGCCTCAATGGCCCTCACATCATCTCTGTGGAACAGGTGTGGCAGCAGCGTCAAACTCTTTATACACTTGGCCAAGCTGCATCTCAGAGAGGTTACATGTGATAGCAGAGACAGGATCAGAAGTCACTCTGCTCACAGGTCTTTCCACCACGTAGTGTGTGACACACACAACCCAGAACATCAGAGTCCCACTGAACTTGGAGTTAAAGGATAAGAAGAGATCTTGTATGCTAGGCACAGTGGGGAACACGCCCTACCCATGTTGCCTGGGGAAAGATGATTTGACCTATAGCAGGTCTAATTTCATGGTCTGCAGGGGATCTGTTAACTTATTAACATTTCAAGGAGCTCAAAACATAACCCAAGATTACCTAATTAATCAATCCAGTTTCTCAGATGAGGGGGGCAAGCTTGTTCCTACTTCCTAGTTATTAGAACCAGGAGTAGAAGGAAGAGACTTGATCTAAGCCACAGCAGGGAAGCCAGAAACAGAAGAGAGCTCTATCTTAACTCGCTCTTAGATCATTCTGGACCTCATAGGCTTCCTGATCCTTAGGATTGGAAAAACCTTTTAGAAATGTCTTCTGCTGGGCACACCCCAAGATATAGGGTATCCAAATGCCTGGTCCAAAATCTCATGGTGAACAGGGCTCCGTATTCCTAGTTTAATGACTCTCTGTCCCCAGAAACAGAATGTGGCCTCTTTTCTAATGCCTGTATTTTCTGGCCCTGCAAAGGTGGCCTCTGAGGAAGTCCCACAAAATTAACAATCGTAAACACAGGCAACAAAGTCCAGTACTGGGGTTGCAGAGAAATAGGCTCATCTAGTCATTGCTGGCAGCTTTCTGGGAAATATTCAATCTGCCAACTATATTTTGGGAACTATATTTGAAAGACGTGAATCAAAAGAAAAAACACACCCACTGCACCATGCATTACACCTGATTATACGTGGTAGCTAAAACTGGAAACCATCCAAATGGTCACCAATAGGAAAATTATTATTCAATTCAGGATATAATAATGTGGTCAATGTTGCAATTAAAAATAACTAATGTGACGACCAAAAAAAATTATGAAAAGATTATTAAATTAACCATAAGTAGGGACAAAAAGATTCAGTGATGGGTATGCACTGGTCATGGTTAAGAAAATAAAGTCTTTCAGGTGGTGAGACTTCTGTCTCTTATTTTGTTATTGTAAATATTTACATGTTGTCTTACTGCATAGCTATTTCAATAGACAAGGATGATCAACACAAATGCAATCAAACCAAGTATTTTCAACTACAGGTATGTAAGCAGCTCCAGTTCTTCCTATAACTTCCTTCCAATTTTTTCCCCAGAGCCATGATTATGCATTTAAGGCCTAATAAACTGGCATGAGGGGTTTATGGGGATTCTGTTACACTGGCCAGTTGCCCTGGAATCACATTCAGGAGCAGGTCATCGGCCACTCCACTCTTGCTTTCCAGTCCTCCCTCATCACATCACCTTCCCATACCCGAAATGCAAGGACTTCCAGAGCGCCCTCTTCCCACAGGGCTCATTCTGGCTTCCTCATGCTCTGACCCCCACCCATCCTCCTACCTCCCTGGTCAGTCGCCCCCTCTTACTTGGGTCTGGAGAGGTAGAGACATTGTCCTCTAGAGAATCCTTATTCTGGGTCCTAGGATTCATACCTATGGAAAGATGAACAGAGCTGGTATTAATGAGGCTCATTCTGAACAGTTATGGCTGAAAAAGCCCAAAACTGTAGATAAAACCAAAAAAATGTGAACCAACTGCAAATTCTGTGTTAATTATTTCAAACAGTACAGAAGAATCAATCAAAGAAAAATGAGCAGTCTAAAATTTGGGAATGAGCCAGAACTTTAGTCTGAGGTTTTCAATCTCATTCTTTGCCCAATAAGACCTTCAACATACACATACACAAAGAAAATCCACCACTTGCTTTAAGGAAATGGACATATTTCAAAGCCACTTAAACTAATTAGAGCAATCTTTAGCAAATATAAATGACCTATTTAAATTTAGTCCACTCAACAGTCATCCTTATCTTCCAGAATTTTCTTTCCCTGATCATGAGATAGGTACAACCACTGTGGAAAACAGTATGGCAATTCCTCAGAATATTAAGTATAGAATTTTCATATGATCCAGCAATCCCACAGCTAGGTATATCCCCCAAAAGATTTGAAAGCAGGAACTCAAACAGACATTTGCACATTGATGTTCATAGTAGCATTATTCACAATAGAGCATTTAACTGCACAATAGTCAAAAGGTGGAAACAAACCAAGTGTCCAACAACTGATGAATGGGTAAATAAAATACGGTCTAACCATACCATGGAATATTATTTAGTTGTAAAAAGAAGTAAAGTGCTAGAACATACTACAACATGGATGAACACTGAAGATATCACGTTGAATGAGATAAGCTAGACACAAAAGGACAAATATTGTATGATTAAGGGAAGTTATTATTAAATGAGTAGAAATTTTTATGAAAATAGTCTGGAAATACTGGTGAAAGTAACAATTATTGATTATTATCAATATATTTAATGTCAAAGAATTATTCAATTAAAATGATTAAAATGATTTTTATGTTATGTACATTTTACCACAATTAAAAATAAATAAATTATTTTTTAAAATGTTATATGTTATTTGTCAACAGCCAAAAAACCACTGGAGCCAAATTTTCTGATTAAGCTGTCTTGGCTGAGAATATCCATTTCCATGCAAACACAAAACATATCTATAAAGTATCAATGATGTACATTTTCTAGTTCTGCCTGAGACCAACAGGTATGAAGGCAATTACACAATTGGTATTCTCAAAACGTCCTGAGCAAAAAATTATCAAATACGTCAGCTCCCAGTCTGACCATTCTCAAGGGGACAGTGCTTATTTGGATACTATGTTTGAGCTCTAGATTTTTTGTCAAAGTTAGTTATTTTACTTTATATTGACACCTTAGCATTTTGGGGAAGAAAAAAAAAAAAAAAAGAAACAGAAAAGTCAATCCAGATATGGTCTACAAGACTAATGAAATTCTTATACTAATAAACAATCCAAATTATAATTGTGTGACCAATTGTTCAAGTTCATAGAGGAAACTGATAAAAGGGTTTTCAGTGCAACTATGGCTTCTAGGCCAAAAGTAGATCTGTGTCATCTCTAACAGATATAGGCACATTCAAGGTCACCAGCCTTTTGTGCCCCTCCTTTCCCAATAACTTTATTTTAAGGAAACAGCAATTTAAAAGATTAAGGAAATAAATATTTCAAGGGCTGGCTTCTAGGAAGCTACCTATACAGTTTCTTTGCAGTCTAAGCCCAAAATACTGTCTCTTCCGGCTCTGCCTTTCTGGCTTTATTTTTAGTCAAGAGACAGTGTTGGCATATGGAAACCCCAGATAACCTGAGATGATAGAGGTGAGACCTCATGGTGGGTCAATTCTGCTCTATCCCAACATTTGGGAATGAAACCTCACTCTCAAAGGTCAAAGCCAGACACCTAATTTGGGGAGCCAATTGCTGAGAAGAGTCACCTCAGTTCTGTTTCTTTCGACATCTGTTTAGCATCAAGTCTGAATACATTCTCTGGTTATTAACTTCAAGGCCAAAAAGAGTAATCAGTGTAGGGCCAGCAGGGCTGGATCCAGGACTCTCCAGAAACCTGTGCCTGAGACAAGTTGTTTCTCCTCTCTGGGCTACAGAGAAGATACATAGCCATAAAACAACAACAAAAAAACACCAAAAACCCAACCTGACTTGGAAGAATGACTCTGAAGGCCCTTTGTTTTGGCTTGAATGTGCTGATTTACTTCTTATCTCAGCTCTCAGGTCAAATCTGTCACAGGTACCTAATACTCAACACATAGATCTTATTACTAAGTTTCAACACTAAGGAGAAAAAAATATGGCATCTATTTGTTTTCTTTTTCAGAACTATCTAGAGCACCTCCATCTGGTGTCCAGTTAAAGAAAGAGAGGTATAAAAGCAACTACCTGGTCCCTGCTGGGCAAGATGGTGAAAAACATGTGAACGGTGCAGTTCTGAGGGCCCTGCCAACAACAGCTCAAAAAATGAAATTCTACGGGGCCAGGAGGGAAACCCACAGAGATGCTGCTCGCTGTGAAGTCACGACTCATATATGAATCATGTCCAAACGCAGGAGAAAATCTGAGTCACACTTGAGTGCATGCAGATGGTACAAACCATCAAGTCCCTGGAGGTGAAGGTGCGGTCACAGATGAGGTTCTCCTGTTTCTTCTCTGTTTTTTTAATGAATGCAATGTTAAGGAGTTGTTTGTTTATATCCCACCTTGTCACCAAACAAGGACTCAGCCTGGTAAGCTTGTCCTTAACAAACCTGATCTATATTTTTTTAAGGAGGAACTAGGGATTGAACCCAGGTCCTCGTAAATGGGAAGCAGGCATTTAACACTGATCTAGCGTTCAACCATTAAGCTATATCTGCTCCCCCTGATTTATTTTTGCTCCTGACAACAACTTGTGGGGCAAGCAGGTTGGTGAGGACCATTACGCCCATCACCCAAATGAAGAATTTGAGGCTCCAAAGGCCAATGAGGAGCTGGCCAGGGACTTTGATCCAGGCCTTTATCAACAGAGTGCACTCCCTCTTCTAGCATGTCGTAATTTAGCAGGGATCACAGGCAGCATATCACCAGCTCCCTGCGAGAGAGCTTTCCTTTCATCGATGTTACCCCACACAGGAGCAGCTTCAAACAGACTCCCAAGTGAACCATGAGCCAGAGCTCCTAAGGTCGGCATAGTTGGTGGATAGAAGAGAAGAATCATTTTTGTTTCTTCTCTGCAGAGTGCCTGGATTTTTTGTTTCTTCTCAGCATAGTGCCTAGAATTCAAGAAGCATCTCTTGAATCGGTAAGAATTTAGAGAATTTGAAGAAAGCAAACCATATTCCATTGAGA
Source organism: Tolypeutes matacus (assembly GCA_026826555.1). Classification (NCBI taxonomy): domain Eukaryota; kingdom Metazoa; phylum Chordata; class Mammalia; order Cingulata; family Chlamyphoridae; genus Tolypeutes; species Tolypeutes matacus. The sequence goes on along the minus strand of JAKSZT010054517.1, from coordinate 4,091,482 downwards.
TTGAGGATGGCTTGAAAGTCACTTCAAAACCAAACAAGGTAGGCCCAAGAGCAGGTGTGCCATCAGGCCTGTGCGCGGGCACACAGCCAGGCCCCGCGAGCCACACAGCAAGATGATGACGTAACAGGAGAGTGACACAAGGGACAGCCAAGATGAGACGCACCAAAAAACCAGGAACTGAGGTGGTGCAGGCAGGATGCCTCTCTCCCACATCGGAGGTTCCAAGGATCGAATCCCAGTAAAGTCAGGAGAAGGATGAGAAGAGAGGGCAGGAAACGGACACAGAGAGTTGCCCAGCGAATGGACACAAAAACAGCAAAAACAGGGTGGAGGGAGTAAAAATGGATAAACGTAAATAAATAAATAAATAAATCCTTAAAAAAAAAAAGTACAGGGGAGTAAGATACGGACTAGTTAGTAGCAACATTTTGACGATGCTCTTCCATAATTTGTTAACAAATGTTTCACAACAACATAAAGTATTTTTGGTGGAGTGATGTTTGGGAGCCCTGTATGATGTTATGCATGTTTGTTTTGTAAGTTCACAATGTTTACTGAACACTTATTGTTTATGTATGTTCATGTATGAATGATATACTTCAATAAAGTGTTTTAAAAAAACAAACAAGGTAAAAACAAAACAAACAACAAGAAAACCCAAAAAAAAAAAGGTAGAAAAAGCTGTCCAATCATTTGAGGAAAGAAGTCCAGTTAACTGCTCAACAAGGTTATATGGGAGAAAAGAAAAGCTTTAGAGGAAAAATAAAATCATTCCTCAGTAGAGAGAAATACTATCCTCAAAAGGCATTCAGCAGGAAGCAGATGTGGCTCAAGTAGTTGGACACCTGCCTACCACATGGGAGGTCCCAGGATTGTGTCCTTGTACCTCCTAAAGACAAAAAAGACAGCGAGCTGGCACGGTGAGCTGATGCAACAAGATGATGCAATGAGGAAACACAATGAGAGACACAACAAGCAAGGAGCAGAGGTGGCTCAAGCGATTGGGTGCCTCCCTCCCACATGGGAGGTCCTGGGTTCGGTTCTTGGTGCCTCCTAAAAAGGAAGACAAACACACAACGAATGAACACAGAGCAGACAGCGAGTGCAAACAACGGGGTGGGGATGGGGTGGAAATAAATAAAATAAATCTTAAAAAAAAAAAGGCTTTTAGCAATCATTTAACTACCTAATATGTGCCAGGAACTGTTTTAAGTTCCAGAGACAAAACATGAACAAGACAAAATCCCTGCCCTCCTGAGAAGGACTCCTGATGCTTAATGTATGTAGAAGTTTTAATTAACTTGACTGTAAAAGTGTGGAAATTGATAAGTTGATGGTAACACATTATAGTGAGTAGCAGCTAGTTTTTAAATGGGATTGTGGCTGAAAAGGGTAGTCTAGGGATGTAAATGTCAATTGAAAGAAAACTAGAAAATAATCTAGGGACTGAATAACACAGTGAACCCAGAGGTGGATGAGAATTGTGGTTGAGGGTACAGATGCAAGAGTGTCTTTCTCTGAACTAGAGCAGATATACGTCATTATTGCAGGGTGGTGGGAATGTGGAGAAGCATGGGAAAAATACAATTGATGTGACCTATGGACTGTGGCTAACAGCAATTCTGTAATATTTATGCACTGATGCCAAAGATGTACTGTGCTGATAATGGGGAGATATGGAAAAAGTGAGCCAAATGTATGCCATGGACCATGGTTGGTGGTAATAGTCTGATGATATTATCTCATAATCTGTAATAAATGTTCCACCAAAGTGTGGTGTGTTGGTAAAGGGGTCTTGTATGGGAATTCTACATATGTGTATGATTGTTTGTAAGTTCACAACTTCAATAATAAATATATTTTTAAAATAATAAGAGGGTTAGTTGGGGGAAAAACACACCAAATGTAAGATAGGACTATAATTAGTAGCAATATTTTGACAATCTCCTTTCAAAATTTGTAACAAATGTTTTATAACAAATGCAAGGTGTTGGTGGTAGGGTGATGTATGGGATCCCTGTATGATGTTATCTGTGTTTGTTTTGTAACTATACACTTATTGGTTATGTATGTTCACGTATGAGTGATACATTTCAATAAAATTAAAAAAAGAAATCTCTGCCCTCAGGGAGCTTACAAAAAAAATCTTAAAAATGTAAATATCTAATATGTCAGGTGCTATCAAGAAATGCTATCAAGAAATACTGGGAAAAAGAAAAAAATAAAAATAAAAATAAAAATAAAAAAAAGAAATACTGGGGTGGGGGGCAGATGTGGCTCAAATGGACACAAAAGAGCAAAAACTGAGGGGGAGGGGAGAGTTAAAATAGGTAAAATAAAAATAAATAAATAAATCTTAAAAAAAAAAGAAAAGAAATACTAGGGGGAGATGGACGTGGCTCAAGTGATTCGGCTCCCGTCTACCATATAGGAGGTCCAGGATTTGATTCCCGGGGCCTCCTGGTTAAAGGCAAGCTGGCCCGAGAGGAGTGCTGGCCCACGGGGACAGCTGGCATAGCAAGATGACACAGAGAAGAGACAATGGGAGATGTAGCAGACCGGGGAGCTGAGGTGGCACAAGAGATTGGGCGCTTCTCTCCCACTCTGGAAGGTCCCAGGGTCAGTTCCTGGTGTCGCCTAAAGAGAAGACAAGCAGACACAGAGGAACACACAGAGAGCAGAGAGTGCAGAAACAATGGGGGGCGGGGGGAGAAATAAATAAAAATAAATCTTGAAAAAAAAAAAAAAAGAGAAATACTAGGCAGGGCAGATGGGTGGGGAGCGCTGGCCAGAATATGGCAATCCAGGCAAGACCTGAAGGAAGTGAGAGCACGCTGTGGAAAGGGTGGTCATATAATTTATCATCCAATCCAGGACACCTTTGAGAATGACACCATTAATAATTATATGGGACAACAAACCCAAATCAGGGTTGTCCCAGGCAAACCAGAATAAATGGACACTTTAGCCATGAGGCTCTCTGGAATAAGAGCATTCTAGCAGAAGAGGCAGCAAGAGACAAGCCTTGAGATTTAGAGTGTGCCTGATGGGTCTGGGGAACTGCCAAAGTGAAGGGGGGGTGGGAGCGGGAGACGAGGTCTGAGAGTAATGAGGGGCCACACAACATAAGGGGCTCTATCAGCTACGTTAGCCTTTGGCTTCTACTCCACGTGAGATGGGAGGCCTGAGGAGGGTTTTGCACAGGTAAGTTTCATGATCTGACTTCTATTTTAGAAAGATTGCCCTGAAGTGCTGTTGAAACTAAACTACATGAAAGGGCAAGAGAGGCAGCCAAGAGACGGGTTAGCAGGCTACTGTACTGAGACAATCCAGGCAAGAGATGACAGTGCCTTAGACCAGGGTAGGACTGGGACTGGAGGAGGTGATGGGACATGGTCAGTCTCTGGACATATCCTGAAGATGGATCTGACAAGATGGGCTCATTAATTGGTTATTGCATGTGGTAATAAAAATCTTAATGATTTTATCTAATTTCTTTCAAGAGCTGGCTAGCATAGTTGAACAGGTAGCACGGGGTCAAAGATAGAAGTTTGATTCCCATGTGAGCCCAATGGTACAGATCATCTCCTAATGAACCATGACCGTTTGAAAACACATGCTACTGGTCATATGGGGACTGGGCAAGGGTCAGGATGACCACCTTAACTAGATCATAACTAGGAAAATAACAGAGTCCACACCTTCTATAAGAAGCTAAACCTTCTAGAACATATTTATGCAACTGAATATCCACATACCAATTAAATGGAATAATTGTGTGGGTCGTTTGAATGCTTCTCACATATGGGAGCTTGGTCTTAGAAGTTCCAATATGTCAATATTGGTCAATATGGGGAGATGATTAAAGATAAGCTCTTTCAGTCTAGAGGAGGAGACAGACATGGAAACAAACAATGGGATCACCATGTGCCAGGTTGTACAACTGAGATGCACGTGGGGAGCTGCGTGAGAACATGATTAACATCTCCCGCGAAGGCAAGAGGAGGGGAGGGAAGCTGCCAGGGAGGGCTTCAAAGAGGAGATACTGCTGGAGCTAAATCTTAAAGACTGAGTTGATGTTTGCCAAACAGAGAAAGAGGTTGAAGAAGACAGGGAAGAAGCATATTCCATCCAGCAGCACTAGTAGTCTGTGCAAAGGAATATGAGGCTAGAGTTCTCTTGAGGCTCAACAAGCAATGGGGAGAATATAAAAGGTGCTGATAAACAATAATGAGAAGACAGCAGCTATAATTTGAGTGTTTACCACATGCCAGGCACTGTTCTGAGCACTTGATGTGGATGACCACCTTTAATATTAATCCTCCTCACAGATGGAGGAACTGAAATCCACAGACCTTAGCTTGGGTCACTGGCCTGAGGGCCTTGCAGCTGGTCAGAGTAAAGCTAGGACTCACATCCTAAGATGCTGGAACCTGCACTCTCTCCACACATGGTGCTATGGGAAAGCGGAGGCAGAAGATAACAAAGGCAGGCAGGAACCAGATGACGACTAGTCTTACAAGCCATGGGGAGCCAGTGAAGGGTTTGATAGGCAGGAAGGAGTGGCTGTTCAGATTTGCATGTGGAAATATCTCCTCAGTGACAGTACGGAAGAGGAATCAGAGGGGACAAGAACAGAGCAGGAAGATCATCTGGAAGGTTACTGTAGTAATCCTGGCCAGAAACGACAGGGGTCTAGACAAAAGCAATGGCAATGAGAATGGAGATGAGCAGCCAGAGTCGGGAGAAAGAAGGAACAGAAGAGGAAGGTGGGCTTAGGGAAGAGGGAGACATGATTTGAGTCGTCAGAACGTGAAGGATGAGGTACTTGTGGTTATCCAAGCGGAGAGGTCCATCAGGTAGTTGGATCTACAGCCCAGGAACTCAAGAGGGAGAAGGCTGAGCCTGAGATCCAGGTTGCAGGAAATGCTTTTCCAATGTGTATGTGCTGGGGAATCCTCAGCTCAGAAGTACATCATTTAAGGCTCTTTCAGAGCCATCCCCAAATAAGGATTCTTTGGAATCACTCTTTTCCCCAGGATAGATTTTAAAATTCCAAAAGACTCACCTTCTGGGGAATCATCTGGTCTACTTGAGCTATCCCCCATGTCCAGAACCAGCCCAGGACTACCCTGAGGAGCTCCCAGTACTGCTACCATGTAAATCTATAATTTCCCTTGTTTCTAGTCACCAATGAAAGTAGTTCAAGTTGTATCCAGAGAGCCCCAGAGCAACCCTCTACAGTGCAACTCTATTGCAGAGAGCCTGGGAAGCTGAAACACTGGATTCTTAATATTGGTTCCTTGGATTGGCAAAGCAACTCAAACACTGCTTCTACGATATGCTGAAGGCACTTTAAGAGTCTGGCAGACAGGTAACATTTTCAGCGCTCTGATGCAGAAGCATAAAGCATTTTACTCACTTCCAGCCTTTGAGCTAGTTTCAGAAATGCAAGTTAGCTTATAGAACTCTAAGGCAGGAAGCAGCAGCTTTTTTTTTTTTCCCTCAGTTTTAATATTTTCCACACACATTTTGTAGAATGGCTGTCTTTTGAGGCTCTCCAAAATCTGCCCCTACCTATCCAAACTGACATTTTGCTACACTCTTAAAGGCACTCTGGGCTATTCAGATTTGTGTCATCAAATAAAAACATAAGTCTGAGTCAGGACACTTGGCATGATCAGATAATCAGATCAGATACAATAACAGATATAAAAATGCTTCCAGAGAGCATAAAACTTGTATTAATAAAAGCTCATACTTTCCCCAACTTCCACTTGGAATGCTCACCTCCTAACTCCTCCTAACCAAATCCCACCCCATCAGTCTGAGGTGCACACTCACTTCTCTAAGCAACTGTGCCACCTTTCTCTTTTCTAATCTCATAGCCAGAAGCATACTGTTCCCCTCTGAGACTCTCCTGTTTTTATGGGGGTGGGTTGGGCCCCCCCAAAACTGAAGCCTTCTCTAGAACAGAGATCACTTCCTGTTCTGTCCCTGGTGCTGCCCTCCACACTAGAATATCTGTCCTTTGAGGCTCTCCAAAATCTGCCCCTACCTATCCAAACCGACATTCAATCACAGCTCACTGAGAGAACAGTGATAAATGTGGCTTGACCAACATGTTCTTGGCTAAAAACATAACGTGCAGCCCATTTATAATTCCATGCATTATAAAGCACTGCTTCTAAATGGGTCACCCAAAATCGTAGCTGAAATGATCCCAAAATAGACATGGCTCGGCTTTCTAGTTCTCGTGATATTTCTAGATGTGAGCCTGCTCTGAGTGTCCCAACTCCAGCAGCTCTTGGATTGGTTACCTGAACCACTGTTGCTAAGCAGGCTGACAGAAAGCTCTTCTGTTCCACTGAAGTTCAAGAAGGACATGCCGTCACCTGGCTGGCGGGAAGTGCTGTGCCTGTAGAGAATAGAGCCCAGCCACTTGGCTTAATGGAGATTATCACCTCTTTTATCCTGCTCACCTGAAACCCAGGGGTTTTCCTGAGAACCAGTCACATAGGCTGGGCTGCCACTTGGACCCATGCCATAGGCCACCAGGCTGTGGTGCTTGGTTTGTGTGCTAGCTCTGGCCTGCTACCTCTTGCCCTGGCATCTCAACTGCTTTCCCACTGTCATGCTAGACCATCTGCCCTTTCTGTCCCAACCTTCCCCTTACTAACACTGACACGAGGATGTGAGGTGCTTGAACGGATATACTTGAGTTAATCTGGTAAAGAGGTCATCCATTCATTCCACGAGTTGTCAAAGTGACCGAAAAAGGGGTCAAAGATTGCTCCTTACAAAATGTATCCTATAGCATCACAGGAACAGTGAGTCTGGGCATAACCTGAGTTCATGCTTGTCGAGGTTTAAAGGACTTTCTTTGGGTACAGACTCTCTTTGTATCCCTTGTAACACATTTTGAGCTCTGGTTTTATGAAAGAGTTGTTTCTATAGTTAGAGATCTTGATTTCCATATTGTGTTTGGTATTAACTTCTATACTGTACAGTGAAATTTCTCAATGACCAAAATGACAGAAGTCAGAAAGAGGTTGCCCAAAACACACAGCATGAATCACCTTTCTCAGCACTCCAAGTCCATTTCATCCTTGGCTGAGGTTTACAAGAAACCCATGTTTGAGGTTTACAAAGTGTGTTTTGGATTCAGAATAAACCTAAAGTAGGTCCTAGATAACAACTCAGGATAACGGGTCCAGGCTGTTGGCTTTAAACTTTGTACAATGAAGGGAATGGCACTGGCAAATAAAGGAAGGCCCTGATCTCATCCTGTCTTTTCAAGTCTTAGAAAAGTGACCTTTTGTCAGCAAGTTGTTCTGCGCTTTGTCCTAGGGGCTGGAGAGTATTCTCAAGGTACCTTCCGGAGCCCTGTGCACATCCTCACCTTCCAGCAGCTTCATGATAGGCTAACTCCAGCAGCTCTGCAGAGGAGTGAGTCGGGTCCCTCTGCCTGCTGCCCTGCAGCTCCACCATGTTCTGTCGGGTCTGGTGATGGATCTGGATGGCCTCCCCGGAAGGTCCTACTCAGACAAAGAGCCACGGAGCATCATTCCCACCTGACAGCTAGTCCTATGCACTTAATTTTAGTCTTCCTTCTTTCCAGTTGCTGGGACATGGGTGTTGGAGAGATGGAAAGAACAACACACCCCAAAACATGGGACCTTCTGGCTCCTTCCAAATAGGAACCATCTGATGTGGAGCCTCATGTTTCATCATCCTGTTCAGTCTATTAAGAATATTTTAGGGAAGCGGCTGTGGCTCAATCAGTAGGGCCCCCGTTTACCATATGGGAGGCCCCGGGTTTGGTTCCCGGGGCCTCCTGGTGAAGGAAGGCCCGCCCGCATGGCGTGGTTAGCTGACCCAGCGAGCACAAGCAGCAAGGGGGGGATAAATGAATAAATAAATAAAATCTTTAAAAAAAAAAAAAAGAATATTTTAGAAGCCTCTGCTCATGCAGGCATCCTAGAGAGGAGGCAAGAGCCCTTCCAAGGAAGGTTCAGATAAACTAACAAGTAGGAGAATATGAGTGAAACACCTAAATGACTCTGCTAATACTTAAGACAGTGACAACTGGGCCTTTAAGAAGCAGGGGATGCAAAAGCACAAAAGCAAGATGCCAAGAAGGAGATAAATCAGAATTAGTCAAATCTACTAAAAAAGGGCTTCCTGGAAGAAGAGAATTTTTAGAGCTGAGTGTTGCACGGGATTAGTGGGGATTGAAAGAGAAGGCATTCTAGGTAGAAGAAATGGTACGTGTGAAATCCCAGTCATGGAGGAAGCCAAACGTGCAGGAGACCACAAGATTAGTTTGGGCAAGAAAAGAGCCTCTGAGGAAGGGAATGAGGAGACAGAAAGTTGGGGAGACCGGCAAACGAGGACTTTAGCTATCACAAGGCCAGGTAAACAGGAGGAAGAGCACAGAAGCAAGAAGAACTGAAGTCATCAGTAGTTGTCTTAAAAAGAATCTGAAGGAAGCCCATGGGGATAACAATGGAAAGAAAGAAACACCAGAAAGAAGCAAGGCATGTGACCAGTTATGGCAGAGATAAGGGGGCAAAGAGGGGTTTGGGAGCAATCCCCAATTACAGCCAAATGAACCAGATTCACTTCTCACATATTTAACTTGCAAATGCTGAGTATGAGTGCAAAAGAAATTACCTAGAAATGTCTAGGCATTCAGCAGGATGGCTTCCATGAAAAAAATCCCTGGAGTTTAATGTATCTGCTCCTTTCCAGCCCAATAGCCTATTAAGCTGAAGTTTAATTTTAGCCACAGTTTTATAAAACCTCGCTGTCATCTCCCTTAGAATGGAACACAGATTTAAAAGGATGGGCTAGGAAAAACAGTGAATTCTAAAGAAAGAAATTTTGTTTCAGTTGTCAAGACCCCAGAGAGAAAAGAAAGAAATATAACTGTGTGATCAAAACAGCAGCATCAATATCCAGAGAGAGCTAGGTAAGGAACGAACAAACAAGAAGGGGCATGGGTCTTAAGAAAGAATGCAGGTGGCAAAGCACAGTCCCTTTTGGATAAGGTTTATACAGCTAGTTAGTTACCAAGCCTATTCCAAGTATCTGTCTCCAAGGATCCTCACAATCACCCCTGGAGTAGGCAAGTGGGCACAGCTATCCTATCATACTTCCATTGCTACCAATGGAGGTTTAGAGAAGTGGAGACCCCTGACCAAGGACATGTGGTTTGTAAGTGTTGAGAACCAGGACTAGGAGCCCCCAGTCCAAGGCTCCTTCCTGAGCAACCAGCTTACCCACAGGAAAAGTGTGCATCCAGCGTCTTCTGTTGGAAGTGAGCTTCATGGGCATTCGCGAGGGGGCAAAGGGGTTAATCAGCGCTCGCTGGGGTGTGTAGCCACCAGGCCGCACATGTAGCATGGACTCCGCGCTGCCTACGTGGAACCTCCCTGGTGCACTGGAATCTCGCTGTGGTGGCTCCATCATGTTCTCCAGGACATCTGCCAGTTATTGTGGAGTCGAGGCACAAAAAATAAAGCACAGGGCTATAGTGAAACCAAGGCTAGGCAGACCGATAGGCAAAGGCCGACAAGAATCTTGGGTGTCATCAATGCCAGATAGTAAGGGAAATGAGTAAAATCACCAAACTATAAAGAATTGAAGTACTTTTTAAATATTTGGGAGAAGTGGGTTCTGGTTCCCAAATTACTATCCCAATGATGCCATAGCCAAGTGTGATGGGGAGGACCACACCTTGCCTGGAGACCCTGGACTTTGAGCTGGATACAATGACTGAAAGATGGGACTTAGGTTGTCTCTCTTCTATGTGTGGGAGTAACAGTGAAAGCAGGTATTTGGTCACCAGAAGGGCAGACCCTGGCAGAGACAGATCCATGTGTTCCTAAACGTGTTTGAGTTTCCTCTTGGACATACAATGAGACTACAGTTCTCAGCCTTTTTGCAATGGAGCAACAAGACTGAATTCTGGCCAATGGAACATAGGTGAAAGTGACATGCTCCAGGCCTGGGCCATTAACATCTCCATGCATGAGTTCCAGGCTCTCTTCCCCTTCTGTGGTGACTTTGGAGACCAATGTTGATGACCATGTCATCCCAGGATAGAAGGAGCCTGGGTCCCTGAATGATTGGGTGGTCAGACCCCACTGACTCAGTGGACTGGGACAGGAGTAAGCAATAAAAAGTTACTACATTAAAAAAAAAAAATACTGGGAGATAAAAGGAAGAAATGGAGGTATCCAGCCTTGACCAGGCAAGGAGGTGGAATGACCTTTAGACTCAACCTGTCCCATCCAATGGCAAATAAGTTTCTATTATGGAGGTTAGAGGCAGCAAGCTGCAAAACTGAGCAGATCAAAGAGCCAAATCTCACAACCAACTCCCTTTTTGTGTATCACTAGGCAACCACCAAGATTAGAAAGTAGGTCCAGGGAGGCGGATGTGGCTCAACTGGTTGGGCGTCCGTCTCCCATATGGAAGGACCTGGGTTCGAACCCAGGTAAATTAAAAAAAAAAAGGGAAGCGGCTGTGGCTCAATCAGTGGGGCTCCCGTTTACCATATGGGAGGCCCCGGGTTCGGTTCCCGGGGCCTCCTAGTGGAGGCAGGCCCGCCCGCGCGGCGTGGTTGGCTGACCCGGCGAGCGCAGGCAGCAAGGGGGGGATAAATGAATAAATAAATAAAATCTTAAAAAAAAAAAAAAAAAAGAAAGTAGGTCCAGCAGATGTAAACTCCATGGCACTGGGGAACCTGTCTTGTCCACCATTATTTCCCCAGTGCCTACGACAGAACCTCATACATAAACAGTAATATTTAATGCCTCAAGTCAATTTGCATGCAAGAAGAGAACAGTCGCATCTCCAAGAAAACTGTATTTTTCATTCTAAATTAATGAATTGATGCTCTGATTTACCAAATAAAAAAGAATAGGGTCTACTTAGTTATTATGCAAATAAAAGGAGAAAACCCAATTTAAAAAGATGAGCACATACTTTAAAAAGTATGAGAAATAGGACTAAGGGATAAAGTGGAGGAAAAAATACTTGTAAAGAAAGGAGAAATGTTTCCTACATTACACTGGATGGGTAGCGAAGAATCATTAAATCTAACAGAGAAACGAGAAACTAAAAGGCCTCTAGATTGGGTTGGCTAACAATATTCCACTGAATTGCTTATTTGGCTTTTCCAAATAAACTCTGAAATATCAGTAAAGGATGCTGAAACCAATGCTACTACAGATATAATTTTTTAGAAAACCATTTTCAAAATTACTTGAATTAGGAGCAATGTTATCTCTGATAACACTGATAAAAGATCTGGCTTTTATAATAACAAAGGTATGTAAAGGATTAACATTTAGTTTAACAGCTTTTGCTACAGACCCTTCTCAGGATATTTTTGGTAATATAGGAGTGTCATGCAAATTTAGAAATTTCCAGAAGTTGGGAAAAAGGGAACTAAGAAATTTTAAAATGGATTAAAATTCTTTTGAAAGCTAAACTTAATTAATTTAGATGACACAATGTTGTATTCATTGGTCTTTTAATTAAATAGTTACTACTTTCTCTTTTTTTTCATTTTTTTTTTTTTCAGAGAGAGAAGTTGTGGGTTTATAGAAAAATCATGCATAAAATACAGGGTTCCCATATAACACCCTATTATTAACACCTTGCCTTGGTGTGTTATGTCCTTTCTTTAAAATATTTTTGAACCATTAAAATTTTTTTTTTAAGCTCTCAAAAATATTCATAGGCTCTTGGCACCATGTCTATGGTGCCTAAGGGATACAAGCACCCTGCTTCCCAGCCCTGAGGGCCCTGGAGCCAATGCTTCTCCAATCAACATGCTGGGTCAGGGAAAACATTCCTTGCTCTTTAGGGATCCTTCCAGGACAACAGGAGGCAGCTGTGTACACACAACATTCTTAAGTCAGTGACCAAAAGTCAGGGGAGGGGGTCTTCTACATCTACAACGTTCTTGAAATAACAAAATTATGGAGAAGGAGAACAGATCAGAGAGAATGTAGGGCTTTAAAGAGAGAGCCTGTCAGTGATGGGACAGTCCTGTATCTTGATTGTGGTGGTGGTTACACAAAGCTACATGTGATAAAATCACCTAGAAACATATATATACACAAACACACACAAAAATAAGTGCATGTAAAACTGATGAAATCTGAATAAGCTCTGTGGATGGTACTAAGCCTCTTTACTGGTTTTCATATTGTATAAGATGTCATCTCTGAGGAAAATGAGGGGAGGGTACATGGGACCTCCCTATATATTTTTTTCCTGGTTCCTCCCTATATATTTTTGGCAATTTCTTGTGACTATATAATTCTCTCAAAATTAAAAATTAAAAAAAAAAAAAAGTCAGGAGGGGCCTGTATACTACAGTTGTAGGTACTGCCAGTCCAGCAAGATAAAATACAGAAAAACGGCACCTACGCTAGTTTGAGCGGGACAGGTACACAAGTAACTGCTAGAAGAAATCTGCTTCCCATGTACAAGGTCCCAGGTTTAATCCCTGGTACCTACTAAAAAAATATATAAAAAATTTTAAAAGGCATTTTGGACAGAGGTTGTTTTAAGGATGGCAAAAATGGAAATGTTAAGGAAGTAAGTCAAAATCTTTCATCCAAAGCCTAAGAAAAGCTCTGCATTGATGTGATGGAAAAGTATATAGTTATAGTTTCTGAGGGAAGAAAGGGGAGAGACAAAAACAGTATAATACTATAAAACACAGCAGCTAAGTGATTCGTACCCACTGCACTGGTGCAGAAATAATTAAGATGTGAGACTCACACCCCACACCTGATCAGCCCCCTCCACCACCACAGAAAGGAAGCTGTCACCCGCTCGCCCAGCTCTGCCTGTGTGTGCGTCAGCATTCTGACCTCGAGTGCTGGTGTAGCCCAAGCTGCTGCTGACTTCATACTGGTGCAGGTGGGGGTGTGGGATCATCAGGATGTTGGCACTCCTGCCCAGGGAGCTGTCATCAGAAGCCTGGCTCCTCACTTCCTCTGTGGGCAGCGCCTGGTTTGGCAATGAAGGGCTGGACGAGACGTCGCAGGAGCTTGCGCTCTTTCGGCTGTGACTCTCCCGCTCTCTCACAGACCTGATAGGCAAAAGACAGTTACCACCACCGAGCAAGAGTTGTGGCCCACCGAGAGATAAAATTCCAAAAGCCATACCTTGGAAACCAGTAACAAAAAACCTCTATGTGATCAATGAATGGGAAATAATGCAGGAAGTACTCTGCCCTGAACAGTTTGCGATATTGTATAAGAAAAGGGGGTAATGACTGACAGTTTGCAAATGGCCAAAGACCTGGGATCATGGCTGTAAAAGAAGTGATAGTTCCAGCCTAACCCCACCTGATTCCACTCATCAAGCTTGGAATCACTAAAAATGGGGTAACCAGACATGATGGGATACAGGAGAAAAGACACAGTGCCACCTGACAAGTCTTACTGCCCTCAAAATTCAACCTGAACCTAATCAAGTCTCTAGAGATAACTGCCAGTTTACTTGAAATTCAGAGAAGAGAGGAAAAGGTAAACAACACAAGGGAGCAATTGGTCAACTGAAGAAAGCAAGACATTGTATTGACACAGAAAAGAGAAATTACAACCAAGTGCAATGTGTAGATCTTGTTTAGATCCCAATGCAAGCAAATCGACAGTAAAAACACATTTTTGAGACAACTGGAAAGTCTGAATATGGACTGGCTATTAGAAGATATTAAGGAATTAGTGTTAGTGTTAATTCTGTTACTAATGATAATACTTCCGTGTTAATGTTTTTTAAAAAAATCCTTATTTGTTAGAGATGCATATTGAAATTTTTACAGATAAAACAGGATACCTGTGATTTGTTTTAAAATATCCAGCCAAAATTGAAAATTGGAAGTAATGGACCCAGACTGTCAACATTTTAATAAATATTCATTATATGAGTCTCTCTATATGAGCAAGTTTGAACATTTCCTTAATAAAAGTTTAAAAAAAAACAGTATACCCTTATTAAAACAACACTTCTTAAGGGGAAACCTCTGGAAACAGCAGGAAGGAGAGAAGCCCAATGGAAAAGCAAAAATTCAGAATGAAAGTTAGTAACTATTGATAAGGCTGCCTCTCCAGCATCAGAGCTTTTCTCTTTTCTACACAAAGGATTTTGTTTTATGTAATAGCTTACATAAATAATTACTTAAACAGTCTAAACATAGATCCCAAGTGCTGATCATATGTTCGTTATTTGAACAGAACTATTTGAGCACCACTATCTACTTGGCCTGGTGCAGGGGACAGACTAAGATACAGTCTGGGGAAGGGGATGTGGCTCAGGCGAGTGGGCTCCCGCCTACCACATGGGAGGTTGCTGGTTTGGATCCTGGTGCCTCCTAAAGAAGACAGTGAGCTGGCACTACGGGCAGGCATGGCAAGCTGACACAACAAGAGATACAAGAAGAAAAAACATAATGAGAGACACAACAAAAGCAGGGAGCAGAGGTTCCCAGTGCCTCCTAAAGAAGACAGTGAGCTGATGCAACGGGCATGTGTAGCAAGATGACACAACAAGAGACACAGGGAGAAAAAACATAATGAGAGACACAACAGAAGCAGGGAGCGGAGATGGCTCAAGCGATTAGGCACCTCCCTCACACATCAGAGGTCCCAAGTTCAGCTCCGATGCCTCCTAAAGAAACAAGGAAGACGAACAGACACAGCAAGTAAAAAACAACAAGGGGGTGGGGAGAAATAAAAAAATAAAGTAAATCTTAAAAAAAAAAAAAAAAAGATACAGCCTGTGCCCTCAGGGAGCACACAACCTGGGTCTCTGAAACACTAGGTCTTGCCATCTTTGATTAGAAAAATGAAAACCAAGAATCCTGGACTAGGAAAGCATTTTTAAATGCTCACAAGAAAAGTGCTACCAAACCCTTAAATAACAGCCCTATGTAGGGAAGCTGCTGTTAATAGCTCTTATTCTGAGCTCTGAACATTCTGAAGAGACATTAGGAAGAAATGAAGGAAAAGCACAGAAACCAATCATGTGATGACTATAAGCTCATTTGCCACAAAAGAAAAATTTATAAGGCATCATAATCTTCTAATCAGTTGTGATTTGATAAAACTTGAAGATTTAAGAAATATGTGTAGATGGTCAACTGGGGGAAAAAAGCTAAGCAGCTCTGCTTCACACATTCAAAAAGAAAATTCTAGATGGATTAAAGAACTAATCACAAAAAGCAGAACTAAAAAATATTAGAAGAAAATACAGGCTAATATATTTATAACCTTGGAGTAGGGAGGCCTTTCTTACACAAGGGCCAAAAATGAATAGATGGATAAATCTGATTATATCATAATTAAAAACTATACTACTGTATGACCAAACACCACCACAGAGCAAATTTAAGAACCAAAGATTGGGAAGCGGATGTGGCTCAAGCAATTGGGCGCCTGCCTACCACATGGAAGGTCCCGGGTTTGGTTCCCAATGCCTCCTAAAGAAGATGAGCAAGACAGCAAACTGACACGATGGGCTGACGCAGTGAGTTGACACAATAAGATGGCTCAAAGAGGTGATGCAATGAAGAGACACAACGAGGAAACACAATGAGATACAAGAAGCAGGGAGCGGAGGTGGTTCAAGTGATTAGGCACCTCCCTCCCACATCAGAGGTCCCGGGCTTGGTTCCTGGTGCCTCCAAAAAAGAAATGAAGCACACAATGAACAGACACAGAGAGCAGACAGCAAGCACAAACAATGGGGTGGGGGTGGGGGGGGAATAAATAAATAATAAATCTAAAAAAAATAAAAAAAAAGGAACCAATGATTAAAGAAAGAAAAGCCTCTTGCCCTCTGGGAATAAAAAACTTCAAAACAAAACAAACAAACAAAATACTCTAGGATCTGTATTAGTACCAGTCCAGTGAAAGGCAGATTCTGGGATTTGTGAATTGCTTCTCCTGGCTAGTAAAAGATTAAGAACGCTCCCTATTTTGTGACAATATTTCATAGCCAAACAAAGTGGCTGGGCCCAAGAGCCTAATAACAGAACCCCTAATCACTTACAAGGTATGGCTTCATTTGGCTAATTTGAATTTTTTTTTCTTTTTTTGGAGGTACTGGGAATTGAACTTGTGACTTCATACATGTGAAGGAGGCGCTCAACTACTGAGCTACATCCCCTCCCCAGCTAATTTGAATTTAAGATAGTTTTAAGGTTGTTCTCAGGAAGGCTCCTACTGGACCTCCAGTTTTTTTTTAATCTCCTAAGCAATTTTATAGCCACCCAAAGTGAATCTGAAAGAAAACCTGCAGGTGGCGAGGCGCTGAGCTCGGGATGGGCCCGGAAGCCTGAACACTTGAGCGTCGTAGGCGTCATAATCTACTTGGATGGGAAGGGCATTCTCAGAATCTTTGGGAGTCCCAAGAGCTGAAACACACAAATAATACAAATTGTCATCAAATCATATTTCAAACAGATGCCTTGGGGGGGGGGTTCTTCATCAAAATCTGCACAGGTGGTTATCATCATCATTTCCCCCTGAAAGAAAATGAGAAAATAAGCCATTCATCAGCATGCTGAGATTAAATGATTTATATGGCAAAGTGATATATAACCAGCAAAGCACTAAATAAAGGCAAAGTGTTGGTAGTATCTCATTCTTCCATAATCGCTCCTAAAATATATCATCTTAATATGTTTAAAACTTTAAAAACTTTCTACTTATTTCTGATGACTGATCTATGGAAAAGACAACCCAGATTTTGTCATCATCGATTTTGCAGTTGACCAGACAAAAATACAAGGAGGTTAAGAGACCTTCCACCAAAGGTCACACAGAGAGAACTAGGACTCTGATCTCTCAACTTAGTAGTGATCTTTTTATCTGACCTCACATAATTTTGTTGCCACTCATTAGCTGGCTGTTTCTAAAACTGATGAAAGAGCTCAAAAAAATACTCACACGTATCGCGGCCATTTTTTGCTTTCTCAGCGGCAGGCTGTAACATTAAAATTAAATAGAAAATTAATCACTCTCTTCTCTGCTAGAACAGAATTTATCACAGGGCATGGTAATTATTCTGTATGCGGCTGTTCTCAGAACGGAGATAGGGTCTGACCCTCATTGTAGCTGATGGAAAGCCAGGAGCTAACATTTCATGCCCACCATGGTGTCAGGTCCTAGCCTTCCCACCTCATATCTTATTTACTCTCAAACCCTATCCATGGACCCCACTGTACAGGTAAGGATATTTAATTCTAGAGAGAAAAAAAGGACTTGCCCAAAGTCACACGATTAGCAGGTGGCAGAGCCAAAGTCCGAGCCCAAATCTTCAGGCTCTTGGTCAAGTCCACTGCTGTGTCTGTTCTACCAGGGCTAGGATCCCCCTGACCCCAAATCCTGCGTGTTTCCCACTTCACCACAGCACTCTTACCTGACTGACTATACAGACCAGAGCTGAGGACTCCATACATTGCCAAATTTGTAGAAATGGAGTACAAAGGTCTTGATACTACTGATGGAACATAGCTGCAAATGGGGCAAACTTCAGAGAGCTCAGTTCTGCCAAAAATAGGCAGATGGATGAGAGGAGCATGATGTGGGGCCTACAGACATAACATTCTGTTTTTTGTCTTCACATTACATCAAAATTTCAGGTTCTTTAAACTGGCATTTTTATTACCTGTAAATGCATTCCCTTGAGTGATGTTTCCTGGTTTCTTTAGCCATTTTTCTATTGTTTTCATCTTTTCACTATTTAGAAATGAAACTGGGCCAAAATCTTTGTGCATACAATATCTTCCATTATTTGCTTAGACCAGAAGGCCAAAAGTGGAATTATCTGGTCAAATGGCATGAAGGTTGTATTACTCTTGAGAGACGTGACTGAAGAGCTTTCCAAAAGGGTCGTACAACAGTCAGGTACTCAAGTACTGTTTTTCGCCATACCTTTCCCAGCATTTGGTATAATAATTAATATATCTTAAACCTATTTAGTAAGCAAAACCATAATCCCTGCTCTTGCTGGAATATGCATTTTTTAAACTAAATTGTGACCTTTATCATGTTTTACCTTGGATAAAATGTGAATCCACATCTTTGCTCTGTCTACGTCTCTACTGGTATCTGAGTGGTCTCAGTATTTTTATAAACGGTGATATAATAATAAAATTAATGCTTGGTTGTATTTGCCAAAAATATTTCTTGTGGTCTAGGATTTGCCTTGTTATTTATTTTACGTAGAAAACTATAAAGTTCTAAGACAGATTTCTTAAACTCTCTTCGTGACCATGGGGGAAGAAGGGGCTGTCTCAGGACCAAAATAGCCACTCAGTGTGACAATCCCTGAAGGCTCTGCGGGTTGGTGAAACCTACCTTCTTTCCTGCCAGTTTTATTCGTGGGGTGAAACTGTTACAAAAGAGCTGGCTCTTGGATGTGTAGAAACTGTAAAAGAAACAAACAGGGTTATCGATCTAACCTCCTTTCATTTTTTTTTTAATTTTTATTTTTTTAGGTAAGCCAGGAGTTTATTGAGAAAATGGAAGAAGAGAATAGAAACAGGAGAAAATAACAGATGACACATCCCCAGATGTAGGTGTGGACCTCCTTTCATTGTAAGCCTCAAGATAGTTGAGATCCCAGCCATGGACCAGCCCTCTTGTGACTGGCTTTGTCTCAGGATTCGCTGACATTCTCTAACTCCGGTTTATTTTGCAATTGCCATAAAAGATTAATTACATTCTTATTATTGTTCTGTTCTTTTCTCCCCATAAATTGTTTCACGTGTAATAGTCCTGGTTCCTAACCAGAACAGAATCACCTCCTTGCAGCAGGGATTAAATTTATTCATCCCATGATACTTTTCATCTTGATACCTGGCACGATGCTGGGCCCATGGGAGGTCCTTATCACTCACTTGTTGATCAGCACTTATGAGCAAGAATAACTCAGGCAATAAGAGGAAAAGGTTAGTACTCAAGAAAAGATGGCAAAATCCAATCTCTCTGAAAATCATATCTTAATACAGTCAGGTCAGGAAACATAACACAAGACAATCGGCGACCATGTTTGCCCCGGGTATACGGAATGATTAAGAGGATAAAGGAATAAGAATGTCTTTTCTATTCCTCAGACATCTCTCTGTATTCTTTTTTTCCCCCATTATCCACAATTGACAATTGTGGTACAGATGTTTTAAACCAATGCCCACCTTCTTTCAAAAACTCTGACCATAAGCAGAAAAAGAAAAGAAAGGAAAAGCAGTATCAGTGGATAATCAATGGACTGTGGGAGCAATCTCAGTGACAGGTTAAATACATATGGGCACGTTCTTAATTTTAATCTGCATTCCTTTGGTTATGAACCCACTATAAATAGGATCTCTTAAAGATGTTGTTTTAGTTAAAGTGTGGCCCAACTCAATAAGGGTGGGCCTTAAACCAGATTAATGGAATCTTTTATAAGCAGAAGAAATTCAGACATGTTAGAGAGCCCAGCCACAGGGAGGTGCCAGAAGTTAGCAGGAACCCGGAAGAGAAAGCATAGGTTATCGCCATGTGATGGGAAAGCCAAGGAATGCACTAATGCAATGACAAAAAATTGAGTGTCGTATATACATATTTTAAAGGAAGAAGAACATGGCTGACCAGTCACAGAAAGCATTTCACTGGGTTCCTATCCTGGTTTTTCTTTTGTGGACCCTAGAAAATTATGATCTTAAGCCAACCCATTCCTGTGTCTATAAACACAGTGTAGATGGAGGCTTTTGATTAGATTCAGTTAAAGGACCTTAATTAGATCACTTGATTAGAACACTTTTGATTGGACTACATCAGTAAAGTGTGACTTAGGTTGGGTCTCCGCCCTCTTGCTGGATCTTATATATAAACTGAGAACACACAGAGAAAGGAAGCTGTGATTTTGATCCTACCAAGTGTGAGAGAGTACCCAAGGATCACCAGCAGCCTCCCACCTGGCTTGCAACTAAACACGTGGCAGGATGCCAGGATCCACCAGTAGCTGACTTCGGTGAGAAAGCATCTCAGATGATGCCATGATTTGCACATTTTTACAACCTCAGAACTGTAAGATTTTCTCCTAATAAAATTCCCATTATAAAAGCCAACACATTTCTGATATTTTTGCATTGGCTGCTATAGCAAACTAAGACAGCTTCCTAAGCAGATAGAGGCATACTCAGAGCAAAATTACAATGTGACTGCACCATCCTTAAGCACTGGCCTCATGACAGTTCCTTGCTCATGAAACTGGTTCTTCACCTATGAATAATTATAGGCGACCAGCAACAACCACCATACTGACGGCACTATGGCCCATAAAAATAAAAATAAAAATAAAAATAAAAATAAATATGGCCCTTACAAAAGATAAAGGATAGAATGCAAGGCTGAAACCAACATTTGTGATGAGGTTTCAGGCTGAGCTCCAGCAAAGATTTACAATGAAACAGAAGCCAAAACTGAAGGCTCTGTTGAACTAAGTTTGAGCTAAGTGGTCTTGTGCCCTTCAGGGTACTAGCCTAAGAGAGGCACCCAAAGAAGTGTAGACTGCTCTGGAAGCACTGAAGAGAAAGGGGCTATTGGCTATGGGGCAGCATAGGAAGACATCACTGAAGAGAGATGTTGGAGCTGGGTCTCAGAGGATAAACAGACATTCATGAGCGAAAGAACAGGTGGCAAGGCTCCTAGGCAGAAGGACCCAGAAGTGAGAGCAAGATGTGTGTGCCTGCAATGCAGAACGAAAGAAGGGCAAGTGGTGGGAAAGGAGTCCTTGGATGCCCAAAGCATTAGTCTTTATCAAGCCAGCTTCAGCAATCGGAGGGAAAGAGCAGAAGGATTTGGTTTTCACAAAAATGACTCTGGCAACCAAGTACAGCAGTAGTTGTCAGATTCTAATCCCCAAACCTCCAGGGTTTCTCAGTGCTACATCAGGGCCTGATGAGGGCAGAGGGGAACACTAATACTCTTCTACTTTTATATATTGGGAGTCCAAGGACGAATTTTATTTAAACAAAGGGCTCAGTTGCTTAAACAAAGTCTAAAGCAGTGGTTCTCAATGGGGGAGAGGACAGATTTTGCCCTGCCAGGGAACATGTGGGAGTGTGGGGAAACATTTCTGATGGTCACACTTGGCAGATGCTATTGGCAGCTAATGAGTCAAGGCCAGGGATGCTACACAACATCCTACAATGTACAGGACAGGTCTCCACCACAGAGAATTTTCTGGCCCCAGATGTTAGTAGTACCAAGGTTGAAAAATCCCGGTCAAACAGATGGACTAAAGGGAGACACACCAATAAGATTACCAAAAAATTGAGGACTGGGATAAGGCAGCGCCACTGGCAGAGGGACAAGAGAAGCCATCCCTAAGCTAGAATTAACAGGAAACTGAGGCCTTGTCCCATGTGAAGAAAAAGGCATAGAGATTTTCCTGCAAATGGAGGAGGTAATCATACTGCCTTGAGGCTAGGCAAAATGTTGGCTGTCTGTGATCTGTAGGAGTTGGGGAGAGTAGTGGAAGTAGGTCCTTTAAAATGTGTTTGTTTTTTTAATCATAGCCTATTCTTATGTAACCTGCTACTGCTTTGATTGCAGAGAATCTTCAAGCAAATGTTAGATTTTTGGTTTCCAAATTTTCTTGACAAAAGATTTAGTGGCAGAATAAGAACTTGACAGATTTGAAGAGAAACCAGAGGGGGAACTATTCCAAACCCTTATCACCTAATATTAATCAAGATCATACCCACCTGTGGTTTATCCAGTGAGGAATATTATAGTCATCACCTGGACGAGAATCCCGAGGACTGCTCCGATTATGCAGCTGGAAGGAAAAAGCCAGTGCACAGATAAGCTATAAAGCAAGTAGGATGTGGAACCATTCTTAACGTTTGCTTTGAACCATCCTCAAGATCACCCTAGTCCTAGAAACTGGCCTTTCATAAGCAAATCCAAAATCTAATTACCTTGAACAGTGGGACAGCATGCAATGGTTGCTCCCCCATGCACACCAAGTCTACACCAATTCCTAAAAAAGAAAGAAAGACAAAAATGGTTGGGGGTGTGATTGAGACTAAGTGCCCTAATCAAGTAATGGTGTTATTTAACTGGGTCAGGGTGTGAGGCAAGGCCAATTAACCATCCTCTGATGAATAAACCCATCAGTGCCACCCACCCAGCAAAGAAAAAAATGGAGGCACTTTTTCTGTTTCTTCTTTACAGAGTCCCATCATACCTGCCACTATTTAGTGTCTGACAATTAGCCTCTGACTGTCTTGCAGGTGATGATTGGTAAAAGAAGACAATCAGGCCTCTATTACTAAATTCTCAAGGCCAGAAAGAAAAAGGAAGCTTGAAATCTCATATAAAAAGCAAAACAACCCACATCACTTAACAGAACTTCTTTACTGGCAATCGGGATTTATTTTCCCAACTCTGTCTTGTTGGTGAAACACAAATCAACGGGGCGGGGGGGGGAGATGCCTGACATTTCATGGAGGGAGGGGAGGGGGTAGAATAGATGATCCAGATAGGGCTTCACAAGATGTGTTGATGGCACTCTGGTCTCTTGAGACAATTCCTCCAAAACGTTCTCCGGTGTTAAATATGTTTGGGAAACTCAGAGGACCAGATACCACTTTAGAGCGAAACAAGATACAGGCCTACAATTAGGAAAGCTGTTTAACTCTGTAGGACTCAGCACTTCCCAAACCTATTTGCCCATGGAACTCATTTTGTCACCAACACCTATGCACATCCTCAGAACCCCTGGTGCACAGAGTGCTGGGCAGATCTCCTCACCTCTAAGGGTCAGTGAAAGCTCAGAGTTCTAAGAGCGAGTCAGGCTATGAACACAGAGAACAGACCAGGGTGCGTTACCATTATCTATCATCCGCTGCTTGGTCAAGATCATAAGTAAGCGGTCCACTTCAAACACACCCACCCCGGGTGTGATCACCACAGACATCTGCCCAGTCCGGTCAAAGTTGCGGTTGATGTAGTGCTTGTCAAACACTTGAAGGGAGACAAAAATTCCCCAATGAAGAAGTTACAGCTTTTTGGGAACCCACGGCTGGCAAGGACCTCTATAGACAAATAGATTGCCACTTTCTGTCCTGAATTCTGATTTGTTATGTGCACATCTCTCTGTCTTTCCCCTTGTACATTAAGAACTGCTTGAACACAGGACTATGTCACTATGATCTTTGTTAATCCCCCTCACCTATGGCTAATACTTAGCTTGTGCAGCCTTAGATGCTCAAATTTCATGCGGTTAAAAAGTATAAGCTATCCATAAATGAGTCTGTGTTGAAATGTAGAAGACTCAAGTATTAATTTAAGATGATCTTTAAGAGAGTGGACCAGAATCTTGGGACAACTTCCTAAATTTGGCAAGATGATTTTTATTTCTGGCCCGTATAATTTTTATGGAAAACCTGTGATAATCAAATGACAAAAGGTTTAACTAGAATCCTCAGTGCCTGGCTAAAGACACATGGGAGGGTGATACACACAGTAAAGGGACCACACATAAGCATGCCCACCTCCGGCCAGCGCCAGATGGACACGTGGCCCGAGCTGGGCCGACTGGACTCTGTCTATTGGGAACATAGAATTCTGAGCAGAGAGCAGAGACAGGGATGCTGGCAGATGGACGCTGGTCTAGGAATTCATGTCGCTGCAGTTCACAAAGGTACCGTGGCCCCTACCCTTCTCTAACATGACATTCAAATCTTTCCTGACTGCTCCACCAAACCCCTATAACCTTAAAGTAAATTTCCCTTTTTGTTTATACTAACTCAGTAGGTTTCTGTTATTTGCAAGCAAAATATCTTAGCTAACGCATAACAAGGACAAACATTCAGAAGAAAGAAATCACATCAGAAAGAAAGAAACAATGGTCCCTCTTGGACTGCGACTGAAGTGTAGGGGGCAGGGGAGGGGTGAGAAGATTTTCTTTTTTTTTTTTTTTTTTTTCAGGAAGTACCGGGGATTAAACTGGGGACCTTGTACATGTGAAGCAGGCACTCAACCACTGAGCTATACCTGCTCCCAGATTTTCATTTTCTACTTGATACACCTCTCACTTACTTGAATTTTGGGAACACAGGTCACTTTTGTGTTAAAAAAAACAAAACAGTATTACTTCCAAAAAAAAAAGTAGAATGGGGAACATACTTTTTAAAATTACCTAGGAGATTCGGGGGACGGGGTGGAAAATAAGAACACTGTACTTAGTACAACAAAGAACCCAAGGAATAGTCTCTCCAGGTTACCATGAAAGGATGATTAGAACAGCAAGTTAATTTCCTAACAGTGACTCAGAAGCTAAATGGTGGTCATCAGAACTATCCAATTAGTAGTTACTCCTCTCAGTTAATATAGAGGGGAAGGTATTGTCAACTAGTTCTGGGTCTTTAGGCATTAGTGATGACATGTTCACAGTCAGGTGGTAAGCAAGATGGGGTGCCTGGCGTCCTTACTCACCATTGAATGACAGATTGATGGCTTCTAGGTAGTTCCCTTGTGCTGAGGTAGAATTGTCTCCTTGGGGAAAGCCCTCTGAAGCAAAAAATACAAGAGAAGGAAAAAAATCTCATGAGTAGCTGGCTCCATAGAGCTCCCCACCCTCTACAGTGGCACTTCTGAACTTACTGCATACGTAATCAACAGTCAGACTCAACTGGCCAGAGAAACCTGACCAGAAGCAGAACCCACACACAGCAATGGAAAGGGGAGCAGGTGTGAACCTCTTCTCCATCTCCCCACCTTCTCCTACACCTCCTTTCCCAGCGGCACCTTTGAATTCATGGATGCAGTACCTGCCTGTTCCAGTCGCACCAACACCGGATACTGGATGAAGAGTTTTTTAATGGTTACAAGGAGTGAAGTCCACTCTTCTCTTCTCTCATTTTGCACCACCACTCTGAAAGGAATATTACCATAAAATAGACATCGAGCAGCTACTAAAGAAAGGACATCAGGTGCCTCACCGGGTTCCAAGGAAAGGAGAACATGGGATTCCCATGGCAATTTACCATCTAAACAGCAAGTGTTATATAATAATAAGCATCACTGCGTACTATATAATAAAGTAATAAAGTCAAATGCATTTAACAAGCATTAACAAAGAGATGTGATCACATTTATAGTTATTTGAATTAAAAATTGGTAAAAGATTTTTAAAATTGTCTTGAGATTATACAATGTTAGGCAGGGATATGGACCGTTCTCACTTACTGTAAATTTTACATGGTGTTAATAATAGGATGGTTTTTGGAAGAAATACACCAAATGTAAGCTATATAGATATAGGTAGCAGTAATATTTTGAGAATGTTCTTTCATCATTTGTAACAAATTTTCCACAACAATGCAAGGTGCTAGTGGTGGGGTGATGTATGGGAGTCCTATATGATATGCATGATTGTTTTGTAAGCTCAAAACTTTTCTAATTAAAAAAAAAAAAAAAAAAAAAAAAAAAAAACCCTACAATGAGATACCAGTTCACACAGTAAAATTTTTAAAATGGATATTAACCCCCCAAAAAAGGCAATCTGATATGTGATAAAGCAAATATAGCAAAATGTTCATTGTCAAACATATGGTGGGCATATGGGTGTTCACTCTCAGCTTTTCTGTATGTTTGAAAAATTTCATAATAAAATGGTGGAAAAACAAGTAAACAAACACAAGAGGTTATCTATGCTAAAAGCAATGAATGATTCTAGACCGAAATCTAGATCAGGGAAAACATATCTATAAAGGCTATTAGGATAATTGGCAAAATGTGAATATGGACTCTGTGCTAGATAATGGCATTTATATCAATAGTAAATTTCCTGAATATCATTATATTTTGATTATATAAGAGAATGTCCTTGTTTTTAGGAGATACATGCTGAAGTATAAGATAGTCATGTATTTACTAAATGTTAACAATTGGTGAATGTAGGTAAAAAGTAGATAGATATTCATTATATTATTCTTTCAATTTTTCTGTGGGTCTTAAATTTTTTAAATTAAAAGCTAAAAAGATTATCCAAAAAACTTTGCCTAAAAAGTTTCCCTAACTTCTGTCTCTCTTTGGAACTTATCCACAATTACAATAAAAAACAATTACAGGGGGAGCCTATGTGGCTCAGTGGTTGGGTGCTGGCTTCCCACATACAAGGTCCCAGGTTCAATCTCTGGCACTGGTACCTCAAAACAAACAAACAAACAAACAAATGAAAAGAAACAACTCTCATTGGGGAGTGGATGTAGCTCAGTGGTTGAGCACCTTCTTTCTATGTACGAAGTCCTGGGTTCAATCCCCAGTACCTCCTAAAAAATCAAACAAACAGGAACGGATATGGCTCAAGCCACTGAGCGCCCACCTCTCAGGTGGTAGGTCCCGGGTTTGGTTCCCGGTGCCTCCTAAAAAAGACAAACAAACAATGAGCAGACAATGAGCAGACAGAACAAAAACAAACAAGCAGGGAGCGAATGTGGCTTAAGCAGTTGAGCGTCCACCTCCCACATGGAGGTCCCAGTTCAGTTCCCAGTGCCTCCCAAAGAAAAAACAAACAGACAACAAGCGAACTATGAGCAAAAACAATGAGCAATAAGCACAAACAACAAGCAAAAACAAAGCATAAAAACAACAAGCAAACAGATGAGGGAGCCATCTCAGGGGTGGAAGAAAAAATATTATTAAAAACAGTTATAAAAATCAAACAAACAATTATTTTAATTATAAAAGGGTTACTTCTGAGAAACACTTTTACAAAGTTGAAAAAGGAAAAGGCAATATTCTACAAGTTGGCATTTGGTACAAGAAAAGCCAGCTTGGGCCTCAGGCAGGAACTAGCTACCAAGAAATACATTTAAGGTTCTAGGTGAAAAGATTGGCCATCCGAGACAAAAAGTAAACCCTCATTATAAACTGTTACTACAAAACAGAGAGCATTATATTTCAAAGTCTGAGGTATGAGAGAAAACTAACAGTTATTCCTCTGTAGTAAAGAAGGAAATACTATGAGGAAGCAAGACTGAACTAAAAAAAAACAGGGCAGCATGTTAGAGAGGAGATATTTCTAAGAACTTTAAAAGTGAAGTCAGAGGTGATGAAATGTGTCTATTATCAAGGGGTTAGTTTTCAATTAAACATAAAATATTTGTAACTTAGGCAAGAATAAACCAATCACTGCAACACCTTCTGAAAAGCAAAAGCCATTCTAAAGTCCATTTTGAAGTGCCAATAACCATGTGGTAAAGCTCTCCACACATCTGAGAATTTAAAAGGTCAAAGTGCTATAGCTCCATGCCATTGAGCAAGCCCATCTGAGTGCATGTGGTATGCCTTCATCATTTCACAAGGTATACCCTTATTCAGCATCTCTGCTGGGACAAGCAGAATGGTATGCAATCCTGTTGTGATACAATGTGAAGTATGGGGCATCAGAGATGAGGTAGGCGTTAAAAGGGTTTAACCTGACTCTGATCAAGTCTTGAGAGCAGGACTGTTCAATCTTGGCACCACTGACATTTTTATTCAAATAATTCTTTGTGGTGGGGGCTGCCCGGTGCATTGTAGGATGTTGAACAGCATCTCTGGCCTCTCTACCCACTGGATGCCACCAGTTTTGGTAACCTCTGGTACAGGAAATAAACAGGCTAAATACCACTACAAGGACGCAATCAGGCAAATCTAGAATGGATAGTCTACAGCTTCCCTACACAAAATCTGGTACAAAGCAATATGTGCCAACATACGGAAAGTGGAAGTGGCTCAAGCAGCTGGGCTCCCGCCTACCACATGGGAGGTGCCAGGTTTGGTTCCCGGTGCCTCCTAAAGAAGACAAGCAAGATGGCTGCTGACACGATGGGCTGGCATGGCGAGCTGACGCAGTGAGATGATGCAACCAAGACATACAGCAAGGAAATACAATGAGACACACAACAAATAGGGAGTGGAGGTGGCTCAAGCAATTAGGCGCCTCCCTCCCACATGGGAGACCCCGGGTTCAGTTCCTGGTGCCCCCTGAAAAGAAGACAAGCAGACACAGAGAGCAGACAGTGGGTACAAACAACGGGGGTGGAGGGAATAAATAATTAAAAAATAAATCTTTAAAACATGTGTGTGTGTTTGTGTGTCAACATAGGAGCTAGTTAGACAAGCAGATCTCAGGCCCCACCCCAGACCTCCGGAACAGAATCAGCATTTTAACAAGGTTACTAGGGAGTGGTTCATATGAACACTGAAGTTTGAGAAGCACAATTCTACAGGAAAACTGACTCAGGTTCTTTAACAAGTCAAAGGTCTGAAGATGATGAGGAAGGAGGAAATTGCTTGACTAAAAGACTTAAAAGCCCAACTGAATATACGTCATTCTGGGGACAATTAAGGAAATCTGAACATACACTAGATATTGGATGATACAGAATTATTGATAATTTTGCTCAATGTGATCATGATATTGTGGTTATACATGAAAAATGCCCTTTTTTTTAGATATGCCTAGGGATGAAATGTCATAATAATGACAAAGCAAATAAGGCAAAATAATAACTGTTAAATCTCAGTGTTGGGTATATGGGTTCATTCTTTTGTTCACCCTTTTTTTCCACATGTTGAAATTTTTCACAATAGTTTGGAAAGTCCGAATGCAACGTGGTATACTGGATTGGATACTGGAACAAAAAAAGTACATGAGTGAAAAATCAGTGAAATCTGAAAAAATCCTGAAGATTAGTTAATGGTAATGTACTAATGTTATTCTCACAGTTTTAACAAATGCACCAGGGTTACATAATATGCTAACATTAGGGAAAACTGGGTGAAGGGTATATAGGAACCCTCCAGACTATCTTTGCAACTTCTCTGTAAATCTAAAATCATTTCAAACTAAAAAAGTTATTTAAAAAAAAAAAAAAGTTTGGGAAAAAAATAACCAAAAAAGCAACACAAGCATAATCAAGCCCCCAAACATACTTGTAAAAGTCTTCATAGAATCGACCCTTGTGATCCTGTCGAATGGAGGCTCGGTTTATTTCAGGAAATTCATCTGGAATAGAGATGAAAAGTAAGTAGATCAGATTGAAAAGAGATTCCGTTTCTCTGCTCTCCTCCTGGGTTGGAGATTTGCAACACACACACAAAATAAAGCTGTGTATCTATTAAATTGGTTTTAAGATGACACACACCTTGTCACAGATTTCTTAAATCCAATAATAAACTGTGCTGTTTCCTATTTTACCCTGTCCTCATAATGGAAAAATTAGAAAAGAAAGAATAGTGTGAAAGGGAAGACGAAAAAGGATGGTTGATGGGGGGATGTGAAAACATAACAAAAAATGAGAAAATAGTTACTCACCAATAGATTTTGCATCATAGAAAGTTCTAGAAAATAGGACCACTGTCACTTCATGACTACAGTTCTTCTCCTAGTTGTGAGTAGAGAAAAAATAAAGAAGGCTCAGGTTTATTTCATTGTCTTCACTATGTAAGAAGTAGCCTGTATGTACATGACATTCTCAATTCTAGGAGGCTTGGCAGGAGTCCACCAGCTGGGATGATGTCATGTGATTACAGACAGCATGGTACAGTGGACAGAGCACTGTGCTGGGAGTTAGAGGACCTGGCTATGACACTTTAGCACTACATGACCTCGGGCAACTTACATAAAGTCCCAGGGATGTGGAAAGTACTTTGAAAACTGTGAATCACCAATAAGTAAGTGAGACTGACTCCCTGCTCTTGATTTTGATCAGTTTGCTATCAGAGGCCCATTATATTTGTGCCTGCTTCACAGTATTGTTTTTTTTTTTCCTGAGGTATTGGGGCCAGGGATTGAACGAAGGACTTCATTTGTGGGAAGCCAGTGCTCAATCACTGACTTCATTTGTGGGAAGCCAGTGCTCAATCACTGAGCTACACCGGCTCCCCGGAGTTGGTTTTTCTATTTGTTTTGTTTTTAGGAGGTACTGGGGATCGAACCCAAGACATCATACACAGGAAGCAGGTGCTACTTCTGCTTGAGCTACATCCACTCCCCTTCAGAGCATCTATTTATTTATTTATTCCTTCCCCTCCCCTCCCCTCCCCCCCCCATTTTGTTTGTGCTCGTTGTCTGAACTTTTTTTTTTTAATTTCACAACATTTTTAAATCCCTTCAGAACTGCAGTTTAGGGAACAAAAGCAACACCCACGTGGTAGTTTATGTAAGAGTCACAGACACACCCACATCCTACCCACTGCTGTAGGATGAGGCCTGAGTGCCAAGATGCAGGGGGAGAAGCCAAGGCAATGAATTACCTTTGGCCCAGGATGAGGACTAGTGAGAATAAACGTTTCTGTGGAGTCTGGATTTCAATGTCCTGGAAACAGGTTATTCATGGACTAACAGGAAACTTGGCTTGCACCAGTAAGCCAGTAAGCTCCGTTTCAGTTCCTCCTGACTCTTTGAAGACAACAGCTTGTACCAATCACCCCATCTCTAACCAACCATACTTACTGACTACAAATTTAGCATTCACCATAAAAGCTATAAACCATAATGTACATTATATGCCACCTTAGGTTCTTCCATCAATATATCTCAAGTGGGCATTCCTAAATCCATCAGACAGTACCAAGAGCAGGTGCCTGGAAAAATCATTAGCCACCAACTAATTTACCAGACTCCAAGGGCTCCAAACTCTAGTCTCAACACCCTTATCTGATTTTATTATAAAAGATGCCCAGGGAAAATGCCTCACAATGGGCTGGTGTTGGTATAAGAGCCTCTTAGGTCATAAGTGATGGAGGAGATAATAGAAGACACAGTGGTGACATGGCCTGGGGTTACAGGGAGACAGACGGTGCAGCACAGTCGTTACAATATCAGGCCACTCGGGATGAATGGACAGAATTGAGACAGAATCCCTGCTCTGCTTTCACAGGCAAGATACCTAACCTGTCTGAACCACACTTTCCCTACCTGTGGAACAGAGGTAAGAGAATGAAGTGAGATAATGTAGGCAAACCACTTTTCATGACACTTGGTATGTCAAAATGCTCAAGTTGTTAACCAGGACAACTACTCTCACCATCACTGCTACTATATTTTCGACTCATAAATGAATTCATAAACTCCTATGTTTGACCCCTGCTATTGAGGATAAGCTTTAAGCTATTCAATAGGATGTGTGAAGAAGCAAAAACCTTTACCAAAGTACCTTAAATTCATGCAGAGTGCTTACTGAAAATTATTTCAATTTATTTTCAAGTTCTTACTCTTAAATCAAGTTCTTGATTTAAAAATATAAACAAATGCTAAAATAGATGATAGGCTAGAGAGAGAGAGAGAGAGAGAGAAAAGAAGAATGAAGAGGGAAGAGATGAGAAGAGACAAGACAAGAAAAGAGACGAGACAAGAAGAGACAAGAATAGAAGAGAAGAGAAAAAACAGAAAAGATAGATAAAGCAAATGTAGCAAAATATTAAAAATTGGCAAATCTGGGTATCTGAGTTCCCTGTATTGTTTTTGTATTATTTTTACAACTTTTCTATAAAAGTGAAATTATTTCAAAATACAAATTTGAAAAATAAACAAATGCATAGATAAGTAGAATGATATAGCAAATGTGACAAAATGTAAAAATTGGTAAATCTGGATATCTGGGTGGGGGTATATTAGAATTCTCCGTATTTGTTTTGTATTATTTTTGCAACTTTCTTATAAGTTTGAAATTTCTTCAAAATAAAAAGTTTGAAAAATAAACAAGGGGATCAGATGTAGCTCAGTGGCTGAGTGCCTGCTTCCCATGTATGAGATCCTGGTACCTCTTAAAAAATAAAAAAACAGAAAATACACAAATGCTAAGAGTGAAGTCCTATAAAATGAGCTTATCCCATTTCTTGTCCCTAGATCTAATCATACATACACTCACAGAATCTTGGGGGAAGCATCTAAACGGGTAACTAGGCAAGACCTGAAATGGAGATTTTCATAGAATAAACATTGAAATGACCATTATGTGGGCCAAGATGATCACCATTCAGTCCATCCCCAAGGCTTGACTTCTTACAGTCCCTGCTCTTTGCCCTCTCCTCCATCCCCCTTGCTCAGACCTGATCACCCCAAGTCACCTTAGCTGCAGAAGTCTCCTTACTGATCTGCTTAATTCCCTTCACCAAATCGCCTTGCTCCTGGCTCTGGACAACTCTCCCTCAAACCCTCCCTGGCATTGATCGAGTTGACCCTCTACTCAAGAATCTTTAATAGCTCCAACTTCCTATCACATCTAGTCTAAACTCTGCCTAGCTTGCCCCAACCCCATCCTTCTAATCCAATCTTATTACCTGATTTTTCTCCATACAAACCCTTTGTAGAGTCACATATCGCCACGCTCCACTCTCACACCTATCTTCCTTTTGCTCACACTGTTCTCTTCATGTGAAACACTCTGTCTTCCTTTCCAACCATCCCAACCTTCCCCAGCCTTCCAGGTCCAAATTTAAAAGTAAATAAAACTCGAACCCCTTAAGTGTATGCTGGCTGTTGTTTCAAATATGTAGATCTAATTAGTTGGTCTGCAAGTTCTCTGCAGACAGCATCATATCTCTATTTCTCTATCCTTAAGAGCATCTCCCACATTGCTGAGGAGGAAAAAGAGGACTTGGAGTTACTGAGACCCTGCTATGTGCAGGTACTTTAAAATAGGGACTGTTATTATCTCTGCTTTACAGATAAGGAAACCAAGACTCAGAGAGACTGACTAGTTTCCCCAAATCAAAAAGCTAATCAGAGGGAGCAGATGTAGCTCAAGTAGTTGAGCACCTGCTTCCCATGTACAAGGTCCCGGGTTTGATCCCTGGTATCTCCTAAAAAAAAAAGAAAGAAAGAAAGAAAAAAACTAATCAGAACAGAACAATAATTTTAAACCCAAATCTGCCGAGTCTGTTGTAATCTGAACTCCATGTTCTTTTCCACTCTATAATGTGGTCTAGGTGAAACAAGATCTATTTGATTAGGGTAATTTAAAGGTGGAGTTTTATCAATTGAGGTTTTAGCTAAGATAACTTAGTTTAAGGCACCTTTATAGAAACATCACATTGTTAAAATCTACAGAGTAATGCTTACATAATGAGACTTAGTGCACAATAAGTTTCCAAGCAGAAATATAAATGTACCTTCCATTTGGTAAAGAGATCAGCAAGGAAACCATTCACAGCTTTCTCAAAATACAGATCCCCTGGAAAAGAAATGAGTATGTATGTCTTTCTTGCAATTTCTTCTCTCAATAAAGTAACAGGAAAGGGACCAAAGAAAAGGTGGGTTCTGCTATATTTTAAAACAAGATCATAAAAGCCAGATGTACAAAAGTGGTTTCAACTTAGACTTTCTATCAGGTCAGATTTAATACTTGCCTCATTTAGTAAGAGGCCATGGCTTAAAGGTAAAATTCAAGATTAGAAAAGCCTGATGACTGAAAAGCACAGCATAACTTCAGAATGAGAGAACAATCTAATCCCTAAATATGATTATTCTCATTATGACTCTTAAAGTTCATGAGATGATATGGTAGAGCCCTGGCATTCCCTGACCTATTATTTATAGTTCCTGCTGTTTTCCAGCAACTTTGATGAGCCATGAAAAGAAAATAATTTATAATTTCATTAAACACAAATTTGAATTGCATGTACCATGAGACTGGTGTATTTTGAACACAGTATCTGCACCTCATAGCAGCTTTACTGTTCACTATTTATTATGTAGTAGTTCTAACAAAATGAGGCACATTTGGTGATTTTCATGAGGGATGGGGAAGGAAACTAAAGATATCAAGGAAAGCATTGGTTCTTTACCAGAGAGTGCCTCTCTAAATGACTTTTCATCCTGTATTTATAGAATAGAGAAGGATCTGAAAAGTCAGGTTTTCCATTAATACTTTATGATATTTCATGGAATTCATTATATATATTTAGAGGATCTGGGGATTCATAAAGTTCTCAGGACACATCTTTAGAGAATGTTCAAGCGATATATATTATAAAACAATAAGCAGTACCATATATATCAAAATCCCACATTTCACAGCTCATCTGAATAAATATGTAAACCATAGCTGATGTAGAACGGAATACCACCTGAAACAAACAAAAACATAATTACATTAAAAAGTGATGATGCAAGAATTCCTTTAATTGTGACATGGGACTTCTAAAAGCAAGCTTCAGCCTTGCGTTGACTGAGTTACTTAGCTCTTATCCTAAGCCTGGAACCATAGGCCATGAGCAGATCTGTTGCCTGCCCTCTAGAACGTATAGTAGAGGATAAAGACAAGCAAAATATTGCAATATATACAAAGTGCCCATGAAAGTTCATATAAGAAACCCAGAAGGGGCACTGAATCTACCTGGGAAAGTCAAAGAAGCAGCAGCCTCATTATGGTGGTAGAACTTGGACTAAGACTTGCCAGATTATGAGTTGCTGTCTAATATTAAATAAATTGTAATCCACATTGTCCCTTGCCTATACCCAGGCTGCCTCCAGGAAAAGCAAAAGTGGTTTTCTGGGCCTGTGAGCTTTATAGGGAGCCCATTACCCAGTCTCTCTGTACCCCAAAGGGCTCTGAAGAGGTTTAGCATGAAAGCAAATGTCAATCCCTGGCCACCCCTTAGTTCATTCATTGGAGGCTTCACTTTTAAAGACAGAAGCAGGTTCACCATTCACTCCCCCAGGGCTTTCCATAGTGCCTGGGGCAAAAAAAGGTCCTCAAAAAATTCACACCCTAACACACAGAGAAACAAAGGCCAGAAGGAAATAGAGCTTTCAAAATGTTAACTGTGTTTATCTCTGGGTTTTGGCATGATATGTGATTTTGCTTCTTTTTGCTTGCCTGGTAAATTCTCTTTTTTAAACTATGAAATATTTCAGAGAAACATGCAGAAATACACATCACCTAAGTTTTTATAATAAACATGCAGTGGGAAGCGGATGTGGCTCAAGCCTACCACATGGGAGGTCCCGGGTTCAGTTCCGGGTGCCTCCTGGAGAAGACGAGCAAGACAGTGAGCTGGCGCGGTGAGCTGACACAACAAGATGACGCAACAAAGAGACACAAAGAGAGGTGGCTCAAGCAACTGTGCATCTCTCTCCCACAAGGGAGGTCCCAGGTTCAGTTACCAGTGCCTCCTAAAGAGACGACAAGCAGACACAAACAGCACATAGCAAATGGACACAGAGAACAGACAGCAAGCACAAATAACAAGGGGAGGGGGATAAATAAAATAAATCTTAAAAAAAAACCACATGCAATGCTATTATAATTAGAATTCATTTTTTTAATTTATTTTTACAAACAAATATTCACTCTTTCCCCTCCCCTCACCACTCCCCATTTCCCAGAAAACTCTAATTTGCTTTCTATCTCTGCAAACAGAAAAGTTCATTTTTAAAAGATAACTTTTTTTTTTTTTTAAGAATATATATATATATATATATATATATTTTTTTTTAAAGATTTTATTTATTTATTCATTTATCCGCCCCTTGCTGCTTGTGCTCGCTGGGTCAGCTAACCACGCCTTGCAGGTGGGCTTGCCTTCACCAGGAGGCCCCGGGAACCGAACCCGGGGCCTCCCATACGGTAAACGGGAGCCCTACTGATTGAGCCACAGCCGCTTCCCAAAAGATAACTTTTTTAGTCAAAATTATTCTCAAGTCAGAAGCAGAGCACTGGCTGCCTATGTGTTTGTGGGGGGGGGTGTGACTGTAAAAGGAGATTAAAACTGTTCAGAGTGACAAAAATGTTCTACACTTGATTGTGGTGGTACTGTCAAAATTTGTCAAAACTCATCAAAGCATGAAAACCATGTTTTATTAAGCTGACTTAAAAGGTAATTTTCTAGACTTGGTTAATGCCATAGTCTCATTTATAAAGTGTACGTCTACGTAAATATACAGAATGATGCTTTTAGGTATACCTGCATTTTACAGTCGTATTATGTTCCCTTCTCTTTGAAACTATAAAAATGTCAGTTATTGTTACCCTTCAAATTACCCTTCAAATGGTCCCTTTTTAAAATTGTTTTTTGTTCTGTTTTGTTCTCCCAGATTTTTTTTTTTTAAAGGTAACATAGAGAAGCGGCTGTGGCTCAATCAGTAGGGCTCCCGTTTACCATATGGGAGGCCCCGGGTTCGGTTCCCGGGGCCTCCTGGTAAAGGCAGGCCCACCCGCACGGCGTGGTTGGCTGACCCAGCGAGCACAAGCAGCAAGGGGGGGATAAATGAATAAATAAATAAAATCTTTAAAAAAAAATAAAATAAAAAAAAATAAAGGTAACAAAAATGTTACTGTTTAAAGTGTACAAGTCAGTGGTTTTCAGGAAATTCACAATGTTGTCCACTCACCACCACCAATTACAGAGCATTTCTATCACTCCAAATGAAACTCTGTACCCATTCTCCCCACCCCTCACCTCCTGGCAACCACAGATCTGCTTTCTCTCTCTATGGATTTGCCTGTTCCAGGCATTTCACATCAATGGAATCATAGAGTATGTGATGTTTTGGGACTGGTCTCTTCCACGTAGTATCAGGTTTTCAAAGTTCATCCATATTGAGGCACTATCAGTATTTTGTTCCTTTTTTGTGCCTGAATAATATTCTACTGTATGGATATTACCACATTTTATTTATTCTTCAGTTGATGGGCATTTGGGTTGTTGCCACTTTAGGGCAGTTATGAATATTGCTGCTATGAGCATTCATAGACAAGTTTTTGCCTGAACATAAATATTCAGTTCTCTCAAATATATACCTAACAGTGGAACTGCTGGGTCATATGGTAATTCTATGTTTAGCTTTTTGATGAATCACCGAACTTTTCCACAGCAGATATACCATGCTGCATTCCAATGTATATGGGTTCCAATGTCTCTACACCCTTCCCAACTCTTCTTTTTTTTTATTATACCCATTGTAGTGGGTTGATTATTGTCCCCTCCAAAAAACTCATGCCCACCTGGAAACTCAAAATGTGACCTTATAAGGAAACGGTCTTTGCAGATGTGACTAGTTAAGGATCTAAAGATGAAATCATCCTGGATTTAGGGTGAACCCTAAGTCCAATGCCTGGTGTCTTTATAAAAGAAAGTTGAGGAGATTTGGGCACAGTGACACAGAAGCCATGTGAAGACAGTGACAGAGCTATAAGCCAAGAAAGCCGAGGATTGCCAGGAGTCACCAGGAGCTAGGACAGAGGCAAGAGATGGTTTCTCTCTCAAAACCTCCAGAAGGAACCAACCCTGCCAGCACCTTGGTTTTGGACTTCTAGTCTTCAGGGCTGTGAAAGATTAAATTTTTGTGGTTTTGAGGAATCCAATTGTGCTATTTTTTTTTTTTTTTTTTTTTTTTTTTTACAGTTGCCCTAGGAAACTAATACAACCAACCATCCCAGTGGGAGTGAGGTGCTATCTCATGGTTTTGATTTGCATTTCCCTAATTACTAATGATGTTGAGCATCTTTTCACGTGTTTATTGGCCATTTTTATCTGCTTTGGGAAATTGTATATTCAAATCCTTTGCCGATTTTTTAATTGGGATGTTTGCCTTCCTTTTTTTTTTTTTAAGTGAGTTAATCATTTGCTTTATTTGAATGACTTACAAAGATAATTTCAAAATTCTAATTAATGCTAGTTAAAACATTTTCTGCATTTTAATATCTTTATATACATATACCAATATCTATACCATATAATTAATGTTGTTATTCCAAATTTAGAATTTGGGGGGCTTGTTTTATTATAAAAATTTCAAGCATACAAAAAAGTTGAAAAAAATTATACAGCAGCCACATACTTACCATGTAGATTCTACACTTAACATTATATTTGCTTTCTCATTTACCTATCCATCTAGCCATCCCTTTCCCATTAATAAAAGAGATGATTAATCTATTTTTTTAATATAAAAAATTGCAGGCACCATTATACTCTTTTCTTTTCATTTTGCTACTTCTAATCTTTTGCAGAATAGAAAGCCAAGTAATCAAATTAGTTATAAAGTTTATCTAAGAGGGGGTCGGATGTGGCTCAACTGGTTGGGCGTCCGTCTCCCATATGGAGGGACCCGGGTTCGATCCCCGGGACCTCCCGGTAAAAATAAATAAATAAATAAATAAAAAATAAAGTTTATCTAAGAGACGAGGCCCTTGGGGGGTGGGGAGGAAGAGGGCCTTGGACATTAAACTTTGTAGTATTATTTTTGCATCTAAAAATCTGGTTTTTCGGGAAACGGATGTGGCTCAAGAGGTTCGGCGTCCGTCTACCATATGGAGAGACCGGGGTTCGATCCCCAGTACCTCCCGGTAAAAAAAAAAAAAAAAAAAAAAAAAATCTGGTTTTTCTAATCAGATTATACATTCTTGAGGGGTGGTACCATGTCTAAAACTCCACCCAGAGGAAAATTCCATTTTCAATAGCAACAAAAAAGACTCAAATACCTAGGAGTTAATTTAACCAAAGAAGTACAGGATCTATATGCAGAAAACTACAAAACAATGCTAAAAGAAATTTAAAAAGACCTAAACAAATGGAAAGACATTCCGTGTTCATGGATTGGAAGAATAAATATCATGAAGATGTCAATCTTGCCCAAAC
Source organism: Tolypeutes matacus (assembly GCA_026826555.1). Lineage (NCBI taxonomy): Eukaryota > Metazoa > Chordata > Mammalia > Cingulata > Chlamyphoridae > Tolypeutes > Tolypeutes matacus. Next base: position 4,052,816 of record JAKSZT010054517.1, on the reverse strand, counting down.
TGATTTATAGATTCAATGCAATACCAATCAAAATCCCAACAGCTTACTTTACAGAATTAGAGAAGGCAATTACCAAATTCATCTGGAAGGGTAAGTGCACCCGAATAGCCAAAAGCATTCTAAAAAAGAAGAGCAATGTGGGAGGAATTTCACTGCCTGACCTTGAAACATATTACAAAGCTACAGTGGTCAAAACAGCATGGTACTGGCATAAAGATAGACATATCGATCAGTGGAATAGAATTGAGAATCCAGAAATATACCCTCACCTATACAGTCAACTGGTTTTTGACAAACCTACCAAGCCCACGCTAATGGGAAAAAAAGTCTCTTCAACAAATGGTGTTGGGGGAACTGGCTATCTATAACCAAAAGAATGAAAGAGGACCCCTATCTCACCCCCTATACAAGAATCAACTCAAAATGGATCAAAGATCTAAATATAAAAGCCAGGGCCATAAAACTACTGGAAGAAAATGTAGGGAAACATCTTCAAGACCTTGTAGTAGGTGGTGGTTTCTTGGACCTTACACCCGAAGCACGTGCAACAAAAGAAAAAGTAGATAAATGAGACCTCCTCAAAATTCAACACTTTTACACCTCACAGGACTTTGTCAGAAGGGTGAAAAGGCAGCCAATTCAATGGGAAAAAATATTTGGAAATCACATACCTGATAAGGGTTTAATATCCAGGATATATAAAGAGATGTTACAACTCAACAATATAAAGACAAATGACCCAATTAAAAAATGGGCCAAAGACTTGAATAGACATTTCTCCAAAGAAGAAATACAAATGGCAAAAAAACACATGAAGAAATGCTCAACATCACTCATGATTAAGGAAATGCAAATCAAAACTACAATGAGATATCATTTCATACCTATCAGAATGGCCACTATTAAAAAGACAGAGAACTACAAGTGTTGGAGAGGATGTGGAGAGATAGAAACACTTCTACACTGTTGGTGGGAATGCAGGATGGTACAAACACTATGGAGGACTGTTTGGCAGTTCCTAAAGAAGTTGAATATAGATTTGCCACGTGACCCTGCAATACCACTACTGGGTATATACCCAGAAGAACTGAGAGCAGTGACACGAACAGACATCTGCACACCGATGTTCATAGCCACATTATTCACCATTGCCAAAAGTTGGAAACAACCCAGGTGTCTATCAACAGATGAATGGATAAACAAACTGTGGTCTATTCACAGGATGGAATATTATGTAGCTGTAAGAAGAAATGAAGTCATAAAGCATATGGCAACATGGATGAACCTGGAGGACAGTCTGTTGAGTGAAGCAAGCCAGACACAAAAGGACAAATACTGTATGAATGCATTACTATGAACCAAATATATTGTGTAATATATTGTTTGATTCACACACAAAAAAAAAAAACAAAAAAACAAACAAAAAACAAAACAACAAAAAAATTTACATGTATCCATTACATTTAATTGAGAAATGTATATATTTATTCATCTGTGTTTACTTTTTAGTTTTTTATTATGTTTTCAATTATTAAATGTACAAAATAAAGTTAAAAAAATTTATATTTATCCATTACATTTAATTGAGAAATGTATATATTTATTCATCTGTGTTTACTTTTTAGTTTTTAATTGTTTATATTTTCAATTGTTAAATGTACAAAATAAAGCTAAAAAAAATGTTAAAAAAAAAAACTCCACCCAACAAACATTTGGGGGCCTAAGCACCAAAAGTCCCGCCAGAGAATACTGGGACATAAAGATAAAAGGCACAGGACTTGCCCTCAAGGTGCTTACAGCCTGGTGGCTTGGTATACAAGCAAACATATCTACTACAGTTCCATGACTGCTGAAATACACATGTGCCCAGGGTGCCATGGAGACACTTCTCACCTGGTAGAACCAGGAAGGCTTTCAGAAGCAGCGATGCTGGAGAATAGAGTTGAGGGATGGTGAAGGGTTAAGGAAAGTGGGGAGGCAGGGTCTAGGCACCCCAAGCAGGAGGGAGTGGCATGTGAGAACAGGGCATGTTTGGGAAAGAGTGAACAGTACTTGTGACTAGGATACGAAGGGGAGCAGTTCAAGGGGAGCAGTTCATCGGAGAAATGAGCTCCAGACTCAACTACCTTCCTTAATTGCTCCACTCAGGTGTCCAAAAGGTATCTCAAAAACTGAACTTTTCAAACCTCCCCACCCCAGCCTGCTACTCCCTTAGCCTTCCCCTTCTTAACAAATGGCATCCCCATCTAACCAGCTGCTCAATCCAAAAACCAGGAGTCAGTCTTGAGTCTTCTTTTTCCTTCACTGCTCACATTCAATCCATTGGCAAGTTCTGTGGGCTCTACCCCAAAATGTATCTCAAATCTGCCCACATCTCTCCACTTCTACAGCCCCCACCATGGTTCACACCACCATCTTCTTGCTGGACTCTAGCAGGCCTCCTAATTCGTTTCTCTGCTTCCACTCTTGCCCCTACAAACAACTCTATACACCAGAGCCAGAGAGGCTGCAGCAGGTACGGCTAGATGCCCATCCACTATCCATTCTTCTGTTTTTCCTAAGTAACTGGAAGCTGAGTCTATTCTGGAAGTCAAGGGGCCCAGCCAAATGACTAAATGTCCCAGTCTTCTTAGCAGCTACAGGTGACTAAATTTTGGAAGCATTGTATTCTTAAAGGAAGCTGACTCAGCTGGGAGGTGCACCCCTCCTTGCCTCCTGACTGGAATATGGATGTGGTTACTGCAGCTACGGCTGGGTCTTAGAAGCCTTGCTCTGAAAGACGACAGAACAGTAAGACAGAAGGAGCCTTGGATCATCGACAGTGAAGCTGTCATACCAACCACTAACTGCCTCCCCATGGCCTTCTCTCACATGAGAGAAAGGAAAAAAAAAAAAAAAAAAAAAAAAGTTAACCTTGAAACATTTCAGCTACTGTTACTTTGGGTTTGTTTTTTCCTTATAAATTGATTTATATTTACATTTTATACAAATAGAATCATACAATATGTTAACACAATATATTTAGTTCATCATAGCACAATCACACAGTATTTTTTGTTCAATAAATCCAACTGAGTGGGAAGCGGCTGTGGCTCAATCAGTAGGGCTCCCGTTTACCATATGGGAGGCCCCGGGTTCGGTTCCCGGAGCCTCCTGGTGAGGGCAAGCCCGCCCGCACGGCGTGGTTAGCTGACCCAGCGAGCACAAGCAGCAAGGGGGGGGATAAATGAATAAATAAATAAAATCAAAAAAATAAAAAATAAAAAATAAAATAAAATAAATCCAACTGAGCACTGACAGTGACCTTTTAAAAAACATTAATTCTGGTATCACTATCCTGCTTAAAATCGTTCAATGGTTTCTAGTCATCCTTAAAAATAAACTCTAAGCTGGCTGCAATGGCCCTCCAGGCCCTGCTTCAACTGGTTGGAACCTAACTCCTCACTGACTTCATTTCTCCTCCCTCGGTCACTAAACTTCCGCCACACTGGCCTGTTGGGATTGTTTCCTCTGCTAGAAGCCCACTTTGCCCCAAGCTCCACACTGGCTGGTTAACTCTCACCCTGCAAGTCTCCTGGGGCTTAGATGCCTTTCTGCCCACCTTTGAAAAGAAGGTCCTCCAGTTAGTCTCTATCTCAATGCTCTGTTTCCTTCAGACATTTAAATTTATTTAATTTGTTTACTAAGGAGGCCACCCTCAGTTAGTGCCTCCTATTATCCAATTAATTTTCTCGCCATTATCTGTGATTAGCACTTGTATGGATGGTTACTAGTTACATCTGTTCCCAGACCAGGGTGTAAGCACTTTGCCAGCAGGAATCTAGTCTGTGCTAATCACCTGTGGAACCCCAGCGCCTGCCACAGCAGCTAGCACACAGTAGGAGCCTGGATGTTATTTGTTAAGTGAATGAATGAAGTTGAAGAGGTAAGCACATGCCAACTTTTGAGTCTTTGTAAAGTCATGCTTAAGAGTTTGAATTTTCAATTATTAAATGTACAAAATAAAGTTTTAAAAAAAGTTTGAATTTTTAGAAAATCAGAGAAAGGCAAATTAAGACCACAACGAAATACCAATTTTTACCCACCAGAACTGCAAAAACTTTAAAACTCTAGAACCAGGTGTTGGAAAAAAATGAAAAGGAAAAAAAAAAAAAAAGGACAGTTTATATATTGCTGTTAGGAGTATAAACTTGATATCAACAATTTGGAAAATAATTTGGCATTATCTTATAGAATGGAACCTCTGACCCAACAAAGTCACTCCTAGTTATAGATTAAAAAATATCGTATTGGGGAAGCGGCTGTGGCTCAATCAGTAGGGCTCCCATTTACCATATGGGAGGCCCCGGGTTCGGTTCCCCGGGCCTCCTGGTGAAGGCAAGCCCGCCTGCACGGCGTGGTTAGCTGACCCAGTGAGCACAAGCAGCAAGGGGGGGATAAATGAATAAATAAATAAAAACTAAAAAAAAAACAGCTATAAAAGATTACATATAAGAAAACTATGGACGTGGGGGGTGGGGGGAAGCCAGGTATGTGGAAGCTTTGTACTTTCTGCATGAATTTTCTCTAAATCTACAACTACTTTGAAAATTAAAATTTTAAAAAAAAAATTTTAAAAACTAAAAAGACTAGGTACATTTTTATTCCACTTTAATAAAACTCAAAAGTAAGCAAAACAAATAATACCAGTTCAGGGCAAGAAAATACACGTGTTAACACTATTTTAAAAATAAGGAAATTACAAAATTCAGATTGTAGTTACCTCCAGGGCAGTAGTTCTAGGGGCAATTTTGCCCCCAGGAATATTTGGCAATGCCTGGATTCTCTCTTTTTTTTTTGGAGGTAATGGGGATTGAACCAAGGACATTGTACATGGGAAGCAGGCGCTCAAACACTTGAGCTACATCCGTTCCCCTGCCTGGATTCATTTTGTCATGATGGGGGAGAGGGGGCTGGCTACTGGCATCTAGTGGGTAGAGGCCAGGGATGATGCTCAACATCCTACAATGCAAGGCCATCTTAAACTGGATAATATTTCTCATGGAAGGCTGTCCTGTACACTACAGCTTGGTTAGCAGCATCCATACTAGATGCCACGCTGGATGCCAGTGACACAGTCTCCCAGTCATGACAACCAGAATTGTCTCCAAACATTGCCAAAAACAACAAAATTTTACATGTATCCATTACATTTAATTGAGAAATGTATATATTTATTCATCTGTGTTTACTTTTTAGTTTTTTATTGCTTATGTTTTCAATTATTAAATGTACAAAATAGTTAAAAAAAAAAAAAAGACCTGTGGGGGGCAAAACCACCCTGGATTGAAAATACTGCTTGTGGGTAAGACTGGGGGATGAAAACCAGATGCAGCACACAGGTAGCCTGACATGGGCTGCCTGTTCACAGCTGCTCATTTTAGTACAAGTTTCAAAACTTACAGGTAAATTACATATATTCTTTTCTATGTTATCAAATACTAAATTGTTTTTGTTTTCAATGTAAGGACTTAGGATATAACGGTCAGGGGAAACAAAACCAAAAGAGCATTTTATAAATCTTACCCTCGTATCTTCACTGATATAACCACACATGACCTTCTCATTCTTGACCCACAGTTCACCAGCCTGTGCCCTGAAAGTAGAGACACATACATTTAAACAAAGACTTAAGCGTATGAAAATGAAATACTGGAGAGCCACACGAAAATTTTAATAGTAATTATCTATAGGTAGTGGGTTTATATGCCATTGTAATATTTTCTTCATATTTTCTGCACTTAAGTGTATGAAAATGAAATACTGGAGAGCCACACGAAAATTTTAATAGTGACTATTTATAGGTAGTGGGTTTATATGCCATTGTAATATTTTCTTCATATTTTCTGCATCATCCAAATTTTCTAAAACATGCATTTTTTAAATTATGAAAATAGGGTTGGTTTATTTTTTAAAAAACAGTATAGAAAATTGTATATATGGTATGGTCTCAAGCCAAAGGGGGGAAAATACTACTAAAGTATGACAAAATGTTAACAGTGGTTACTTCTGAATAATAATATTATGGGTTTTTTCCTCTACTTGTTTAGTCTATTTTTCACATTGTCTACAATGAACAAGCATTATATGTAAAAATATTTAGCATATACTTGAGGTAGAGTATGTACTCAAGTACTTAATAATATTAGTTTTATAATTAGTAAGAACATTTTTTTTTTTTTTTTAAAGATTTTATTTATTTATTCATTTATCCCCCCCCCCCCGCTGTCCGCGCCCACCGGGTCAGCCAACCACTCCATGCGGGCGGGCCCGCCCTCACCAGGAGGCCCCGGGAACCGAACCCGGGGCCTCCCACATGGCAAACGGGAGCCCCACTGATTGAACCACAGCCGCCCCCCAGTAAGAACATTTTAAAAGAAGGGCCATCAGAGAATCAGAGCCTCAAATGAAAGTTCCCAAGGGTTCCCCTGCAGTGTGGAGGATTGAGCAGGAAAACACATAAACTGGACACTCCAAAGTCTTTAAGTGTGACTCTACACTTAGGTCTGCTCTTGGTATGTTCTTCTCCCATGAAAGGAAAAGAGGATGAGAGCTGAGAAGGCTGGGCCAGAAATCACCTGGTGTGGCACTTTCTGGAATATGAGACTGCAAGGGGCTTTTCAGTGTTTACATATTTCTTATATATGATTTTTGAAAAAATGAATATGTATTAATATAATCAGAAGAAAACATTTTTAGGTTAAAAAAAAAAAAAAGAGAACTCTACAATGAGATCAAATAGACTAAGGTTCTAGACCAATATTTAAAAAAAAAAATGTCAGGAAAGCAGATGTGGCTCAGGCCACTGGGCAATTGCCACTCATTTGGGAGGTCCCAGGTTTGATTCCCAATGCCTCCTGGAGAAAACGAGCAAACAGTGAGCAGACAGACGAGAGAAACATCTAGGGGAGGGGGAGATGAAAAAATAAATCTTTAAATAAAAAAATAATAAAATGCCAATTGTTAGGAGATAAGATCAAGTCATGATTGCACAACTATGCGATTATACCAAATACCATTGATTGTACACTTGGGATGGATTTATGCTTTATTAATATGTATCAACAAAATTGATTTGTTTTAAAAAAGAGTTCAGTTCAATTTTTTTCTTTTAAAATTTTCTTTAATATTTATAAATACTGGTTTGATTTTTTTTAACAGTTTAAAGAATACATTGGAGACTTACTCAGAGAAAACCAAAATGTTTATATTCTAAGGAAAAATAAGTCTATAAAATGTTTCAAAGACAGGGTCTCAAGGGAATGAAACTATCTTAGAAGTCCTTAATTAATCAACAAAATCACCAAGTTGAAAGGCAAAATCAGAGGGAAATTCTTTAAAAGTTTATTACTTTTTTTTTTTAAGATTTATTTATTTACTTTTTTATCCATTTTTAACCACCACCCCGTTTTTGCTGTTTTTGTGTCCATTCACTGGGCAATTCTCTGTGTCTGTTTCCTGCCTTCTCTTCTCATCCTTCTCCTCTGTCTTCACCGGGATTCAATCCTGGGAACTTCCGATGTGGGAGAGAGGCATTCTGCCACCTGCACCATCTCAGTTCCTGTTTTTTGGGGGCGTGTCATCTTGGCTTTCCCTTGTGTCACTCTCCTGTTATGTCATCATCTTGCTGTATGGCTCGGCGGAGCCTGATGGCGCGTGCCTTCTATATTTTTCTTTATTTTACCGGGAGGTCCCGGGGATCAAACCCAGGTCCCACCATATGGGAGACGGATGCCCAACAATTTGAGTCATATCCACCCCTTATTATTACTTTGAGTATTCACATAAATGACTATACTTTATTTTCTTACTATGAGGACCAAATCTTTTTTTTCAATATGCATGTCTTCCAATAATTAGCAAAAAAAAAAAAAAGTGACCTTTGACCTAGCATAGGAAGACTATAAATAATAATTCTGGAAAAAATGGTAGAAGACTTCGTGGTCCACATTTAAGCACAAATAATCAAAATATTAGGAGTTATCAAGTCTAAAACTGGCATTATGCCAGGGGTCCTCATTTCTCTATCTGCAACTATGTGTATGAGAACATTTGCTTATATAAAGATGAGCTATAATTACACAATCAAGGAATTTAAGACTGCAAGGGACTGGAAAGGGCTCAGAAAACTATAGCATGCAGGCCAAATCCAGCCTGCTTCCTGTTTTTGTACTGCCCATAGCTAAGGATGGCTTTCACATTTTACATGGTTGGAAAAAACAAAGAAGACTATGGGACAGAGACCTATGAGGCCCACAAAGCCTTAAATATTTTCTATCCAGCCCTTCACAGGAAAAGATTCTACACCAACCATTTCATTTTGCAGATGAGGAGGAGACTCAACGAGATTAAATGATTTGCCCAAGTTCACCCTGCTAGTCATAAGCACTGCTGAACTAGAATACAGGTTTCCCGACCCCTCCAGCTGACCACCTATAAGGAGAGACTAGCTTGGTATTGGAAGGCATGAATCTAGGTGGCATTTCTTGTTCTGCCAGAGACTTAGTCACTTCTTAGGCAATGCTTCAGTTTCTTAGATTTTTTTTTTTTTTTTTTTTTTTTTTTTTTTATGGTAACATTTATACAACACAGAATTTCTCATTTGCACCAATTTTGGAAAGAATACAATTCATTGGTATTAATTACATCCACAATATTATGATACCATCACCACCATCTGTTACCAAAACTTTTCCATCACTCCAAACAGAAACTCTGTCCTCATTAAACATGAACTTCCCATTCTCCTTCCCACTACCCCTGGTAGTTGCTTAGATTTTAAAAAGAATTTTGACACTCCAACAAGTATTGAATGAAATGGTCCTCTTTGGAAAAATTAATCCTTAATCCTATCTTTTAAGATCAGTATTTTAGAATAATCAAGTAGTCCTAGTTGATGACGCTCAGTTCATTTTTACAAAAAGATTCTGGCTAATAAGTATAGAAGAAATGACTAAATTAGAAAATCAACATCTTGCAACAATTGTCAGTAGATGAGACCATTAGGTGAATGGTTTGTTGGGGAACTTTATAATGAGGGATCAGGCTGCATCACCTGAACCCACTATTCAACCATAATGTCAATAAAGTGAGTCAACTAGACACAAATATGCTTGTGTGTACACAGTAAACTTCAGGAAAGATATAGGGTGCTTCTGGGGAGAAGGATTTATATTTAACTGTGTACTTTTTTTTAACTGTTTTGAATGTTTTTATTATGTGATTGTTGTACTTCAGAATTAAATAAGGGTTTCAAAAAGTTCTTTTTCTTCTCTTCACAAACTGAAATCTAGAAATAATTTTAATAAATCAAGAGCACTGCAATAGAATTTAAAAGGCAGCAAATCAGGAATTATTGTCCTAGCTCATCTTATGTCTCCAAACCTGTTTCCTAATGTGTAAAATGAGGTTTGATTAAATACGTTCATCTGAGTTTTTTTTTTCCAGTTTTAAAATTATATGAATCTACCCCTCTTTGTTACAGAATCAGGTAGCTTTAGCAACTTCTTCCATGAATCTTAAAACTACCACAGTACATTTTGTTCTTTCTCTGTTCTAGCTACAACAATCACATTTTAAGCTAATGTGTATTATATGGACACCCATATACTTACTGTGTTACAGCCTTGAGTACCTGATTAGAGCCCAGGTACTGCACTAGACCCCACTCCCATTTACAAGCCGATAAATCAAGAGTGATATAATATCTACCTGATGCCAGCAAATTCCACCTTCTGGGTAATATAGGCACATGTGCTGACCTAAGAGAAGAGAGAAAGAGAGAGAAAAATTCAACAACACATAAAGGCCATGAAAAGTCACAAACAAGGTCTCCTGGTCTTCAGATCTCCTCTAAGAACCCAAAGTTCAATTAACAAGAATAAAAGATACACCCCATAGGAAAACCTGCTGGGGCAAGTAAAATAGTAGGTCTTAATCGTTTGGCAAGCATAGACAAATAGTAGAGATCAGGTGGATAATAAGTGGCCGCCTTCATAAATATACCTACCCAAGTTTAAATATATATCTACATTTATAAATCACATAAATGGAACATATTTTATCTCATTTTATCTTTCATTTTAGAAAACAGAAACTTCCCCCACCAAATGAAAAATGAGAAAAGATATTTTTTCTGAAGATTTACACTGCATGGGAATTCTACCTATAATTTATTGTTTCCAAGTACAGAAAAGTTTCAATAAAGAGAATTTTCAGTACCAGCTCACAATTCTTTTTTTTTTTTTTTTAAAGATTTTATTTATTTATTCATCTATCCCCCCCTTGCTGCTTGTGCTCGCCGGGTCAGCCAACCACGCCATGCAGGCAGGCCCGCCCCCACCAGGAGGCCCCGGGAACCGAACCCGGGGCCTCCCACATGGCAAACGGGAGTCCCACTGATCGAGCCACAGCCGCTTCCCCAGCTCACAATTCTTAAGAACTGATCATTTTAGGTGGAAAATGTTAATTTTAAATAAATAAATAGGGAAAATAGGAGGAAGATACAGCAAAAAAAAAAGTCTAACCTGGGAACTACAAGATCTTATTTCTAGCTCAGAGTCAACTGCTTCGAGCTGTGTAGCTTTGAGTATTCACTTAACTTCTGAAATATCAGTTTTCACATCTATAAATTGGGGACAATTATAGCTCTCCACAAAGAGGGAATGTGAGAAGCAAATGAGATCAAGTGAAAATTTGAAAATAAATGAAAGATTCAAATATAAATATTATCATTTCCCATTTGAACCTACAATGCAAAGTAAAAATCTGTAACAATAAACAAGAAAAACAAACCAAAGCTCATAAATAACTATGAAAAGAAAATAGAAAAAAGTATACAAAGTGTTTATAATAATTGTCTGGAGATCCCAGAATTAGAAATGATTTTATACTCTTCTTTCTACTAGAGTTTCTAAATCTCTATAATAAACACAGATTACTTTTTTTTTTTAATCACATCTTACCAAACTTTTCTTTAGTCGCCACATATCTCCACGGCCAATATATTGATCCTTAAAAGTTAATTCCACTAGGTCAAGGGTCACATCCTAAAGGGATAATCAAACACATTTCTCTCTGCATTACTCTGCCATACTTCATAGTCATGGGATAATGCCCACTCACCATGGAAAAAACGATTATGCAAAAATAAATAAATAAATACCAGAAGACTATTCAGTAGCAGAATCCTGATAAATAGAATTTATCCTGCCAAAGAAGGCTTTTTAGTACAGGTGATAAGTCTGCAATAGATCCCACAGCAGCAGTAAAACAGTTTAGTGCAAAGAGTAAAGAGAACCAGAGTTCTAATTCTGTGTTCTAGTCTGATTCTGACAGATAAGACATGACATTGAGTTGTGTGCTTTGTTTCCCTACGTAATGTCGATAATATCTTCTGTGCAAAGATACTCCCTGTTACAGCATCATTTCAAGAAGAAAAGTGAGAATGTACATAAGAAATTTCAGTCTCTTAATAGCAACTTTTACATGTAGCTTCATAAACACACAGACATGCAGAATCTTATTAGGACAAACATCAAAAGAAGCATTCAAGTGCAATCTAGTTATAATCTAAATGACCTATATATGAACACAGATTTAATAGTCCTAACATTACACTTAGATAACACATTATTTCCTTAGGGATCTAATCTTAAGGAAGGTTCTAATCATTCCAAAAAGATATTCAAATCCAGAAAAAAATACACACCTTGGGGTCTACAACATTTACATAGACGTCCTGATAAGGTCTTAGCCGGAACACTTGAGTCACAGTCTGGTCCACGCTGATAGTTTCTGAAGGAGAAAAGACATTCAGATCAGATAACACATTCTGAAATGGCAGGTAAAAAAATATATTTTTTCCTTTTAAGGATTAAATCCAGTTATATTCTAATCTATAAATATTCAGATAGTAATGGGCAACATAACTGATTATTTGCCATGGGAAAGACATGTTCTCTGCCTTCCAGGAGTTTATAATTGAGAGAGTTCTCTGCTTTTCAGATGAGATAAACAGATGAAATAAGACCTGAACCTAAGCAATTAAAAAACAGGAGAGAGAGAGAGAGAGAGAGAGAAAAAATAGACTTTAAAAAGCAACATAGGGAAGCGGCTGTGGCTCAATCAGTGGGGCTCCCGTTTACCATATGGGAGGCCCCGGGTTCGGTTCCTGGGGCCTCCTGGTGAAGGCAAGCCCGCCCGCACGGCGTGGTTAGCTGACCCAGTGAGCACAAGCAGCAAGGGGGGGGGATAAATGAATAAATAAATAAAATCTTAAAAAATAAATAAATAAACAAAAATAAAAATAAAATAAAATAAAAAGCAACATACAAGAATTCAGAGGTTTTCAAAAGAGGAAAGATATCCCTTCTCATTTGGAATGAAGGTAGCAGAGGTAGTTAAGGAAGAAACATAATTTTCAACAAGCCCTTAAGACTGCTAAGTAAGAAACATAAAGGTGGCCGGGATAGGGCGAGGGTAAGGACACTTTTAGGATTTGAGTTTGATAGAAATCTTAGGATTTGGGTTCCCATCAAACTGAAATATAAAAGAGTAGTCGACATCAAAGCCCTGTAATCAAAAGCAGAAGTTTGGTTTTGTTTTTTTTTCCTCCTAAGTACTATCTAAGGGATTACCTTATTTGCTTTCAATCGATATTTTGGTTCCTTGATCACCATGGCATAGTCATTAGGGGGAAAAAAAAGGATTTGGATGCAGAATAAATAAGACCCGCTGGCTCCTCCACTTACTAACTTTTTAATTCAGACAAATCAATTCATCTCGCTGAGACTAAGCTTCTTCATTCACTCAAGAGTTGTTGGGAAGATAAAGATAGGTTACAGGGAAGCGGCTGTGGCTCAATCAGTAGGGCTCCCGTTTACCATATGGGAGGCCCCGGGTTCGGTTCCCCGGGTTCGGTTCCCGGGGTCTCCTGGTGAAGGCAAGCCCGCCCGCACGGCGTGGTTAGCTGACCCAGCGAGCACAAGCAGCAAGGGGGGGATAAATGAATAAATAAATAAAATCTTTAAAAAAAAAAAAAGATAGGTTACAAAAAGCTACCCAGCACGCTGCCTTGCACATGTAGTAGGAAATCATCAATAGATGCTTCCTTCCCCCTTATCTTTCTTCCTACCCAGAGTAGCCACGCAACAAATATTTTGTAAAAAAAATTTAGGAAAGTGTGCTTTGCCTTTTTTTTTTTTTTTTTTTGGTCAGGTGTGAAGTTTCACATCTTCAAATTAACTTTCCTACTGACTTTATTTATTTTTATTTTTTTAAAGATTTTATTTATTTATTCATTTATCCCCCCCTTGCTGCTTGTGCTCGCTGGGTCAGCCAACCACGCCATGCGGGCGGGCCTGCCTTCACCAGGAGGCCCCAGGAACTGAACCCGGGGCCTCCCATATGGTAAACGGGAGCCCTACTGATTGAGCCACAGCCGCTTCCCCCTACTGACTTTAAATAAAGATTGTTTATTCAGTGCCTTCAAGAGGCTGGCAAACACGTATTCTTTGGCAGTCTTGATATGTGACAATTTTTTTTTAATAAGATAAGTATGTGCCCTCATCTACTGAGATGGCAAAAACAGGACTCTTACAGTTTCTTGGGCAGTAAAACATAAAAATCTCAGAGAATAGAGACAGAAATCTTACCTTTCTGTAAATCTTCCTTAAGTGACTTGACCTGCAAAAGCAGGGGGCTGGAAAAGAAAGCAACAAAGCAGTTAAGGAGTAATTAACCAGCTCTCTTGCCCCTCAAAAGGCAAACAGATCCCTTTGGACATATTGTAACTTACAGCATTACCATGGGAGAAAGTTCCTTTAGAAACAAAGAAACTGCACTTCCACTAAAGGAAATGGATAAATGCTACAGAATTTTTCAGACTTGTCATTTCAGCTTTCTTTTTTTTAATCGAAAGAACAGACCAATTAAAAAAAAATTGTATTGGTTTATCAAATTCTAGAGGCCCTCGGTATATTTATCCAAAGGCAAAGAGCTATCCTGCCCTTCAAGGCCCTTATTTGTTCCTTTTTTTTTTTTAAGATTTATTTTATTTATTTATTTCTCCCCACTCTCTCATTGTTTGCACATGCTGTTGTCTGTTCGTCTTCCTTGTTTTTCTAGGAAGCACCGGGAATCGAACCCAGGATCTCTGATGTGGGAGGGAGGTGCCTAATCACTTGAGCCACCTTCACTCCCTGCTTTGTTGTATCTCTCATTGTTTTCCTCCTTGTGTCTCTTGTTGCATCATCTTGTTGCATCAGCTTGCCGTGCCTGCCCATCACGCCAGCTCGCTGTCTTGCTCATCATCTTTAGGAAGCACCAGGAACCAAATGCGGGACCTCCCATGTGGTAGGCAGGAGCTCAATCACTTGAGCCACATCTGCTTCCCCTTCAAGGCCCGTAGATGAAATATCCTTTGGAAGCAGTGAGCTGACTAGTTCCCCTTGACCTTAGCCAGACACTCACCTGTATTCATCATTGGGGTGAGCAATCTCCACAATATCTCCAAGCTTGATATGAGGAAACACTCTGGGGTTCACGACTAACTCATCATCTGAAAGACAGTTCCATCATCTCAAGCAGCAAACACTCACACAGGTGCCAGGTATGCTGTATACATTCTCACATTGGGTACCCATAATGCCATCAATTGGTATTCCTACCCTAATCTGACCCATGAGCTTTCATTTTAGAACAAGGTTTACAATAACTAAAGGATTCACACAGGAGTACAATGCTAGTGAGTAGGTGAGTGGGACAGCACCTCTGTCTTTAGAGCCTGCTCTTTCCACTGCCTCAACTGCTCCCAAGGTAAAAGCAGCCTTTGGTCTTTGGAAATTGGGCCTCCCAGGATAGCTCTTCACTCCCTCAAATATCATGTACCTGGCATATACCAGGAACAAAATGGTCTGGATCCCACAGATACAGCACCATCCCTTACATTTGTATGGTGTTCACAGAATTTCCCAAAATACTGTCATCATGTGGCCCTCTCAATAAATCTTTAAATTTAAAAGAAATGAGGAAAATATCCTGGGAGATAAATTAACTTTGCCTAAAGTAAATAACCTGGGAGATAAAGTAACAGCCAGTAACAGCACAACCAGGACCCATTAGAAGTCCAGGGTTTTCTACCTGAAACGTACCACCTCTCACATGTCATAAAAATCAAGCCAAATACAACAGGTGAATGGATAGACAAAATGTAGTATATTCATACAATGGAATATTACTCAGCCATAACAAGGAGTGAAGTAATGACACAGGCTAAAACACATGAACTTGAAGGCATTGTGTTGCATGAAATAAACCAGACACAAAAGGACAAATATTCTATGACTGCACTTACATAAAAAACCCAGAGTAAGCATATTCATAGAAACAGGAAGTAGATAACAGATTACCAGGGGTGGGCAGAAGTAGGGCATGGGGAATTATTGCTTAATGGGTACAGACTTTCTCTTTGGGGTGATGAAAATTTTTGGTGATGGATGGCAGTAATGGTAACACAGTATAATGAAGGTAATCAATATTAATGAATTATACACACGAAAGCGTTAAAATGAGAAATTTTGAGTTGTATATGTTACAATAAATTTTTTTTTTAAAGGCAAATAAAATGGCCTGGTCTTTGGAAGACAACACTTGATAAGGGCAAAACTTGTAGTATCAGTTCATGTCAGGGTCCAATGAGACCCTTAACAAAATATAGGGAAGACATGGTTTCATACGTTTATCTCCCCACCCCCACCACCCCCAAATATAACAAGCTGAGAACCAAAAAGTTGGAATGACTGTTTTTCTGTTTTTATTCTCAGGGGAAAGATATGACAAATAATTATATCTGGATTTCAAATACAATGAGAACCTGACAAAAATTCAGCCTAGTAAAGCAAAGCTTTGGGTTAATCTCAAATTGGATTTGATATATTGTTTCCCCGGACAGTTTTAAGCCAAATCCTCTGTGAAGCCTTCCCCTAATTTCCATACTCTGAATTACACTCTCTATGCATATATTTTGTTTTCCTTTGTTTTATCATTTCCTTTTTGCATGTCTGTCTCTTTCATCAAGCTGAAATGCCCTTAGGCACAAGGGACCTTATGATATTCATCTTCATGTTTGGCCCAGGGACACACCTAATATTTGTTGGTTGTATTTTCATTTTTAGTCCTGCAGAAGACTAGTATGACACCCAGCTGCCTTTTGTTTTGCACATCTGAAAATGTGGACTGGGATATATTATATACACTGTATCCTTCCCACTACCCAAAGTAATTTATGTTTTCTACTCAATTCTACCCAACAACATACATAGTATAGTGTTAACAACAGATTGTACATTTTAGCAGGAATTGTGTTTTAAATACAGCAATGCCTGCCATATCTTTTTTCAAGAAATAAAGGCTTTGTTTATTGACTGTGAGCCTGGCGCTCTACTGAATGCTTTATATACATCATCTTACTTAGTCCAAAAAACACCCTATAATATAAAAACTACTGTTATCTCTTTAGCAGTCCTTGCCGTCAGAAGGCTTATAATTTATCATAGGAGCAAATATATACAAAAGTATAATTTTTAAAAGACTAATGTTCTTGACCTTGACCTTGGGGTACCAGTTGGGACTCTTTCTGGGGCAGTGGGGAGGCCCGGATATTCCAAAAAGGCCTTACCATTGACCCTCACCAATGGTGAGGTAACCAATAATAGCTCGGGCCCCCTCCCCTTAGCATTAGCAAGGGGAGGAATAATCAATAGCTTAAAAGGTAACCACACAAGCCAAATCTCCTCTCTCTGCCTAGAGGAGCCCGCATCAGATCTCGGTACATATTTCAGTCCTTCTCAGGAAACTCTGTTCTTTTCCCCTATTTCCCAATAAATTATTTTTACTGGTCTAACTGAAAGAAGAAAATGAAAAGACTAATGTTCCAACTTCTGAAGCAAATGAGCTTGTTCGGACAGAAAAAAATAATTATTCCTTTACAAAAGGGGGAAAAAAATCATACTACTATGTGCTTTCCCATTCTGTAGATTTATAGACTGACAGTAGGAAGAAAAACACAAAAACTATTGTAAAATCTCTGAAATTTTTAAATAAGGGGCTTGTCTAAGGTAACAGGGAAAGTTAGAGGCAGGGCTGGTACTGAGATCCTGGTTTCCCAACTTACAATTTAATTCAGGATAATACGCTAGGTCCTGCCCCTTCTCACCCTGCCTAGGAGTCAAGCAAAGGTTCACGCTTTGATCACACCTGTCCTGTGCATATTTACACTACCTCTCTCTAAATGTGAAAAATTTAAATAACATTTCAGTAACTCTTATCTGCCAAAGGAGTGCTGGACTAAAATTTTATAGAGTATATACAATGAATATGTAATAAAACAAACAAGTGAAGGGGAGTAAACTGGCAACATTCACAATGTGCAAATGTTTGAGTGCAAAATGCAAATGCTTGTGTTCTCCCATCCTACCACCTTCCCCAATTCTGTATTATACAAGCACTCAGTTAAGTCGCCTGTCTAGCCCCAAAGGTCTCAGGAGTCACTGTGTAGTTTTCAAGGAATGGGAATCCCAGCCAACTTACACAACCCCGAAAAGGCCAATCAATACTGACCACTGCCCCCAAAGCCCTTCTTGTGGATGACCAGTTTGTAGACCTTTGTTGTTCTCATCTTGTCCAGTTGTTTCTTTCAGCTGTTCCAAGATGGGGGAAGAGAAGTCATCCTGCCTCCCTGCCATCAATACACAAACAAAAAGATTGGAATGTCAGACTTTTCCTTGAAAATGCTCTTTGATTTTAGGCCAGTGAAAATAATACCGGCATAGCTCAAATGAGAGGCGGCGCCAATCCTTGGATGAAATCACTCCTCCAATTACAAGGAGTGATGCGAACAAATAGCATCGCTGGATCTGGGAACCAAGGGGAATTCGAACCAGGGTCTAATCCAAACTCCCAGATGATATGCTCTTTATCACACCTCTAAAAAGACTTGCAGTGAACGGGGTGCTCACTAGCTGCCTCCATCTAAACCTAGAACACCCAAATACTGAGAAGATCTTAAACGAGGTTAGTCTAGATGAGGAATGAGAAGGCCAGATCAGAGGAAGGGACTCGCCCAAGGTCACTTAGAGGCTGGGAGGCATCCCCGCCGTTCACGTTTCGCGGTCAACGTCCTGGGCCAGGGGGTCGGTCTCAGAACCTGCAACAGTACAAACTCCCAGCGGAAGATCCTCCCCCCAGTTCACAGCTGAGGCCGCTGAGGCTCAGGGAGTGGCAGAGACTTGCCCAAGCTCAC
Source organism: Tolypeutes matacus (assembly GCA_026826555.1). Lineage (NCBI taxonomy): Eukaryota > Metazoa > Chordata > Mammalia > Cingulata > Chlamyphoridae > Tolypeutes > Tolypeutes matacus. The sequence goes on along the minus strand of JAKSZT010054517.1, from coordinate 4,034,476 downwards.
ACAGAGGGTGAGTCCCTTTCCTCACGTCCCCTCAGCCCAGGCCCGGAGCGGGCAGCTCCACTCACCAGCAACTCCGGAGCCCCTTCCCGCCCAGGGCCGGGGACGCGCGGGCCGGACCCTTGCCAGGTCCCGCACACCTCCTCCCGACTATCGCCCACGCCCCAGAGCCCGAGACGCCAGCGCGCCCGCCAGAGCCACGGAACTCTCACCTGAGAACCCGCGCTGCTCCGGTGGCTCCGCCCCCGGGGGGACCCCGCCCCCTCCCGCCCACACGTCGCCGGGCCACTCTGGCCAGGCCTCCGCCTCGTCTCGGTGGCCGTCCACTTCCTCATCCGGGGCTCGCGCCGGAGGTGGGGCGTCGTGTGTGGCCTTGCGCGCGGGCAGCTCCCACGCGTTTCCCGCCAGCGGACCGAACGGCTGTCAGCCAGGGAAAGGAAATATTCCGAGAGGTTTCGGATATGCCCGTGGTCGGGAACTTCGTCTTCCCGGGTCTCAGAGAGTTCGGTTTCCTAGTCTATAAACGAAGTCAGTGGCCCTAGCCTGGTTTCGCAGAGTTACTGGGGGACACGAAGGAGAGTTTCTGGGAAAACTTGTAAAATGCAGAGAACTGAGCCCCTGAGATAAAGTGTGATGGTCCCCGCTGGGAAGTGGCCATTTTGGGGGTCTTTTCCAACCCAAATAACATTCTTTGCTCCTTTGGTTATTAATAGCAATGTTGATTACATAATTTTCACGTCCATCCTTTTTTTTTTTTTTTAATCATTTTTTTTAAACTTTATTTTGTACATTTAATAATTGAAAACATAAGCAATTAAAAACTAAAAAGTAAACAGATGAATAAGTATATACATTTCTCAATTAAATGTAATGGATACATGTAAATTTTTTTGTTGTTTTGTTTTTTGTTTTGTGTGTGTGTGTGTGTGTGTATGAATCAACCAATATTTTACACAATATATTTGGTTCATAGTAATGCATTCATACAGTATTTGTCCTTTTGTGTCTGGCTTGCTTCACTCAACATAATGTCCTCCAGGTTCATCCATGTTGCCATATGCTTTATGACTTCATTTCTTCTTACAGCTGCATAATATTCCATCGTGTGAATAGACCACAGTTTGTTTATCCATTCATCTGTTGATAGACACCTGGGTTGTTTCCAACTTTTGGCAATGGTGAATAATGTGGCTATGAACATGGGTGTGCAGATGTCTGTTCGTGTCACTGCTCTCAGTTCTTCTGGGTATATACCCAGTAGTGCTATTGCAGGGTCAGGTGGCAAGTCTATATTCAACTTCTTTAGGAACTGCCAAACAGTCCTCCATAGTGGTTGTACCATCCTGCATTCCCACCAACAGTGAAGAAGTGTTCCTATCTCTCCACATCCTCTCCAACACTTGTAGTTCTCTGTCTTTTTCATAGTGGCCATTCTGATAGGTGTGAAATGATATCTCCTTGTAGTTTTGATTTGCATTTCCCTAATCATGAGTGATGTTGAGCATTTCTTCATGTGTTTTTTTTGCCATTTGTATTTCTTCTTCGGAGAAATGTCTATTCAAGTCTTTCGCCCATTTTTTAATTGGGTCATTTGTCTTTTTATTGTTGAGTTGTAACATCTCTTTATATATCCTGCATATTAAACCCTTATCAGATATGTGATTTCCAAATATTTTTTCCCATTGAGTTGGCTGCCTTCTCACCCTTCTGACAAAGTCCTGTGAGGTGCAAAAGTGTTTACTTTTGAGGAGGTTCCATTTATCTAATTTTTCTTTTGTTGCATGTGCTTTGGGTATGAGGTCCAAGAAACCACCACCTATTACAAGGTCTTGAAGAGGTTTCCCTACATTTTCTTCCAGTAGTTTTATGGTCCTGGCTTTTATATTTAGATCTTTGATCCATTTTGAGTTGATTCTTGTATAGGGAGTGAGATGGGGTCCTCTTTCATTCTTTTGGTTATACATATCCAGTTGTCTCAGCACCATTTGTTGAAGAGACTGTTTTTTCCCATCAGCGTGGGCTTGGTAGGTTTGTCAAAAACCAGTTGACTGTTTAGGTGAGGGTTTATTTCTGGATTCTCAATTCTATTCCACTGATCGATATGTCTATCTTTATGCCAGTACCATGTGTTTTGACCACTGTAGCTTTGTAATATGTTTCAAGGTCAGGCAGTGAAATTCCTCCCACATTGCTCTTCTTTTTTAGAATGCTTTTGGCTATTCAGTGCCCTTACCCTTCCAGATGAATTTGGTAATTGCCTTCTCTAATTCTGTAAAGTAAGCTGTTGGGATTTTCATTGGTATTGCATTGAATCTATAAATCAGTTTGGGCAAGATTGACATCTTCACGATATTTATTCTTCCAATCCATGAACACGGAATGTCTTTCCATTTGTTCAGGTCTTTTTAAATTTCTTTTAGCATTGTTTTGTAGTTTTCTGCATATAGGTCCTCTACTTCCTTGGTTAAATTAACTCCTAGGTATTTGAGTCTTTTTGTTGCTATTGAAAATGGAATTTTCCTCCTGATTTCCTCCTCAGATTGTTCACTCCTAGTGTACAAAAACATTACTGATTTTTGCATGTTGATCTTATATCCTGCCAATTTGCTGAACTCATTTATTAGTTCAAGTAGCTTTGTTGTGGATACTTCAGAATTTTCTAAATACAGGATCATGTCATCCACAAACAGTGAGAGTTTTACTTCCTCTTTTCCTATTTGGATGCCTTTAATTTTTTTGTCTTGTCTAATTGCCCTAGCTAGAACTTCTAGTACAATGTTGAATAACAATGGTGACAGTGGGCATCCTTGTCTTGTTCCTGATCTTAGGGGGAAAGCTTTCAACCTTTCTCCATTGAGTATGATGTTGGCTGTGGGTTTTTCATATATGCCTTTTATCATATTGAGGAATTTTCCTTTTATTCCTATCTTTTGAAGTATTTTGATCAAAAAAGGATGTTGGATTTTGTCGAATGCCTTTTCTGCATCTATTGAGATGATCATGTGGTTTTTTTCCTTCAATTTCTTAATGTGGTGTATTACATTGATTGATTTTCTTATGTTGAACCAGCCTTGCATACCAGGAATAAATCCCACTTGGTCGTGATGTATAAGTCTTTTGATATGCTGTTGGATTCGATTTGCAAGTATTTTGTTGAGAATTTTTGCATCTATGTTCATTAGAGAAATTGGTCTGTAATTTTCTTTTCTTGTGGAATCTTTATCTGGCTTGGTATTAGAGTGATATTGGCTTCATAAAATGTGTTGGGGAAGTGGCTGTGGCTCAATCAGTGGGGCTCCGGTTTACCATATGGGAGGTCCCGGGTTCAGTTCCCGGGGCCTCCTGGTGAAGGCAAGCCCGCCCGCACGGCGTGGTTAGCTGACCCAGCGAGCACAAGCAGCAAGGGGGGGATAAATGAATATATAAATAAAATCTTAAAAAAAAAAAAAATGTGTTGGGTAATTTTCCCTCCTGTTCAATTTTTTGGAAGAGTTTAAACAGGATTGGTGTTAATTCTTTTAGAAATGCTTGGTAGAATTCATCTCTGACGCCACCTGGTCCTGGACTTTTCTTTGCTGGGAGATTTTTGATGACGGATTCAATCTCCTTAATTGTGATTGGTTTGTTAAGTTCTTGTATTTCTTGTTGTGTCAGTGTAGGTTGGTTATGAGTTTCTAGAAATTTGTCCATTTCATCCAGGTTGTCTAGTTTGTTGGCATATAGTTTCTCATAATATCTTCTTATGATTCTTTTTATTTCTGTGAGGTCATTTGTAATTTCCCCCCTTTCATTTCTGATTGTATTTATTTGCATCTTCTCTCTTTTTTTCTTTGTTAGTCTAGCGAGGGATTTGTCAATTTTATTGATCTTCTCAAAGAACCAGCTTTTGGTTTTGTTAATTTTCTCTATTGCTTTTCTGTTCTCATTTTCATTTATTTCAACTCTAATCTTTATTATTTCTTTCCTTCTTTTTGCTTTGGGATTGGTTTGCTGTTCTTTTTCTAGTTTCTCAAGTTGTTCAGTTAAATCTTTGAGTTTAGCTCTTTCTTGTTTCTCAATATAGGCATTTAGGGCTATAAATTTCCCTCTCAAATCTGCCTTTGCTGTATCCCATAATTTTTTTTTTTTTAAAGATTTTATTTATTTATTCATTTATCCCCCCCTTGCTGCTTGTGCTCTCTGGGTCAGCTAACCACGCCGTGCGGGCGGGCCTGCCTTCACCAGGAGGCCCCGGGAACTGAACCCGGGGCCTCCCATACGGTAAACGGGAGCCCTACTGATTGAGCCACAGCCGCTTCCCATGTATCCCATAAGTTTTGATATGCTGTGTTCTCATTTTCATTTGTCTCAATATATTTACTGATTTCACTTGCAATTTCTTCTTTGACCCACTGAATCTTTAGGAGTGTGTTGTTCAGTCTCCACACATTTGCAAATTTCCTTTTTTCCTGTCTGTTATTGATTTCTAGTTTCATTCCATTATTATCTGCTTTGTATAATTTCAATCTTTTTATATTTATTGAGAGCTGTATTGTGACCTAACATGTGGTCTATCCTGGAGAAAGATCCATGTGCACTTGATTAGAATGTATAACCCGCTGTGTTTGGATGCAGTGTTCTGTATATGTCTGTTAGGTCTAACTTGTTTATCATATTGTTCAAGTTCTCTGTTTCCTTGTTGATCTTCTGTCTAGTTGTTCTATCTAATGATGTGAGAGGGGTGTTGAAGTCTCCGACGATTATTGTAGAAATGTCTATTTCTCCCTTCAATTTTGCCAGAATTTGTCTCATATATTTTGGGGCACCCTGGTTAGGTGCGTAGATATTTATGATTGTTATATCTTCCTGGAGGATCGTCCCTTTCCTGTTTTGTTTTGTTTTGTCTAAAGCAGATCAAGGTTATGGGAGGCAGGAGCCAGTGGTGCCCAGATTGGGGGATCCAAACCACCTTGGTACTGCAATGCTACAACCATCTGCACGATTGCCTGTGTTTAGCTGTGTGGCCCTGCAAAAGAGACTTCTCTTTTCTCAAATTTCTCCTCATTAAATGGGGATTAAAAAGCACAAATACCTGATGCTAAACAGACTCATTGTTTTGTGCCAGATCTTAAAGAGAACGTGAATACGTACTCCATCATACTTAATTTGTATGTAGCTTTTATCAATCTGAGAATGTTCCTTTTTTATTCCTGTGAGTTTTTATCACAAATAGTCATAGAACTTCATTGCATATTTTTTTCTGCGTTTTAAAAATTCCCCCCCCAAGACGACTTCCTCATCTGTTTCCTCCTTGTTTTTGCTCATGCTTTGTTTTGTTTTTTCCTTTGGGAGGCATCGGGAACCAAACTGGGGACCTCCGTGTGGGAGGCTGGCACTCAACTGCTTGTGCCACGTCCGCTGCCTCTATATTTTTAAACTGTTTTCTTCGTGAATCCACTGATGTGGTGCATTATACTAATAGATTTTTCTGATGTTACACCATTCTTACATTCTTGGATAAAACCCTACTTGACCCTGATTCATTTTTCAATACACTATTGGATTCAATTAGCTTAATATTTTATTTAGGATTCTTCGTATCTATATTTATTAGTGAACTGGGTGTATAAACTTTTCTTGCTTTGTTGTATACTGTCCGGTTTAGGAATCAAGATTAAACTAGCCTCATAAAAATAAAAATTTAAAAATTGCATTCTTCCTCCTTCACAGGATGTTTAAAGGACAAATGGGGTTAAGGACATAATTACATTAGATCTTCAAAATTAAAAGTGCTATGTAAATGTAGGATATTATTAAGTTAACCGAAAGCATGGAATTCCTCATGAAAATGGCTCCCCTCTGATTTTTAGGGGACTGAACGATATATATGATGCTTCTTTTGAACCCCCTTGTGCCTAATCCAGGGCAAAGAGGAGGGCTGGTTCTAAGATGAGATGAGTGAGGCACTTGCTTCAGGATTCAAAATTTAAGGGTCGCAAAAACACAGTAATCAAGAAAAATAATATTTTAATGAAGTATTTTTTTTAAAAAAACAAACAAACAATGGAAGAATCCATGATGAACAAAATATCAAAATTTGAAATAAAGGCAGGTTCAATATTACCAATTTTTCCTTTTGCTTCAGGCTCCTATATGGCTATGCATGGCACAATTATTGATACTTCAAAATTTTGCATTAAAGAACTCTTTCTCCTTGTTGAGATTTTTGGCAGCCCCCTTAAATTTTATGCCCAAGGTGAGTTCCCCATAAGTCTCACCCTAGTTCCAGCTGAGGCTAGGAACCCAATAAATACATCTGTTTATAATCAGAGGATATTCACATTGATAGGAAATTTAGCAAGCATTCTATTCCAACTCTCTCTCTCGGGTTCATAGATGTCTCATCCATCTGGAGACCAGAAGGAGTCAAAAGAATTGCCAAAGTTGTGAGACTTCCCACTGCACTCCATTGTTTCTCCCCCCAACTTGCTTTACTTCTCCAGCTCCACTCTTGCTCTCCCAGTCTTCTCCCGCTAGGATCCCCTTCCCACATCTCTTAATTTCACAGAGCTTCTCTCTGTGAGTACTTCAAGATCCACATTGGTGATGTGAATCTCTTTTGCTCTTTTTTTTTTTTTTTTAAAGATTAATTTTTTTCTCCTCCTCTCATTGTTTGCGCTTGCTATCTTATTTTTTAGGAGGCACTGGGAACCAAACCTGGGGCCTCCCATGTGGGAGGGAGATGCCTAATTGCTTGAGCCACCTCTGCCCCTTTTTTTGCTCTTTTCCCAGTGTTCTTTGTACCTTTTTTTTATTAGTATCTAATTCATTCATTCAACCAATATTGCTTAAGTGTCCATTATATTATGTGCCTCAGCTGTTGGGGATATGACCTAAAACCAGGAGCACAAGGTCCCTGTCCTCAGGGAGCTTCTATTCCAGAGGGAAAGATAATGACATGAACCACTACCTACAAAACCACAGAAATGTGCTTTAAGAGCTATGATGGGGGGGGAGGGTAAAAAATGGATAAAAGTAAATAAATAAATAATCTTAAAAAAAAAAAAAAAAAAAACAATGAAAAAAGGAAGAGCTATGACTACATTCCAGGTGCAGATCATAGCAAATCTATCATGGTCCATGCCCGTGGTACATCGTAGGTATGTCTTCAACATGGAATAAGGTTGATTTGAAATGGATCCAGATCTTCTGATTTCCAGCCCAGGCCTCTCAAATAAGATGCTAATTTTCCATTTTACTAAAAAATTCCATTTTCTACATCAAAATTTCTCAGACACTCTGCTAAAGACATTAGCTGCCTGAGAAAGTACTTGAGGACGTAGATACTGTTAGTGGAATGCTCTGGGTTCTGGGCCTCTAGGTTTTTGGCTTATGTCACATAAAATAATTTAAGGACATGCCACAGGGTAGGTAAGGGAGTAAAGAGTTCATTAAGAAACAAGAAAAGAGTACACAATCTGAGACATAGATTTGGGGGCATGCTGTAGGCCGAGATGTGTGTGGGGTCCCGTGTTAGGCCTTTTTAAAATCTTTACTCCTCTTTCCTAATGTTGGGGTGGGGCCCCAGCTGTTTGCTGTTCTGATTGGTTACCCCACCTGTTAGCTCTCAGGGGGCCAATGGGGAGGCCTGTTGTTTGGAGCTATCTGGGGCTTCTCTTTGACCCCAGAAAGAGTTCCAAATGGGATTTCATAACAAGGGTCTCGTGGGGTCTTACTGGCTTTGTTCCTTAGCAGCAGCCTTCCCCTCAGAATGTTTCTGGACAGGTTCTCAAGGCCACGTTCTATGCCAGGTCTCAGCTCCCTTCCCTCTTTACCTATACTAACCTGCCTCAATACTGTAAGTAAACACATCTTTTAAAAGTGAATTTCTAGTTTATTCATTCCAACAGTATCTGTGTGTGTGTTTTAAAAAAGGTAGCCTATTTAACAACTGTTCATTATCCATAAAGGCTGTAGACAATGGGGTTTCCATATGGCTTTATATATCTCCAGCCCCAACTAAATCTGGGAAAACCACTATTTCAGCCAAAACGGTCCACATGGCAACTGGTTCAAAGATATCTTGGTCAAAGGAGAGACAACTAAGATCTCCCAAAAACCTTCAAACCCCTAGCTCTCTAGTCTACAAGATTGAAAGGCTCCAAGAAGGAACAGATTTCTATTTTCAACACAAAGCTGTATGATTTAGGGCAAGTTGCTTCCATTTTCAGAACCTCCTCAATTCCCTCCTGGGTAAACATTTTTTTTTTCCTTGTTTCAAATGTCTGTTGGGTGCCTACTTGTGCCAGACACTGCTAGCTGCTGAGCAGAGAGTGAAGAACAAAACAGACAAGGATAGGGGCCAGACAATACATAAGTCAATAAAGAGATGAACATGCTAATTTCATTTAGTGATATATAAGCTATTAATAAATTACAACAAGGTGCTGTAACAGTAGAGGCAGGGGTGCCCCTTAGATTTGATGATCAGCATGAACAGAAAGTGTAGGCACTTTAATGGCAAATTAATTGAGAATGTTAAGAAAACTGATGCTGTAAGAGGCAAATAAAGCTGTTTATTAACCTTGGGAAAAAAAAAAAAAGTGCAGGCAGAATGGTATCATCTAATATAATACATGATTCCAGTTTTAAAAAGATCTCCCGGGCTGCCAGAGTGGACGCGAAGAGGCCCCCAAACGTTGCAGCCTTCAGGCCAGAAAATGGAACTGGACCTGGGATGTGGCAGCAGAGGCAAACACTTGTCCCTGGGATTCCGCCAGAGCTGGGCGTCAAAAGACGTGTTCCCTTTAAGAGGCTGGCACGTGGGGCGGGGCAGAGTGCGGGTAGGACGAGCTGAGGACTGGACGCCCAATGCCGGAAGAGCCGCCTCTGGTAGTGCGCGCGCTATGCAGAGGCGTGGCTTGGGCGAGGCCGCATGGCTGAATCGGGCCCCGGATGAGGAAGTGCGGCGGTCATAGAGACGAGGAGTCGGCGGTGGCCAGAGCGCCCACGGGCTCTCTCGCCTTCGAAAGCTCAGGTAGATTTGGAGGCGACTGGGCTGCGGCCGCGGAGGTCCGGCTGGGTGGATGAACGCGGGCTGCGGAGCAGGCCTCACGGTAAGAGGCCGCCGGGCGGGAAGGTTCGGGCGGAAACGCCCCACCCCGTCCTGATGGGACCTTCCACCAGGCAGTGCAGGCTGAAGGGGAACCCGGGACCCCCGCCCTCTTGGGGCGCCGGAGGGAGCCAAGGCTGCCCTGCGGACGGCGGAGCGACCTGGGGAGAGGGAGACCAGGCGCTGCGTCGCGAGGGGGAAACGGCTTCTCTGGATCATGGCCCAACGAGGGAGAGAGATTCCTCTTCAACCTCGATACGGCCACGGGGACCCCCAACTTCTCTCCTTGCGGTGGACGACGCCCCTCGGTGTGGGCTTACGCTCTTCCCTGTCTCCCGTCCGATTGTCCGCAGGGGAAGACCCGCTCCCAGGGTGCAGAAGAGGGTTTCTGAACTTGTTTTAAGGAGGGATGAAGCATAACCCCCAAACAAGACCTTTGTCCATTTGGTCAGCGCTCCCTAGGTGAAGAGGGAGATTCTCAACTTGCCAAAAAGTGACCGAGGGACTGTTCTTTCCCTGTAAGAGAGAGAGACTCTTACCTTCCCTCCATTATTTTTCAGCTTTATCCCAAGATATAGAGAGGAAGACCCTGAATTTACTTTATGGAATTAGAAATTAGCCCTTCTAGGCCTCCCCCTATCCACTGAGGGAGCCTTGCTTCTCTCCCTTCAAGTGTTTGGTATGTAATGAGTTCTTTTCCCTGGCACAATTAAGAGCATGGCTTTTGGAATGAGAGAGTTCCAATTCTCTGTCTCCCACCTACCATCTTTGTGGCATTGACTAAATGCGTAACCTCTCTCAATCTCAGTTAACCCATCTCTAACTTGGGTACTCTTTTCATAGGATTGTCATGAGGACTAAGGGAGGATTTGTTTAAGTGCTTAGTGCATAGTAAGCTTTGGGTAAGTTATTCTTTTTACTGTTACTTAATTTGTTAACATTAAAAAAACAAACAAACAAACAAAAAAACCCCACAAATATCTTGCACAAAGAGATTTAACCATGCCTGTCCCTCTCCCCAATCAGGAGCCCATCCTTTCTCACTGGAGAGGAAGACTAGAATGTTCCCTCCACCTCCCTCCCCCAGTAAAGAAAGAGACTTCTCCCCTTAGATCCTACTACACTTCACTCCCTGAATTAACAAAGAGGGTCTCACTTAATAAAATAATCAAGAAAAAAGAATTGGCTTTTGCAGTCAGATTTGTACTCTTAAAAGGGAGACCCAATGCCAGAAGCCAGCCTTTCCTTTGTCCACAGAAGCTATCACTTCTTCCACTAAGTGGTTAGAGATGTCTTCCCACTCCCCTTATCTGCTCCAGTGAGGAAAAGGCTTCCATCTATCTGCGTATCAAACCCCCACCCACACACACAAAGAGGAAGATTCCAACTTCTTTCATTCTCTTGCTCTCCCAAGAAAAATAAAAATTTTCTCTATACGTTTGAGAAAAGGCCCCTTTTCTCCTGTATCTTTAGAGATGATTTCTTCCTTCTTTTGAAAAATAAATGAAAATCTTTTATGCAGAGAGTCTTTGTCAGTAAAAACCAGGAGCATTTTCACTGTTTTCACTCCCTCTGTGGGAGTGAAAGGAGTGATTCCTTTTCTGAACACATATAAAAGGAGGAAAGGGGAAACAGTGCCTGATGCTTTTGAGATTTCCTGCCCACTCGATGTTGAAGAAATGGGCCCTGTTTAGTATATGGACTTCCCTTCCCCACTTTCAGTTTGTCTAAAGATCTTGTTAAAAGATTCTTCCTTCTCTGTCACTCAAAAAAAGGCCCCTTCTCCGAATTCCTTCATAGAGGGACTGGCTACAGTGTCTGACTCTTTGGAAAAGAAAGCCCCTTTCTCAAGGTGAAAGGAGTGCTGTGAACTTCTGAGGGCCTGCACATTATTGTGAGTATTGTTCCTTGACACAAGCATGGCAGCACCTACGGTTATTAACTGTTCATTAAGAACAGGCCCTTTGCATTGGGATTAAAGGGAAGGAGACTTTAATCAGACAAGATTTTTGGAGCACATGGTTTTCTGCTCTTCTGGTTTCTTTGTGTTTTTGATTTTTCTGTTTACTGCTATAAATTTTGTACCTCCAGAACTTCTGTTTTGGGGAGTGCTTGAATGACTGAAGTGAAATTTGCCACTTTGTCAGGTTTCCAGTATTATAAAATCCACTATAATGAGATTGAGCTCTATGGCTTTAATCTTTCACTGATAGTTTTTCTTTTTTCATGTTTTTGTTATTTGAGGGGATCAGAATTAACACTGCCAAGTTACCTGGAGACACACAGAAGAAAAACTTTCCATTTATTTTGTACGTAAAATGTTCTTGAATTACCTCAGATACGCTTGAATACTTGGAGTGGGGATTAGTCCGAGCCCTGTCCCACCTTTGTTGCTGTCTCTGGTTATGCTTTGCAGAAACAAAGAGAAATAGAAAAGTTATCATTTAGAATTATGGGAATTTTTTATGGGTGGCAGGGCCCTTTGAGATTAACTTTTTCATTTTACATGTGAAAACAGGCCCTGGAAGTTAAGTGACACACTCCAGGCTGTGCAGCTTGAAAGTGGGGGTCAGCACAGGGGCCCTGGCCTTGTGACTTGGACCAGCAATTAGACAGCTTCACGGGCTGCTTCTGCACTTGAAACAGAAAGATCATGAGATAAATGTTCTTGATTCAAAAGAATTTCTTCCTTTATTTGAAGACTCTTACTGCATATTCTCTATAAGCGTTAGTAATTAAAAAAATCTGTTCTCTAAACAATCTAATTCTTGCCCCTGTAATGTAAAGATGACAAGCCACTAGCAGCTGGCAAGAGTCGTTAATGTACTGTGGTTTATTTTTTGCTTATACCTCAAGCTAGCTGGTTAATTGGTGTCCTAACCCAGTAGGTTGGTTATAAATCATTAGTAAGGATTGAGCCATAAAATCTGTCTATATTTTATAAGTGTGTGTTATTCACTTTTTTGTTTTATTTCAATAAATAACAAGTTTATTTAACACTTTAATGTAAAAACAACTTTCATGGTTGAGACAGAGAGCTGATATTTGGAAAGATAATGATTGAAAGGATAATACATATGCCAGTTATTCTTTATTGTTATGCATTTGAATCTTGAGAAATAATGTTAAAAAAATTTTTTTTAATATAAGTAATACGTACTGTTAAAAAAAAAAAAAAGTACAACATACAGGTAAGTCTTTTGTCATCCCCTCACACAGGATAATGCTGTTAATATTCAGATTATATTCTTTCAAACATTTTTCCAATGTGCATATATGTTTTACCAAAAACAGGGTCCTGGTGTTCATTTAGTTTAATAAGATGATGTTAAATTAATTTAATAAGATGATATCCCAGACAGCTTTCTAAGTAAAGAGATATATTTCTGCACATTCATTTTTAATTGCTCCATTGTATTCAATATTTTGATAGATGGCTAAATTGAGAGACAAAAAAGTTTGGCAAGCTAGTGAACAGAGGATAATTTTACTTTGCTATCTAGGCTTGCATCTAACTATCACTTCATCTCTGAGGGTTGCAGCTGAGGCACTCAGCTGTTGCCACAACTGCAGATATAAGCTCAAAAATTGTGAGGACCTAGAAATGGGCTAGAAGGAAAAAGGAAGAGAGTGTCTTATTTTGCTTCCACAGCCAATGGGCCTAGCTGTTAAATAGGTTGCAAATTCTTAGAATTCTGTCTCTCCCAAACAAAAGTATCAGATGATACCCTTGTGGTGTTTGGCTTTTGGAAATTTGAAAGTTACCTTTCAGTGACCAAAAGCTTTAAAATTCTATTTTGACCAATGCCAGTTTACAGTGTAGATGCAGACATAGGGAAGGTGACAGCACCATTTTCCCTGAAGAATATTTCGAGCCATTTTATGCGATTGTCTGTATTGACTCATCGTAGTGACATGTTTAATAAATGTGTGTTCATACATGACCTTGTGTTGAATGGTGTTCAGAATGCAGTCTTGAGCTAGGACAGTGGGAAGTGGAAAGGAGTGGGATTTATTAGAGACCCTGCAGGACTTGGGTCCACAGGCTACAACTACTAATTGAATGGTGAGTGGAAGACCAGATATGCTTATATTTGGGGTTTCAAATCTGAGCTCTAGGATAATCACGGTGCTGTCACTGAGAGAGGCAAAAGGATAAAGAATTAAGCCTGTAAGTTACCAAGGGCATCTTACTTGTTCTTGTTTCTCATGGCCATTTGCATGTAGTAAGACTCAATTATGCATTGGATTAAATGGCTTCTATTTTAGATATGTTAAGTTTTGGGAATGTACTTGTGAATAAAATTTAGGCTGTGAACTTGAAAGAAAGATTGAGGTTAGGGACAATTTTTTTTTTTTTTTTAAGCAGCTTTGTTATGGTGTAATTCACATACCATACTATTTACCAATTTAAATTATACAGTTCACTGGTTTTGGTAGTCACAGAGTTGTGCAACCATCATCACAATCAATTTTAGAACATTTTTATCACTCCAAAAAATAAACTCTGTGCTCATTAGCAGCCACTCCTCTAAACCTCCCAGCCCCTGGCAACCACTAATCTGCTTCTGTCTCTATGGATTTGTCTATACTGGACATTTCACATAAATAGTATTTTTTTTTTTTTTTTTGGAAGGACCGGGGATTGAATCCAAGACTTCATATATGGGAAGTAGGCGCTCAACCATTGAGCTACATCTGTTCCCTAATGGGAGTTGGGTTTTTTCTTTTGTTTGTTTTGTTTTTAGAAGTTACTGGGGATCAAACCTGGAACCTCGTATATGGGAAGCAGGTACTCAACCACTTGAGCTACATCCACTCCCATAAGTAGGATCTTATAATGTGTAGTTCTTTGTAACGGATTTTTTTCACTTAGCACAAGATTTATCCATGTTGTAGCATGACATCATTCCTTTTTATGACCAAATAATATTCCATTATATGGATAATACCGAACTATGTTTATCCATTCATCAGGTAATGGGCATCTGGGTTGTCTCTGCTTCTGGGTTATTGTGAATTATGCTGCTATGAACATTCATGAACAAGTGTTTGTGTGAACGTAGTTTTCATTTCTCTTGTATATATGCCTTAGAGTAAAATTGCTGGGTCATATGGTTACTCTATGCTTAAAGGGTCAGCTTTGCATCACCCTCATAGCAGAGAGGCTGCAGAAATGGGTGAGGCCATCAAGAAAATGAAGCCTTAAAAGGGAGGAGTGTTAGGGATTAATTTGAGAATCCTGACATCTCAGTGACAGACCTCTCCATAGACCAGGGGGGTTCTTAACAAGGGGTCCGTTAGCTTGAATTGAAATTCAAAAAAACATTCTTGTGGGGACGTGTTGCTGTGGGTGTGATATATTTATTAAATAATACATAGTATAGTGTGGACTTACTAGGGGGTCCGTGGTTTTCACCTGATTGGCAAAGGAGTCTGTGGAACAAAAAAGGTTAAGAACCCCTGATATACACAGACCTGCTCTTATATAAGCATCTTTTCTTGCACATATTCTTTCCAGGTCGTATGTGGAGTGAAGCCCAAAAACTGGGTTGTGCGTGTTGCTAGAAAAGGGCAGCTGACCCAAATTAAAACTGAGCATTTCCTACTTTTTTGGGCATCAAATACCAATTCTGCTTTATCTCTGCTACCTGTTCCCACCCCCATGGCCTAAAATCTAAAAGTGCCCCCAGAAATATCCAGGAGCTAGGGGAGAAGCAGAAAGATAGGTTGTAGCTCTAAAAAGGATACATTTCTCTTGTTATTTTAAATCTTTACCATAGCCCTGCTGATGAAGGGCTTTCACAGAGTCTCGTTTTATTCTTCTAGTATTCGTGTACATAATTTCTCTCTCCTTGCTACTTTTTTAGATTCAATTTCTTTATCAGCCTTCCTGTCTTACCTAAATATTATGTGCCAACAATCTGATTTCTGTTATTTCTAGTATTTCAGTAAGTAACATAGCAGTACATTCTTTTGGGGGAGGGTTCCCTAAAAGCATCAGGGGCACCCAGTGGATGAAAGGTCTGGATCAGGATGCAAGGCAAACCACCTACCATATGTTAGAAAACCAGGAGAAAGGCAGAACAGTCCAAAACAAAAGGACCTGTCATCTTCCCTTCCTCAGCCCCCAGCTTCTGTCCAGATAGCACAGGTCCTTCTGAGCAAGGATGAGAGATAATAAACCCAGGATTAAACCCGGTGTGCTTTTTGACTCATGGGCGGAACATGTACCTTTCAGGTAAGCAACATCTGGGGCTTCCTCAGAAAATTAGGGGCGTAACAGAGCTGGGAACTGAGGGGACTGAGTTGCAAAGATCTGTTTGGTGTTGGGGCTCTAACACCAAACATATCTTCTTTTGTTTCAGAAATATGAATGTGGTCAGGGAGAGAAGGGAAGGTGAGCTATCTCAACAGTTAAAATAATTTGGTCCCCCGAATTGGATTTTACTTATTTATTTTGGGAAAAGATGGACATTCGGAAGTGGTAGGTGTAGAAATTGGCAGTCTTTCTTACATATTGCTTTCTTTGTGCATTTCAGCCAAAGGGATTTAACATTAATACCTCTAATAAATCCTTGTTTTGAACTCAGAGTTGCCAAATAATTCTCATCCTCTTTTTCCTCTTGGTTAGGAATAGGGAAAATCATCAAGAATGTAAGCATGCAGTATCTTTTTTGGTTAACCAATTCCTGCTGTTGTCAGATCACAGTGGATTTTCTTGTGGAAACTGCACACATTTGGTAGACTAAAATGGAAAAGTTAATGGCCAAGAGACCCTGATCCTGTGTGTACCATTCTCTAGATGTGTGTGTTGATTACTTTAGTAACATAGTATTATGAACTACTTAGATATAAATATTTCAGCAAGTAGTCTGTGTTCCCACTACATAATGCAAGAAATGAAGCTTCCTGGGTTTTTCCTCTCCTTTCTCTAAGATAACCATATAATATTTTAGGCAAGTCACTGTCCTTCCTCAGGTATGGTATTAGCACCTATAATAGCAGGATGATAGCTGCCCTACTTAGCTTACAGGGTTGTTGTGAGCATCAAATGATCAGATGAGTGGTATGTGTGAAAGTGCTTGGAAAATATCAAGATGCTGGGTAAAAGTCAGAAATGATTCTGCTAAAGAGCTGGTTTCGTGGTGTTTTCTGCTAGACTGTGTAGATATAGCTGGAATGTTCTGTAGGCAGTAAAGGAATGGAGTTGTTTTCTCCACATTCTCCTTAAAACAGAGAATATTTCTTGAAGAGAAGTGAGTGAGTGTATCAGATTCTTCAGAGTTCCTTAGTATATATTCATTCAACAAATATTTTTCAGGTACTTACTATGTATCAAGCACTTATTCTAGACATAGGGGATGCAGCAGTGACCAAAACAAGCAAGGTTCATGCCTGAAAACAAATGGAAAACCATCTTTGTTTTCTAATTTACCTCAGGTCTAGTTTTAGATGCTTAGATATGTCTTACTGTATCTACATTTCATGGCTCTTCATATTTTAGTTGAGAATTGTTTATAAGGCAATATTTTAATTGAGATGAAAGACATGTCTATAATAGGTGTAAGGTATTTATTTCTCCACAAATTTACAGTCTATAAAGGAGACATTTTTGGTTGCCAGATAATGCTGGCGTTTGAGGTATAATTTATTTTTCCTATTTTAGTCCATTTGAGCTAAGAAAGCTTTCTTCTACCCTGTCAAGGTTTTAAACTTTTATCCCTTCCTTTGATTTGTGTCAGGGTGAGCCGTTTGATGTAAAAGACTTGACTCCATAATCTACGTCTGCCCTAATGCTGTCATCGGGAGTAGAGACTCAGCCAGCTCCACTTGATTCCTCCATGTCTGCCGTGGTACAGGAATTATACTCTGAACTCCCAGTAAGTGTCTCCAAAGAGCTTCATGCTGACTCTGAACCAAGTGTGATTCCAGATGTAAAACCCGGAGTCTCAAGGGCTCTTTTAAGTCAGAGTAGGGCATTGCCCTTGGAGCAACAGAGGACTCATGTGGAAAGTTGTTGTGAAGAAACCTCTGAGACCTTGGATGATGGGGGTACGCCTGGGTGGTGTGGGCTGGTGGACTCCACATCAGGAGACTCTGTGGCTTCTGGGATCTTGGATAGGGAGGAGAAAACCAAGAGCATGGAGCTAAAGACCTTTGGAGATCGAGGGGAGCAGGAAGAAATTGTAAGAGACCCCTGTGAGGGAGCAAAGGAAGACCCAAGTCAACATTCCACAGCTGCTGAAGAAAAGATCAGCCCATGTCAGGTAAGATATGAGATCCCGATTCAGATGAGTTGAGTGTGAATGACGGCTTTCCAGAGTAACACTTCACATTATAAAATATAGATGCTGACATCTTGGTACTTACGATTTATTCTTGAAACATTTCAAAAATGCTGATTTTGACGTTAACTTTCTTTTGATGATCTTTTAAACATTTGTGTCACATTTGACACTTGAAAAGAGGAAGTGCTTATCTCATGAAAAAGTGTCACTTCTCTGAAGCAGCTATCGTATATGGAATATTGAGTCTAGTCATGTGGTAGTTCTACATCTGATTTTAAGAAATGATGTGTCCTCTTTCCTTAAGATAGTACCATGATTAAGGTGGAGTGGGATGTCAGAGAGATATCTTTGACAGAGACTGTTGACCTGGGTAGGACTTCACAGGACGGAGACCCTAGAAGTATCACTGTACATCAAAACTTGGTCCTTAACTTTGTAGATCCAGAAACTTGACTTTTATTTTTCAGTTAATTAGAGATGTTGGTCTCTGAAGGACTTACCCATGCTAACCCACTTCATGAGAGGAGAAAGCCAGTTGTATTAATATATAGTGAGAAGCAAAATTGTGACTTGCTAGGAATGGTCACACTGGCTGGTCAGCATGGCTTCTCCCTGTAGGTAAGCTTACTTGGGAAATCAAATTTCTCTCACTGAGCCTGAAATTAGAGTAAGAGGGGTTAGTTAGGTGAGACTAACGGCTAGTGAGCTGTGATAGCTTGATGCACCCAAACCCCTAAAGGAATATACCTGCCAAGTGGACTAAAAGTTTATTCTCTCCCTTGGATGGTGCCCTAGACCAAGGGTCAGGAAATTTTTTTCTGTAAAGGGCCATTCAGTAAATATTTTAGGCTTTACAGGTCATTTGGTCTGTGTCAGAACTGCTCGACACAGCATGAAAGCCTGCAGACACAATATGCAAATGATTGTGGCTATGTACCAATAAAGCTTTATTTATAAAAACAAGCAACTGGCCCAAGACTGTAGTTTGCCAACCCCGGCTGTTTTCTGGCTTTCTGAGGTAGGTTCTGTTCTCTACCTGATAAATACATTGTTTCTTTACACAGTTTGCAGGGCAATTGACTGCTGTTAGTAGGCTTCATACAATGACTATAATTAGGAATGGATGAAGCATTAGGATAACAGTTGAACCTCATATCCTTTTTTTTTTTTTTTTTTTGAACTATTTCAGCTTCAAAAAATAGCAGACAAAAGGCACCTTAACAAATTACGGAAGCATTACTTTAAAAAATCCTGTCCAGGCACATTTATCTTACTTAATCCTAAAAACAAATTAAGTTATTTTTCCAGTGTTCCGAAAAATGAATAAATGAGCTCAGATTAGTTAAATGACATGAGCAAGGTCTCCTTGACCAAAAAAAAAAAAAAAATGCTTGATCGTATGCATATCTCATAAAACTAAGTCCCATATTCTTTTTCTTTTTGACCTTTAGTATTGATATAGTACCTTCTTTGCCTTTGCTACAAAAATATTACAATATTATTAATTGTAGTCTGTAAGTTTCATTAGGTTGTATTTTTCCCATGTGTCACAATATTAATACCTTGTAATAGAGAAACCTGCTTGTATTTGTATTATTAACCACAATCCTCATCTACCATCGAAATCACTGTATTTTACAGTCCCTAGATTATTCTCTAGCTGTCTTTCAATTAACATTAACCTCTCTAGATTACTCCTTTCAGCCACACTCATATTTATAAATCCGCAATGTTATTATGATGTGTTACCATCAACTCTATCCCTTTCCACATATTTATAATCAAACTTATTGAACATTCTACATACATTCAATATCAGCTCCCCATTCTCAATCTGCATTCTGTCTGTTACTAACCTTTACTCTATAGTAAATGAACATCATCTCTTACTGGATCTTCTGTTTTGGTGAACTACCCTTAAAAATATAAACAGCTAAATAAGTGAGGTAACAGATTCAAGATCCAAAAGTTCTTTACTTTTTGCTATGGTGGTCCAAGGCTAAACAAGATGAAAGGTTCCTTTAATGTAATAGTTGATATAAACTAAAAGTGTATAATATCTGTAAGTATGTATACATACATATGTATATCTACCACCCAACCTAAGAACTAGAAGATTATTGTCTTCCTGTTCTTTTTTTAAACCATCCCCTTTCTCCCTTCCAACTCTATCAGAGGTAAATACCATTTTGAATTGCGTAGAACAGAATGAAATTTAATAGATATAAATGTAAGAATTTGTACTTGGTTTTAAAAAGTGAAAATAAAGCAGAACTACTTATGGGGAAACAG
Source organism: Tolypeutes matacus (assembly GCA_026826555.1). Taxonomy (NCBI): domain Eukaryota; kingdom Metazoa; phylum Chordata; class Mammalia; order Cingulata; family Chlamyphoridae; genus Tolypeutes; species Tolypeutes matacus. Next base: position 4,014,805 of record JAKSZT010054517.1, on the reverse strand, counting down.
AAGACCTATAGGTTTTACTTTGTCAATTAAAATTGACTTTGTGGTGTGGCATCCAAGAAAAGCCAATTTGCTCTTAATACACACTAACAGAAATGTGTTGTCTGGACTGAGAGTTGAGAGATAACCTCTTTTTTGGGCTCTTCTTTGTGTGTTGGTTGGCCCACAACTAGGGTATAGTCTTCCTCTTGGTGTCATATAGAAAACCAGGAGTGCATTCATGGATAAGATTCCAAAGTAATGACAAAACCTGAAAATATGTCTTTGGAGGCCAGATCACTGTGTCTGATGTGTGAGAGAGGAATCAAGAGAAGTGAGAGAGGTCTTTAAGAATTTGGAGAGCTGTCAATGAGAAAAGAGGTCCTATTGGGTACAGTTAGGCTTGGTGGAATATCTCCTAATCATTCTCAAGAATCCTTGGAAATCTGAAACCTGCAGATCTCTCAGAAAAGCAGACATACCATTTCAGAAGGTTTGCAGACCCCTTGAAACCCATCCTCAGAGCTAAAGATAGCTCTTGTTAGATTGGTAAAACATCATACACAGTTAAAAGACACTAACAAATTAGGAGAAAATATATACAACATACATCACAGATAAAGGGCTTGTATCCCTCATATATATAGAATTTTAAAATTGCGGCATAAAGGACCAAAACCAATAGAAACACAAGGGGAAACACTTGAACAGAAACTTATTTACATATCTATCTTTTCCATAAACATGAAAAGATGGTCAGTCTCACTCAAAAGTAGGGAACTACACATTTAAAGAACTTGAAGGGGGGCAGATGTGGCTCAAATGGTTGGGCATCCATCTCTCATATGGAGGGACCTGGGTTTGATCCCTGGGACCTCCCAGTAAAAATTTTAAAAAATAAAAAAATAAAGAACTTGAGATACCACTTTTCACCTATCAGGGTGATAAAAATGAAAAAGTATGAGAGCACATCTTGTTGGCAAGGCTGTGCTGAAACTGGCATTCTTGTACAATGCTAGTGGAAATGCAAACTGATAGAACCCTTCTGAAGAGGAATTTGGCAATACCTAACGACATATGCCCTGACATATTAACCAACCATTCCCATTTCTAGAAATATACCCTAAAGATACACCTGCAACATTATGAAAAAAATATATATATACACAGGGTTACTCTTTGCAGTATTATTTATAATTACAAAATATTGGAAGCAACCTAAATGTCTAGTCATAGGAAAGAGATTGAATAAATTATGGTACATCCATGTAGTGGAGTACTATGTGGCTGTAATAAAGAATGAGGATGATCTCCATGCACTGATATGGAGTGGTTTCCAGTATGTCAGAGGTCCCCAAGGTCTACCCAGGTTCCGTGATTCCCTAGGAGGACTCGCAGAACAGAGCATATTGTCATACTCATAGCCAAGACTTATCCCAGCAACAGGATACAAAGCAAAATCATCACAGGGAAAAAGTACATGGGATGAAGTCTGGGTGAAATCAGGCACAAGCATCTAAGAATCCTCTCCTAGTGGAGACACACTCACTTAATTCCTCTAGCAATGAATTGTGGCAATGCATGTGAAATGTTTACCAAGGAAGCGCATTAGAGACTGAGCACCAAAAGTTTTATTGTGGGCTGGTCTTGTAGGGATTCTTTGCCTGGCATCTGCCAAAACTTTAGATTTCCTGAAGGAAAACAGGTGTTCAGCATAAATCACATTGTTTGCACAGGCTAGGCACAGTGAACCACTCTTAACAGTATAGGGAATTGTGGGAACTCTTCTGAAACCTTAAGTTCCCAGATGCCAGCCAAGAGTCAAACTTGAAAACAGGCCTTTCTAAGGATAACTGTCTCAGGCCTGCTCTGTTAATCCTTTTCTGCACACTGGAATATACTGTTAAATGAAAAAAAGCAAAGTGTAAACAAATATAGTTATCTTCCATTTCATATAAGAAAGAAGGGGAAATAAGCAAGTGTAGAGGTACTTGCTCATTTGTACTCACACATTCACATTCAAGAAAGATAAACCAGAAACTAAAGTGTTTGGTTACCCTATGTGGAGTGAGTTGGAGCAGGGTGGAAAGAATAGGGAAATGAGAATGTAATAGAAAGTATGGGAGGAAGTGACACTTCTCTTAGTACACCTTTTTGTATAGTTCTGACTTAAAGAACTATGTTGATTTCTCACATACTAGAAAAATAAATGGACAACTAGAATGTGGGGGATTCCAAAACTGAATACAATTTGTAACAAATGACTAACTGTATTACACATGAATAACAAAACCATGCTGAAGGGGTGGCAGGGGAGAAAAATAACCTAAGTAACTTTACAAAAGGGTGTTTTAGCTATATACTCTAAGACTAAATGGAAAGAACTGTATACAAATATTGTACTTCCGTTGCTAAATTGTTTTCCTTTGTTTATAATTGCATTTTTAAATTTTGTAAAAATATGTAGGATAAAATTTGCCATTTTAACCATTTAAAAAAAAAGATTTATTTATTTCTCTCCCCCCCACCCCCTCTTGTTGTTTGCGCTCACCGTCTGCTTTCTGTGTCCATTCGTTGTGTGCTCGCCTTTTTTTTTTTTTTTAGGTGGCACCGGGAACCAAACCCAAGACTTCCCATGTGGGAGGGAGGCACCCAAGTGGCTTGAGCCTCCTTGGCCCCCCGCTTGTTGTGTCTCTCATTGTGTTTCCTTTTTGTGTCTCTTCATTGCATCATCTCTTTGCACCATCTTGTTGCATCAGCTCTCTGTCCTGCTTGTCTTCTTTAGGAGGCACTGAGAACCAAACCTGAGGCCTCCCATGTGGTAGGCCAGCGCCCAGTTGCTTGAGGCGCATCTGCTTCCCACCATTTTTAAATGTACAATTCATGGGCATTAATTACATCCACAATATTGTGCAACCATTACCACTGTCTTTCCAAAATTTTTCATCACGCCAAACAAAAATTCTATATCCATTAAGCAATAACTCTGCATTCCCTCCTCCTCCTAATCCTTAGTAAACTCGTAATCTATTTTGTCTTTCTGAATTTGCCCTTTCTTGATATATTAATGGAATCGTACAATATTTGTTCTCTTTTGTCTGACTTATTTCACTCAGCATAATATTTTCAAGGTTCATCCATTTTGTAGCATGTATCAGCACTTCATTCTTTTTTATGGATGAATAATATTCCTTTGTGTGCATATACCATGATTTGTTTATCTATTTGTCTGTTGATGGACACTTGGGTTGTTTCCACTTTTTGGGTATTGTAACCAATACTACTATGAACATTGATGTAAAGTATCTGTTTGAGTCCCTGTTTTCAATTCTTTGGGGTTTATACCTATGAGTAGAAATGCCAGGTCAGATGGTAATTCTATGTTTAACTTTTTTGAGGAACCAATAAACAGTAAATTTGTTTTTCACAAGGTTATAGTTTAGTAATTCCTAAACTACTTTATGTTGTATTATAGAATTGAGCAAAAAAGTAAGTAGATTGTGGATAATGAGAGCCAGGTTTATCACTGTCAAAGAAAGAAATTACAAAAAGGGAAGTGGATTGGGAAGGCTAGAATGAACCCTGGAGTGTTGGATTGGAATTGGAAGCATCATTGTGAACTTAGTGTTTTTAATATATTCAGAGAAATTTAGAAGTATGTGTGTGTGAGAGATAGGGCCTAGAAGCAATAACACCCCATAGCACCATAGCTCAGCTAGCACTCAGGTCTTGGTTTCTAAATTCTGTCTTCCAATAAAAGGAACCAAGGATCCTTGGAGAAATTCTAGGGCTGGGACAGGGAAGAATACAAAATGAGCCTGGAATAATTTGTGGTGACAGATGTAAGGACATGCTCAAAAAATTATGGGAAAGTAGCAAAGGAGTCTTAAAGAGGTAGTACCTTTTTTCCTCCCCTCCCCTCCCCTCCCCTCCCCTCCCCTGGCCCGGGTGGGGCGTGTGCTCGCCGGGTCAGCCAACCAG
>JAKSZT010054517.1:3743270-4010448 GCA_026826555.1 Tolypeutes matacus | reverse complement strand
AAAAAAAAAAAAACCTATGAGCTGAAGTGATGGCAGTGCTGAGAGGGAAGTTTATACCTCTAAATGTCTAGATTAAAAAAAAAAAAAGATTACAAATCAATAACTTCACACCTAAAGGAACTAGAACAATAAGAGCAAACTAAACCCAAAGTTAGGGAAGCGGCTGTGGCTCAATCAGTAGGGCTCCCGTTTACCATATGGGAGGCCCCGGGTTCGGTTCCCGAGGCCTCCTGGTGAAGGCAAGCCCGCCCGCACGGCGTGGTTAGCTGACCCGGCGAGCACAAGCAGCAAGGGGGGGATAAATGAATAAATAAATAAAAATCTTAAAAAAAAATAAAAATAAAAATAAAAAAAATAAAAATAAACCCAAAGTTAGTAGAAGGAAGGAAATAGTGAAGATTAGAGCAAATATAAATGAGGTAGAGGATAGAAAAACAGTAGAGAGTACCTTGAAATATTAATACAGTTGACAAACCTTTTGCCAGACTGACAAAAAAGAGAGATGGCACAAATAACTAAAATCAGGAAGCAAAGTCAGGCATTCCTTCCACTCATTCAGAAATAAAAAGAATTATGAGAAGATACTATGAACAATTATGTGCCAACAAATTAGGAAATCTAAATGAAATGGACAAATTCCTAGAAACAATATAAATTACTTAATCTGATGCCAGAAGAAATTTTAATAGACCTGTCACAAAGAGATTGAAATAAAAAAGTAATTAAAAACTTCCCATCAAAGAAAAATCCAGGATCAGATGGTTTCACTGCTGAATTCTATCAAACATTTTTTTAAAAAAAAAAATTTTTTTTTTTTTTTTTAAGATTTTATTTATTCATTCATTTATCCCCCCCTTGCTGCTTGTGCTCGCCGGGTCAGCTAACCACGCCGTGCAGGCGGGCTTGCCTTCACCAGGAGGCCTCGGGAACCGAACCCGGGGCCTCCCACATGGTAAACGGGAGCCCCACCGATTGAGCCACAGCCGCTTCCCTATCAAACATTTAAAAGAAGATTTATCATCAGTCCTTCTCAAAGTCTTCCAAAAAAAATAAGAGGGATTATTTTCTTATTCATTCTGAGTCCAGCATTACCCTAATACCAAAGCCAGATAAAAACAGCACAAGAAATGAAAATTATAGACCAATAACCCTTTTGAATATAGATAAAAAATCCTAACAAAATACTGGCAAACTAATCCAACAGTACATTAAAAGGGTGCTGCACCATGACCAGGTGGGATTTATCCCAGGAATGCAAGAATGGTTCAGCATAAGAATATTAATCAGTGTAATAGCTCACATTAATAGAATGAAGGGGGTAAAAAAACCATGATTATCTCAATTGATAACAGAAAAAAATCTAATATCCGGGGGAGCGGAATTGGCTCAAGTGATTCCGCGCCTCCTTCCCACATGGCAGGCCCCAGGTTCGGTTCCCTGTGCCTCCTAAAAAGAAGACAAGCAGAAACAGCAGACAGCAAACGCAAACAGTGGGGGAGTGGGGGGTGTAATAAATCTTTGAGAAAAAAAAATGTAATACCCAGGAGCAGATGTGGCTCAAACAGTTGAGCACCTGCCTCCAACATGGGAGGCCCCGGGTTCGGTTCCCGGTGCTTCCTGAAGAAAACAAAAAAAAAACAAGCAAAACAAATGATAAAACCAACTCAGGGAAGCCAATGTGGCTCTGTGGTTGAGCGCCAGCTTCCGACTTACGAGGTCCCGGTTCAATCCCCAGTCCCAATACCTCAAAAAAAAACAACTAATATCCTTTCATGATTAAAAACACTGAGAATACTAGGAATAGAAGGGAACTTTCTCAGCATAATAAAGGGCATTGATGAAAAACCCACAGCATATACACTCAATCCTGAAAGACTGAAAGCCTTCCCCCTAATATTAGGAACAAGATAAGGATGTCTGCTGTTACCACTGTTACTAAACATTATATTGGAACTTCTAGCCAAAGCAAGAAAAAGAAATAACAGGTATCCAAATTGGAAAGGAAGAAGTTAAGTTATCCTTACTTGGGATGATATGATCCTGTTTTACAGAAAACCTCAAGAATTCACAAGAAAGCTACTAGAACTAATAAATGAATTCAGCAAAATAAGCACACAGAAGTCAGTCAGTTTTCTATACACCAGTAATGAACGATCTGAAAAGGAAATCAAGAAAATAATCCTGTTTTCAGTAGCAACTAAAAGAATAAAATACCTAGGAATAAATTCAATCAAGATGGTGAAAGACGTGTACCCTGAAAAATACAAAACATTGCTGAAAGAGATGAAACAAAACCTAAATAAATGGAAAAGCACCCTGTGTTCATGGATTGGAAGACTTAATATTGTTAAGATGTCAATACTGCCTAAAGCAATCTACAAATTCAGTGCAATCTCTGTCAAAATTCCAGCATCCTTTTTTGCAGAAATGGAAAAGCTGGTCCTCAGATTCATAAGGAATTGCAGGGGGCCCCAAATAGCCAAAACAATCTGAAATTATGAACAAAGTTGGAGGACTGATAGTTCCTGATTTCAAAACTTACTACAAAGCTGTAGTAATGAAAACACTGTGGCACTGATAAAGGATAGACATATAGACCAATGTTATAAAATTGAGAATCCAGAGTTAAATTCACACACCTATAGCCAGTTCATTTCTGACAGGGGTGCCAAGTCCATTCAATGAGCAAAGAGGGATCTCTTCAACAACTGGTGCTGGAAAAACTGGAAATCTACATGCAAAAGAATGAATGTGGACCCCTACCTCTCAACATATACAAAATATAATTCCACATGGGTCAAAGACCTATATATAAGAGTCTAATACTATAAAACTCTTGTAAGAAAACATAGGAAAATATCATCTGGACCTTGTAATAAGCAATGATTGTTAGATATTATACCAAAATACAAGCAACAAAAGAAAAAATAGTTAAAATATACTTAATCAAAATTAACAACTTTTTGTATCAGAGGACATTATCAAGATAAAGACAACCTACTGAATGGGAGAAAATATTTGAACTCATATATCTGAAAAGGGTTTAATATCCAGAAAATATAAAGAATGCCTATAACTCTACCAAAACAAGACAAACAATCCAATTTAAAAATAGGCCAAGGGTTTTAATAGACATTTCTCCAAAGAAGATATTCAGATGGCCAATAAGCATATGAAAAGATGCTTAACATCAATAGCCATTAGAGAAATGCAAGTTGGAACTACTATGAGATACCACTTCATACCCACTGGGATGTCTGTTATTTAAAAAACTGAAAAGTTTTGGTGAGGATGTGGAGAAATAGGAAGTCATATGTTATTGGTGGGAATGCAAAATAGCCCAGCTGTTGTGGAAAATAGTTTGGCAGTTCCTCAGAAAGTTGAATATAGAATTACCATAGACCTGGCAATTCCACTCCTAGGTATATAACCAAAATAATTGAAAGCCAGGACTCAGACAGATACTTGTACGTCAGTGTTCATCAAAGCACTATTCATAATAGCCAAAAGGTGGGAGCAACCTAGGTGTCCTTCAACCAATGAATGGATAAACAAAATGTGGGTGTGTCCATACAATGGGATATTATTCATCTGTAAAAAGAAGTAAAGTGCCAGGACACTCTACAACATGGATGACCCTTGAAGACATCATGTTGGTTGATACAAGCCAGATGCAAAAGGACAAATATTGTGTGGTTTCTCCTATGCAGTATACTTAGAATAAGCAAAATCACAGAGACAGAAAGCCAAATAGTGGTTACCAGGAGTCAGGGGACAGGGGAATGGAGAGTTCTTCCTAAATGAGTATGTTTTGGTTTTGGTTCATGAAAATGGTTTAGAAATAGATGCTGATGAAAGTTACATAGTATTGTCGATAATCTCAATGTCAAAGAATTGTTTACTCATAGTAGTTAAAATGATTTTTGTTTGAAACTATTATACATCTTTCTCTTTATTTTTAAAGCATGACATTAAAGTCAAAGAGATATTGGTCTGTTCCTTGTTTGAACTCCAGAACTGAGTCCCAGAAATGTGAGAGCATCACTTTTGAGTTAGTAGTAGTCGCAGTGCCAAGTTTGAAGGCCCAAGTCAAATCATGGGCAAATCCACAGATATGCGGAAGGTCATGGACTCCAGCTTTGGGGGATCAACAAAAGTGGAAACAAACTCCTTTGAGAAGATAAATAAGCCCAAATAGGCCTGCCACCAAAAGGGTCTGGTGAGAGAAAAGTGGAGAAGGTGAAGGAGAGGGATCCTCCTCTCTCTTCTGCAACTACTTAAGAGCAGAGGCAGGTGACCCTAACAAGGTAGCAGCTGTTTGGATCCTATAGTGGAGAGGCTGGCTAGATCACTCCCAGGGTAGTCAAATGACATTGCCAGAGGGTGGAACACTAGCCATAAGAATGGAAACTACTCCAATTTCCATGCAGCTTGTTTTCCCAGCCTCCAGTACTTCCTCATGATTAGCCTTCTCTAAGCTTTCATAATGGGGGAGAAGCCGAAAACTCGAAGTCCACAGTGCCATGCAACTCAAACTTCTGGTACTGTGCTCATTCCAACAGCATCTGCCCCCAGCTTCTAAGCAGGAGACGCTGCAATGGTCTCAAAGTTGGGGCCACCTAGCATCACATAGGTGCCTTTCTGTAGCTCTCGCTGCTCCCCCATTTGTTTCCAGGCACAGTGAGCCTTCTGCCTCAGATTGCAACCATAGGCATCAGACATGGCAGGAAAACGATCTCTACACCTTTCATCCTTGGGGCCTCAGTGGGTTCTGGCCAGAAAAACCAGACATGTTGTGATCACAGATCAGCATGATATCTCCAACCTTGAACTTGGGGTTGAGCCCTCCAGCTGCATTCATGACCACTAGGGTGTCCACACCCATAAACCAGAAAACCCTCACTGGGAATGTTACTTTCCAGAGTAAGTAGCCTTCATAAAAGTGGAATCTGCCCTGCATTACCACACAGGCTTGGTCACTCAAGAATCCAAACATCAATCGTCCAGCATGACCTGGTGCTGTACTTTGAGTAAAGTTAGGTATCTCACAGTAGTCAAAGATCTGGGCCTGTGTTATTTTATCTGCCAGACCTCCTAACTCGGAACCACAGATCACTGCCATTTGAGGTCAGTGCTTGGTGTGGGACAGAAGCTATCCTGCAGTGTTCTGAAAATCTTCATAAGTGAATTCTTTCTCCATGGTCCCACCAGCGCCTTCTCAGTGAGTCTGCCATACTCTGCTCTGCTGAGTTGTGATCATCAGGTGTGACTGGCACAATTAGTCTAAAATAATTTTTATGCTATGCATATTTTGCCAAAAGGACACAGGAACTAACTTTTTTTTTTTTTTTTTTTTTTTTTTAAGTAAACTTTATTTTAACTTCAGAAAATAAAATAATAGACTAAAGCAGCTTAACAAATTATGGAAGCATTGCTCTAAAAGAATTCTTTTTTTTTTAAAATACTTTGACGATACTCTTTCATTATTTGTTAACAAATGTTTCACAACAATGCAGCATGTTTGTGCGGGGGTGATGTGTGGGAGCCGTATATGATGTTATGCAAGTTTGTTTTGTAAGATCACGATGATTACAGAACACTTATAGTTTGTGTATGTTCATGTATCACTGATATACTTCAATAAATTGTTTAAGAAAAAAAAAAGACATCAGCAAAGTCTCTGCCCTGTACAAACCCATTCAGAGATGAGGAGACTGAAGGTCAGAGAAGACCCCCAGTCACACGGCAGGCAGAGTAGAGCTGAGATCAACCCGCAAATACCTAGCTTCCATCTCATAGAGAAAGATGCCATGATGGCGGAGTGGGGGTGGGGTCTCTCCAGACCAGACTCTGAGAGAGGGGGGAGCACTACCCCAGCTCTGCAGCTCTAAAAGAATTCTGTCCAGGCACATTTGTCTCATTTAATCCTAAAAACAAACTCAGTTGTTTCTCTGGTGTTCAGAAAGATACATAAATGGGCACAGTTTGGTTAAATGACATGACCGTATTCTCCTTGTTAAAGAAGAAAATGAAGGGGGAAAAAAAGCTTAATCCACAGGAGCCAATGTGAAGGATCTCCCAGTGGCCAAATCTGGGATAATCTGATCCTAAAATTAATGATAGTAATGAAGATAACCCATAGAATAAAACATATAAATACCCCCCAGGTCATGCAGATATAAAATAACGGAATGAATACTTTGAGAAAAGAAGCTCCTAAGGAATTCCAGTTAACAAATGTAGAAGAAGAAATAATGGAAGTAGAAAATCACCATTTAGCAACCACCACAGTTATCGTTTCCAGCAAAATTGTAGTGGATATTAAAACTAGTGGCTAGAAGTCTGAATGGGAAATAAGAAATCTGTACATTGTCTCAGAGTGTCTCCCCGCAAGATACTTGTTAACTATAAAGGGTAAAATGGTAACTTAGCAGAAAGCAGAGAGATAGGACCTGAACCAAGTAATCAACACTCATGACCCTGGAAATGTCCTCAGGAATGTAACCTACCACCCCCGTGTGCCTTCTGTTAGGATGCGCTCAGGAGAACCATCACTTCTGTGGAATTCCTGCCCCCAGAATGTATATTCAGAACCCAGTCATGAGGAAGCATCAGGCAAACAGATTGACAGATGTTCTCTTCAAAAGGGCCGTGGTCATGAAAGATGAAGACAGTCACTGCCTCAGATTAAAGGAGACTAAGGGAGTCATGAGGACTAAATGCATTATAGGGGAAGTGAATGTGGCTCAAGCGATTGGGCTCCCATCTACCAAATGGGAGGTCCAGGGTTTGATTCCTGGGGCCTCCTGGTGAAAGACAAACTGGCCTGCGTGGCAAGCTGGCCCACACGGAGTGCTGGCCTGCACGGAGAGCTAGTGCAGCAAGATGACTCAAAAAGAGACAGCAGACCAGGGAGCTGAGGTGGTGCAGGAGATTGAGCACCTCTCTCCACTCTGGAAGGTCCCAGGGTTGGTTCCTGGTGCTGCCTAAAGAGAAGACAAGCAGACGCAGAAGAACACACAGGAAGGAGAGAGTGAGCACAAAACAACGGGGCAGGGAGAGTGCAGAATAAATAAATGAATAAATCTTTTAAAAAATTAAAAAAATAAATGCATTGTAGGAGCCCAGATTAGATCCTGGGCCAAAAAAGGGACATTATCAGCAGTTGGCAAAATGTGAATAAGATATATAGATTCGTTAGTAATATTGTATTTGTGTTAATTTACTGGTATTTTTTTTTTTTTTACTGGGAGGTCCCAGGGATTGAACCCAGGTCCCTCCATATGGGAGACGGACGCCCAACCATTTGAGCCACATCCGTCCCCAATTTACTGGTATTGATAACTTTAGTGGTTATGTAAGATGTTACATATTAGTGGAAGCTGGATGAAGACTACAGGGTTTTGGGTTCTGGGGGGGCGATTTGCAAATTTTTTGTGTGAAATTATTTCTAAGTCAAATGTTTAAAAAAATTTAAAAATAATAATAGAAAAACTCTTCTTGCTAGAGGGAGACAGAATTTAACTCAATATGAAAGGTTCTTTTTAACAGCTAGATCAGTCTAGAAATGGATGAGAACTCCTTTCTACTTTCTGAATGGGATGCTGCCCAATTCTTGAATTGCTCAATAAAGCTGTGATATCTTTAAAAAAAAAAAAAAGAAAAAGAAAAGAAAAGAAAAAGAAGTGGATTAAATTGCCTGGGGAATGTGTCTGAAGAGGCTGGGCAACTGCATGGCAGGGATGTGACAAAGGGGATTAGTTTGGACAAGCAACCTCCAAGGTGTTCTTTTCCATCCTGAAATTCTGTGATTTTTCTAGTAGTTTTTTTTTTTTTTTTTCCTTTTTTTTTTTTCTTTTTTCCTTCTCGAAATTGTGAACTTAACAAAACAGTCATGTACAATGTGCAGAATTCCCATACAACACCCCTCCACCAAAACATTACATTGTTGTGGAACATTTGTTACAGATTATGAGATAACACCTTCAGACTGTTACCATTAACTATGGTCCATAGCATATGTTTGGTATTTTTTTTCCATGCCCCCCTATTATTAACACAGCACCTTCTTTGATATTGATGCAAGAGTATTACAATATTGCTGTTAACTATAGTCCCATGAGTTACATTAATTATATTTTCCCCCTGTATCTCTATATTCTTACCACCTTGAAATAGTGATGTACATTTGTTCTAGTTATTTTAAAGATATCATTATTTACATTAACTTTAATATTTTTCTTTACATTTCTCTTCATTCCATCTTTTTCCTTTGAAAAATTTTTTTTTTTTAATTTGAGAAGTTGTGAGCTTACAAAACAATCACGTATAATGTGTAGAATTCCCATACAGCACCTTGCAGTTGTGGAACATTTGTTACAGATGATGAAAGAACATTACTTTATTCATATTCAGCACAGAAACAGAAAAAAGTTCTGAATTGGCTTTTAGCTACAACATAGGAAGCACGATGGCTGTCAGTCATGATCACCTGAAGCATGTTATGCTGTTTGAGTGTCTTGTTTTTCCAAGGCATAATCATAAAAGACCCAGTCTTAGGTGATTTGTATAAATTTATTTAAATGAAAGCTTGTTGCACTACCTTCCCATTAAGCTTACTTCTAACCCTGCTAATCTTTGATCCTAAGGTAAATTTGTAATGGTGTGAAGGAATTTGCTGTTTGCAGCTGCTTGGAAATGATTCAATAATCAGTGATTCAAAGATGAAATATTTGAACTTCAAGCTCCCAGTAGTAAAACTGGTGGCCATCAGCTGTTCTTTGAGCGCTCAGGGCTCATGCTACTCATTCCTGTTAGTAAAAGCATGTAACAGATAAGTACCCAAAGAACTGGTGGCAGAATTAAGAAAGAATCAGAAATTCTCCTCCATAATTCATTGTGGGGGGGGGGGTTATTAAATGCCTTACCCAGCTAACATGATTGGTACCTGATTTAAAATCAATTTTTTATTCTGAGTTGAGATTCATGGAGGGAAATTTCTTTTTAAGGTATGCAGAGGTGATTTAAAGTTACTGTTCTGCAGTTGTTCCTTTCTAGATATGCCAGTGTAGGAAACTGAAAGATCCATCTAGAAATGTGGAAGTTCCCTTTGTTTTCAGAGTGTTCTTGGCTATGTAATATAATTATAGCTGTTTCTCTATAAATGTCAGGAAGTAGGAAGTATCTCATTTACTCCATATTTTGGCACTTTAATTGCATAATTCAATGTATAGGCAGTCCTGTTATAGATATGATCATCACTGCCTCCTTGGGGGCGTAGCCCTTGTCTGCTGATCTCCTTAGAGGAATAGGTTAGGCAGAACTAAAATCCCAGCAGCCCCTCCAGGGGCTGGACCCAGTTAGAACTAATTGCACAGCTCACCAGAAGAAACCTTAGGAATCTGAGCCTGTACGTTGCTGCCCAAGCTCAGTTTTCACTTTCTAGAGACTTTTGTAGCCCAGAAAAGGTTAGGTTAGTAACTCCAGAGGACATACCAGAATCTCTCTTGGTGTCAGACCTATATTGGCTTTTTGTACGGAAAGGGATTGTCCAAGGTCTTATGAATGATAGAAGCTTCTGCTCATGGAGCACCCAGTCTTCACAGGACATTTTTCTAGGTGTTTTATGTGGTCTCACTTATTCATACAGTCAGCTATAAGGTTGCTCTCAGTGCTATATAGCTAGGAGGTGAGAGTCCTGGGCTTGGAACCCAGCTCAGTCTGATTCCTAATCCCATAATCTTTTGCTTCAGCACTCTGCCTTTAAAGTATTAACCTGAAAGAATATCCTATACAGCATCTAATCTCACACCTCCAACATTCAGCCTGAGAACTGGCAAAGTGGAGAGTAGTGTCGTTTTGGAGAAAGGATCAGATGTAACTATTACAAATAAAGTTTTTTTATTTTGAAATAATTTGGGACTTGGAGAAGAGTTGCAAAAATAGTACAAAGAGTTCCCATATACCTTTCAAACAGATTCCTGACATGTTAACATTTTACCACATTTGGGTTTTTTTCTGAATGATTTGAGCATAGTGCCTGAATGCTTCAATGTGTATTTCCTAACAAACAAGGACATTCTGTTTACGGGACCACAGGGCATTTATCAAAATCAGGAAATTAACACTAATCTGCGTACTATTATCTAAATGCAAATTTAGTTAATTGTCCCACTGATGTACATTATAGCAAAAGAAAAGAAAATGTTTTTAATTTTTCTGGCTCACAGTAAATCCAGGATCCATTGGTTGTGTTGTCTCTTTTAGACTCCTTTAGTCTGGAGCAGTTCCTCATGACCTTGCCGCTTTGGAAGAATATAGGCCATGTGTTTCATAGAGTCTCCCTCAATTTGGGTTTGTCAGATGTTTCCTCATGGTTAGATTCTGGTTATGCATTTTGGGGGCAGGAGTCCTACAGAAGTGGTGTTGGTTCTCATTTTATCCCATCAGGAGGCACATGATGTTGGTATGCCTCATTGTGGAAGGTGAACCTGGATTGCTTGGTTCAGGTGGGATCTATTAGTTGCTATTTTCTCTTTTGTAGTTAGTAAGTATCTTGTGGGAAAATAACTTTGGAACTATGTAAACATTTCAGTTTCTCTTTAAAACTTTTAGCCACAAGTTGATGATTCTTGTTTGAGAAAAGTATTACGAAGATAGTTGCCAAACGGTGGTTTTCTAATTTGATCATCCCTTCTATGGCAATAAGAGCTTTCCCTTCTCCCCATTTACTAATAAATTCAATCCAGGGAAGCGGATGTGGCTCAATCAGTGGGGCTCCCGTTTACCATATGGGAGGCCCCGGGTTTGGTTCCCGGGGCCTCCTGGTGAAGGCAAGCCGGCCCATGCGGCGCGGTGAGCTGACGCAGCAGGACAACCCAGCAAGGGGAGACAAGCAGACACAGAGAAACGCACAGCAAATGGACACAGTGAGCACAAGCAGCAAGGGGGGGGATAAATGAATAAATAAATAAAATCTTTAAAAAAAATAAAATAAATAAAATAAATAAATAAATTCAATCCAGCATCATGCTAGACTTTGTACTTTATTGTCAAACATGGTAGTGTTACACATAAGTTACCAGTGACATAATTTGTTTTTAGGATCATGTGCCTCAAAAGTCCTCCACAGTAAAGTTCAGTAGAAAAATGAAAGAGTAGTCTTGCTCTGTGTGTGACAGTCCATTCTGGTCCTCATCTCTTAGTTTTCAGTGATGGTATTTTATTCCTGTCCTTAAACATCTGTATTCACCATTGCTTATATCATCCCTCTCTCCTCCAGGGTTCTTTTCCCACATGGACCTTTGCTTAGAGCCCGAATGGCTTTTGCTTTGTTTTAAAATAGTTTTAAAGAAAAAGTGCTGTAAAAGTTAAGGAAAAAACAACAACACAGTGAGCCCTATTGTAAACTATGGACTATAGTTTTTAGTACAATTATAATAATAGTCTCTCATCACTTATAACAAAGGTACCACACTAATGCAAAATGTTAATAATGGGGTCAGGTATATGGGAACTCTGTATTTTCTACATTTTTCCCCCTATAAACCTATAATTTCTCTAATTTGAATTAAAAAGAACTTACTGTTATATTTTCAGGAATTTCTAAACAGGTTGTTAAAGATGGCCATGATTAAAAATTAAGTGTTCTGGGGAGTGAATATGGCTCAAGCAGTTAAATGCCCACCTCCCACATGGGAGGTCCCAGGTTTGGTTCCCAGTGCTGCCTAAAGAAGACAAGCATTGAACAGACAACGATTAGACATAGAGCAAAAACAAATAGACAATGAGGACAAAAAAAAACAGCAAGCAGACAATGAGCAAAACAAACAAAAAAATGATCAGGGAGGGAAGCGGCTGTGGCTCAATCAGTGGGGCTCCCGTTTACCATATGGGAGGCCCTGGGTTCGGTTCCCGGGGCCTCCTGGTGAAGGCAGGCCCGCCTGCACGGCGTGGTTGGCTGACCCAGCGAGCACAAGCAGCAAGGGGGAGATAAATGAATAAATAAATAAAATCTTAAAAAAAAAAAAAAAAAAAAAGATCAGGGAGCAGATGTGGCTCAAGCTGTTGAGCACCCGCCTCCCACATGGGAGGTCCTGGGTTTGGTTTCCCATGCCTCCTAAAGAAAAAACAAAACAGACAGAGCAGACAACAAGCAAAAACAAGCACAAACAACGAACAGACGAGCTCAAAGAACAGCAAAAAAAAACCCAAAACGAGCAAAGAGATGAGGGAGCCATCTTGGGGGGAAGAATTAAGTGTGCCACTATGCAAACAAATAAATAAATAAAATAATAAAGGGCAGCAATGCTTTCACGTATCTGTAGTTTGAGATTAGTGCTATGTCAGAATCTTATACTTTCCAATTAAATCAGTGTGGATTTTTTTTTAACCTTTTGGCAGAGGAAAAGAAGTGACCAGTAGAAGGAATGGAAAAGGAGAGTTCAGTGTAAACAGTAGTGTTTGGTCTATTAGAGTCTCCCAGCTAATAAACCTAATGTAGCCCTTATCTCAAGGCCTCCCTGTTACTTGCTGCCATGGCGGGTACATTCTGCCCTTCCCCCTTCCCATTTTTCTGAATTTCTTCTATTGTAGAAAACCAGTTGACAAACCAGTTGTCATTGATGGTGTTCTTCTCCCACCTTACCCCCCACTCTGATGAAGAGGATTCGGCAGGGGGTGGGTGGGGGAAGTCTAAGAAGGCTAGAAAAAAAAATGGATATGTGATAAAACTCCTTTATTTAGAGTGGTTAGAGACTAAGATACATCTGATTTCCTGATATTTTCTATTTAAATGAAATTAAAAGGACGTCACAGCAATTTGTTTCTTCATTCCAAAGATATTTATAGGGTTTAATTTAGATCTGCAGATTGACGTATTAAACTTCTATTATTGTGCAGAACTTGGAAAACTTGGCTTTTCAAGCTCAAATTCTAGAAAAGTGGAAGTTTTTATTGATTATACTTACTTAAATGTGAGGTTTCAGGAGAAAAAGGCCCAAAAGGACATTATCTGGAAATTTTGGAGTTCATACTCTAAGCTTTATATCAATGTTAAATTTCTTGAACTTGATAAGTATATTTAAGGTAGTTACATAAGCAAATATCTTTATTCTTAGGAAATGTACATGGAAATATTAAGTGTTTGAGGAGCACCATTTATACAACCTAATCTCTACTATTTAGAAAATAGGTAAGGGGGTAGTCAGATGGACGGATGGAGGGAGAAATAGAATAATACGCCAAATGTGGCAAAATGTTAAAAATTGATGAATCAAGGTATCTAGGTAGGAGGGTATGTTAGAGTTCTCTGTATGGGCTTTGCATTAATTTTGCAGCTGTCCTATAAGTTTGAAATTACTTCAAAATAAAAAGTTTTTTTTTAAATGGGAGGCTTCCTTCAGATCTTAATACCTGTGACTGCTAGCAAATTCCCTGGAGTCATAGAGAAGTCTCTCAGAGAATAATTGACATTCTTTAGTTTAGGTATTTCTGCATCCTTCCTGACTCCTGGATTTTCTTACTGTAGGAGGACCTCCTGATGCAGTCAAGGAAAGAGCTTTTATATGCAGACCTCCCTGAAGATTTTCTAAGGAGCAAAGGTATTTATTTCTCTCAACTTTTTCCCCTTTTCCACTTACTACATATGCTACTTTAGTTCAGTCTCCATTTTATACTGGGAATGTAAGGGTTGTAGGTGCCAGCCATGCGAAATGGGTTTAACTGTCGAAATTATTCTCGATCTTACCGGTGGATGGCCTTCAACACCTCCCACTTTTCCCATGACGAGTCCCTGCTGAAGATGTGTCAGATCCTTGTTGCTAATGTGAAGTCTTCTCTTTGATTTTATAAAACTAAACAGCCTGTTTGGAAGGGCTGTGGTGGACAGGGCAAGAATTCACCCTCTAGTTCAGCCCTGTGGTAGTAATGCATCTCATTCTTGTTCTGTGGCGCAGGGATGAAAGAAAAGTGTTCACTCCAGGTCCCCTTGAGAGATTTCATTCCTCTTACCCCATTTTGCTCTTCAAAACAATGATAGAATATAAACATCTGAGATATTGCTTTTAGTTTGATTGGTTGATTGCTTGCTTGCTTGCTCGATTGATTGAGGTATCTGAGGGCCAAAGAGGAAGAGAGTGGCTACACCAAGATCCACACCCCCTCCCTTCCTCAACCCCAAGCTGCTGCCTACTGCTAGTCTAGCTCTCTAGCCACTATTTTATTTTATAATTGATTTCTATCTAAAAATAATCTTAGGTAACTTCAGAGAGCATCATGTGTATATATTGTACAACTAAGGTTAAATAGGGAATAATCAGAACAGCCCAAAAAAGAAGATAGAGCAAAAACATTAAATTATGTGAGCCTTTTGTTATCATGATAGAAAATCACATTTGCCTCTCAGCTTCTTGGCAGCCTGGACTGAAAAGGAAGCACAAATCGTTCTTCTCATGAAAATGGGCACTTGTCCCAGTTATCTCCCTGCTTCCTGCTGCTGGAGATTTTCTCTCTGGCTCAAAGGCTTCATGATGTGAAGTATTGATTCATCGATTAAAGACCTTGCTGTGAAGAAGAACACTAGGGGCTTTTTTGTTTTGTTTTTTGCTCGTTGTCTCCTCATTTTTTTTTTATTTTTAAATTTTTTTCTCATTGTCTGCTCACTGTTTGTTTTTCTTTAGGAGGCACTGGGAACCGAACCTGGGACCTCCCTTGTGGGAGGCAGGTGCTCAACTGCTTGAACCATATCCGCTCCTGAGAGCTGTAGTTTTTGAACATAAGTCTCACCTGTACTTATAGGGGTCCAGTATTGCTAGATTCAGTCTTTGGTATCTTTTTACCCACATCTTACCACAAAACTTATTGTCTGTGTGGTGACGCTTACTTTAATTTAATCACTGAACTGATCTTTTTTTTTTTTTTTTTTTTAAAGATTTTATTTATTTATTCATTTATCCCCCCCTTGCTGCTTGTGCTCGCTGGGTCAGCTATCCACGCCGTGCAGGCAGGCTTTGCCTTCACCAGGAGGCCCCGGGAACCGAACCCGGGGCCTCCCATATGGTAAACGGGAGCCCTACTGATTGAGCCACAGCCGCTTCCCTGAACTGATCTTTTACACAGGAGAAACCAGAGTTACTTTCACTTGGAAATCTGTCATCTCTAGTTTATCTGCTGTTTTCCACCTAAAATGCTGGTTCACATGGACATGGATAAGATGAGTGCTTCTTAAAAGTGTCTTCAGATGAACTACTGCAGTCCTTTTCTTCCCATCCTAATGCCATTCTTCTTTAAGGACTTAAATTGGCAAAATTAATTATTTGAATTTTTAAAATTTTACCCCAAACCTACTTGTGAGGTTCTGAGTTTGATGTGGGAAGCTTGAAAATGGTGGCAGTTTTACTAGAGTTTTTAGCAGCAATGACCTACTGCCTAACTGGTAATATGTTATTTCATCCATCTGGTCTCCCAAGAACCTTCAAAGGTATCCCCATTTTACACATAAGAAAATAAGCTTAGCTGTCCAAAGTCACAGCCAGTCATAGCAAGTTAAAAAGGTTCTCTGAGGGCAGCTTTATGGAGGAATTAGCCCTGGGAGGGCAAACAATATGTGGCACCATCACGACTCTGCATGGATGGATTTGAGTAAACCAGATGCCCATGCTTTCCTTTGTGGCCAGCATTCCACCTTTGCCAAGATCAAGCATCTATTACATTATCACTTAGTAAAGATTGAAAAGTATGTGATTCTTCTCAGAAAACCAGTTTTACTCTCTCCAGGGGCCCCAGCTGCCAAAATACACACTCTGCACCAGATCAAAGCTCCTAGACATGAGCATATTAGATTTAAGCTTTCCTGATGAAATCAAATATATTGCTGCCTTTGTTTTATTTTTTATTTTTTATTTTTTTTAAATTTTTTTATTTTTAAATATTTTATTTATTTATTCATTTATCCGCCCCCTGCCGCCTGCGCTCGCCGGGTCAGCCAACCACGCCGTGCGGGCGGGCCTGCCCCTACCAGGAGGCCCCTGGAACCGAACCCGGGGCCTCCCATATGGTAAACGGGAGCCCCACTGATTGAGCCACAGCCGCCTCCCCGCTGCCTTTGTTTTATTATTTACACTGTTGAGCATTGTGAAAGTGCTTTTACATTGTTTTATTTATAAGTTTTGATTATTCTGAACGGAGGACCTCAAATGTCGGTGTTATGTGGTAGCAAACCTACGCAACTACACCTTTTCTCAGTGCATTTTTTCTTTCTCTAACATCCCATTCACAGAATACCCAGGTTACCATTGTATTCCAGAAGTTTGAGATTTTATTTTTTAACTTTTATTCTAGTACCATATATACAACCTAAAATTTCCCCTTGTAACCACATTCAAATACATAATTCAGTGTTGTTAATTACTTTCACAATGTTATGGTACTATCACCACCAACCATTACCAAAACTTTTCCATCATCCCAAATAGAAATACTGTGCGTTTTAAGCCTTAACTCTATTCCCTACACACAACCCATCCCCTGGTAACTTACACTCTAGATTCTGACTCTGAGTTTGCTCATTCTAATTATTTCATGTTCATGAGATCATACAGTTTTTGTCCTTTTATATCTGACTTATTTCACTCGACATGATGTCTTCAAGGTTCATCCATGTAGCATTTATCAGAACTTCATTCCTTTTTATAGCTGAATAATATTCCATTATGTATATATATACCACATTTATATATATACACCACATTTTTTTAATCCTCTCATCATTTGATGGGCACCTGCTTCCATCTTTTGACAATTGTGAATAATGCCACCATGAATATTGGTGTGCACATGTCTGTTCCAGTCCCTGCTTTCATTTCCTTTGGGCATATACCTAGAAATGGGATTGTCAGGTCGTATGGTAATTATATACTTAACTTTCTGAGGAACTGCCAAACTGCCTCCCACAGTAGCTGTACCCTTTTACATTCCTACCAGCAATGAACGAGTGTTCCTATTTCCACTTATTCTCCAACACTTGAAATTTTCTTTCTTTTTTTTTTTTTTTTTTTTTAATAGTAGCCTTTCCAGTGGATGTGAATTGGTATCTTAAAGTGTTTTTCATTTGCTTTTCCCTAATGGCTAATGATTTTGAACATCTTTTCATGTGCTTTTTGGCCATTTGTATATCTTCTTGAGAGAAATGTCTATTCAAAGTCTTTGGTCCATTTTTTTTTTTTTTTTTAATGTAAACTTTATTTCCACTTCAAAAAATAAAATGACAGACAAAAGGCAGCTTAACAAATTATGGAAGTATTACTTTAAAAAATTCTGTCCAGGCACATTTATCTTTTTTTTTTTTTAAGATTTTATTTATTTATTCATCCCTCCCCCCCTTGCTGCTTGCGCTCGCCGGGTCAGCCAACCACGCCGTGCGGGCGGGCCCGCCCCCACCAGGAGGCCCCGGGAACCGAACCCGGGGCCCCCCACATGGCAAACGGGAGCCCCACCGATTGAGCCACAGCCGCTTCCCTAGGCACATTTATCTTAATCCTAAAAACAAACTCAATTTTTCCTCCAGTGTTTAGAAAGATAAATAAATAAGCACACACTGGTTAAATGACATGACCAAGGTCTCCTTGTTAAGGAAGAAAATGAAAGGGAAAAAATGCTTGGTCATATTGACATCTCATAAAACTAATCCCATATTCTTTTTTTGTTTTATCTTTAGCATTGATATAGAACCTTCTCTGCTTTTGCTACAGAAATATTGCAATATTACTAACTATAGTCTATAAATTACATTAGTTGTATTTTTCCCATATATCAACCATAGTCTTAACACATAATAAAGAAGCAGTCTTTTTTTTTTTTTTTTAAGTTTATTTTGATTTACTTATTCCCTCCTCCCACCCCCATCATTGTTTGCGCTCACTATCTGCTCTCTATATCTGTTCGTTGTGTGCTCTCTTTGTCTGCTCATCTTTTTTAGGAGGCACTGGGAACCAAACCTGGGACCTCCCATTTGGGAGGGAGGCACCCAATTGCTTGAGCCACATCTGTGCCCTACTTGTTGTATCTCTCGTTGTGTCTCCTCGTTGCATCATCTTATTGTATCAGCTTGCCATGTCAGCTCTCTGTCTCGCTCATCTTCTCCAGAAGGCACTGGGAACCAAACTTAGGACCTCCCATGTGGTAGGCGGGCACCCAAGTGCTTGAGCGACATTCGCGTCCCAAGAAGCATTCTTTTATTTATATTATTGACCACAATCCTAATCCACCACCAAAATCACTATATTATACAGTCCCTAAATTATCCTGTAGCTGTCTTTCAATTGACATTAATGTCCCTAGACTGCCCCTTTCAGCCGTAATCACATTTATAAATCAGCAGGGTTAGTTATACTGACTATAATGGGTTACCTTCAATTTCCACATACTTATAATACACTTTATTAAACATTCTACATATATTCAGTATCAGTTCCCCCTTCTCAACCCACATTTTTTCTCCTACTAACCTATACTCTATAGTTTAACTCTAAGTTTGCTCATCATATTTAGTTCATATTAGTGAGACTATACAATACTCGTCTTTTTGTGTCTGACTTATTTCACTCAACATAATATCCTCAAGGTTCCATGTTGTCATGTGCTTCCCAGTTCATTTCTTCTTATAGCTGAATAGAATTCCATCATATATGTATATACCACATTTTGTTTATCTATTCATCAGTTGATGGGCTCTTAGGTTGTTTCCATCTTTTAACAATTGTGAATAACAGTGCTATGAATGTCAGTGTGCAAAAATCTGTTTGTTTCCTTGCTTTCACATCTTCTGAGTATAATCCTAGTAGTGGGATTGCTTCCTGAGGAACTGCACCATTTTATAATCCCACCAACAGTGAAGGAGTGTTCCTTTTTCTCTGCATCCTCTCCAGCACTGGCAGTTTTCTGTATTTTAAATACTGGCCATTCTGTAAGGAGTGAAATGATATCTCATTGTAGTTTTGATCTGCATTTCACCAATAGCTAGTGATATTGAGCATTTTTTCATGTGCTTTTTGGCCATTTGTATTATTTCCTTTTTGGATAAATGTCTATTCAATTCTTTTGCCCATTTTTTAATGGGGTTGCTTGTCTTTTTTTCATTGAGTTGCATGATTGATTATGTAACATGGAGATGAAACCCTTATTGGAAATGTAGTTTTGAAAGTTTTCTCCCATGAATAGCCTGTTGTTTCATCTTCTTTTTTTTTTTTTACCAGGAGGTCCTGGGTATCGAACCCGGGTCCCTCCATATGGGAGACGGACGCCCAACCAGTTGAGCCACATCCGACCCCTGTTTCATCTTCTTCTTTTTTTTTTTTTTTTTAAAGATTTTATTTATTTATTCATTTATCCCCCCCTTGCTGCTTGTGCTCTCTGGGTCAGCTAACCACGCCGTGCGGGCGGGCTTGCCTTCACCAGGAGGCCCCGGGAACCGAACCCGGGGCCTCCCATATGGTAAACGGGAGCCCTACTGATTGAGCCACAGCCGCTTCCCTCATCTTCTTAACAGTCATTTAAAACAAAAAGTGTTTAGTTTTGAGGAGGTCCCATTTATCTTTCTTTTCTTTAATTGCTTGTGCTTTGGGTATAAGGTCCAAGAAATCACCACCTACCTACCATAAGATCTTGAAGATGTTTCCCTACATTTTCTTCTAGGAATTTTATGATTCTAGCTTTTATATTTAGGTCCTTGATCCATTTTGAGTTAATTTTTGTATAAGGTGTGATGTAGAGGTCCTCTTTTTTTCTTTTAGATATAGATATCCAGTTTTCCCAGCACCATTTGATGAACAGACTGTTGTGACCTAGCTGAGTGGGTTTGACAGGCTTGTCAAAAATCACTTGACCATAGATGTGAGGGTCTATTTCGGAACTCTCAATTAGATTCTATTGTTCAATCTGTCTATCTTTATGCCAGTACCATGCTCTTTTTTTTTGAACTTGATATTTTACATTTTATTACGTAAGTATTTTACAAATTATCTGAAATATACTTTTATGTGTGGAACAGAAAATGCAGATTTAGGTATAATATGAACTAGTTTCATTTACTTTTTATACATAAAAAGCATAAAGATCGAGAGCATTGAAATTTGTTATTCAAATTCTTATATATTAATTACTAGATGAATTAGTACACACACACCTGCACACATACACATATACACCTAGGGCCCAGAATGACATTTATTTTTTTTATTTTTTTGTATTTGGTTTATTCATGTTGTTACATGTGTTACTGATGCATTTTATTTTATTTTTTTAATTGTGGGTAAAAATCAAAATTTTCACAATACATACCAATATTTGTAAGATGATATATAAATATATATGCATATATGTGCATTTGCTTACAAAAAATGTTATTTTTACATATATATATATTTTTTTTTTTTTTAAGAGGTGCTTAGATTACCTAAATATTACATGGAACCTACAGGGATTCCCATGTTCCCCACCTCCCACACCTCCCACCACATCCCACACAAACATCTCCCACAACTTTGGCCCATCACCCTCAATGGACTTACACATCCTGGGGCCTTGCCATCACCCATAGACCACAGTTCACATCGTAGACCACACTCTCTCCCACACAGTTCTGAATGGTGTGTGCTGATTTAAAATGGCCTACATCCGTTGCCACAATGGCACTCAGGACAACCTCCCAAGTCCCAATAAAGCCCCTGTATTTCAACTGCACATCCCCTCCCTGCCCTGAAAGTGTCCAGTGGCCACTGGCTCCACCTCACTGTTATAATTTCTTCCATTGCTAGAATCACCATATGTAGTACCCTGCTCTTTTCACCACTGTATCTAAGTAATATGTTTTATTTATTTATTTATTTATCCCCCCTTGCTGCTTGTGCTCGCTGTGTCCATTTTGCTGTGTGTTTTTCCGTGTCTGCTTGTTTCCCTTTGTTGCATCATCTTGCTGCACCAGCTCACCACGCCATGCGGGCTGGCTTGCCTTCACCAGGAGGTCCCGGGAATCGAGCCCGGGGCCTCCCATATGGTAAATGGGAGCCCAACCACTTGAATCACAGCCGCTTCCCTAAGTAATATGTTTTAAAGTCAGGAAGTGAGTCTGCCAAACTCGTTCATTTTTAACTGGCTTTTTCATTTCTGCAAAGAAGGCTGTTGGAATTTTTATCAGGATTGCATTAAATCTGTAGATAAGCTTGGATAGAATTGGTATCTTAATGCTATATAGTCTTCCAGTCGATGAACATGAAATGCCCTTCCGTTTATTTAGGTCATCTTTTATTCATTTTAGCAATGTGCTTTAGTTTTTTTAATACAGGTCCTTTATGTCCTTGGTTAAGTTTATTCCTAAATATTTTATTCTTCTAGTTGTTATTTTAAATGGAATTTGTGTGAACATCATTGATTAATTGTCTTAAATCCTGTGTCTCATCTGGATTTTTCATTATTTCTATTTCTTTTTTAGAAAAATGTCTGTTCAAGACTTTCACCTATTTTTCAATTGGGTCATTTGTCTTTATATTGTTGAGTTCTAGGATCTCTTTCTATATCATGGACATTAAACAGTTGTTGGATGTGTGATTTCCAAATATTTTCTCCTATTGAGTAAACTGCCTTTTACCTTCTTCACAAAGTCATTTGAGATGCAAAAGTTGAATTTTGGTAAGGTTCTCTTTATCTATTTTTTTTTTTCTTGTTGCTCATGCTTTGGGTGTAATGTTTAAGAGACCATCATCTACTACCAGATCTTTTTTTTTCTTTTCTTTTTTTTTCTGTCAAATGATCCTTTATTGAAATATTTTCCTTTGTAGTTCTTAACTAGCTGGGCATTCCACTGCACCACTGTTGATGTCATCTATGATGTCATGAGGGTGGCAGCCACCAGCATTGCAGCCTACAACCTGGGCAGTCCCCAGAATCTCTTTAATGGTCCCAGAGAGTTCTCTGGCTAAAGATCAGTGCCACATCTGTTGAGCAATGCTAATGATCTCATCAAAAGTGAAATTTCCACTGTGCTTAATGTTTTTCTGCTCCTTCCTATCTCTGGGTGGTTCCTCAAAGACTTTGAAGATCAGGGCAGAGGCAGAAGGTACCACCTCAATCCGGACCTGTCTGTTCTAAATGGTTAGTTTCACCGTAATCCTTAGACCTTTCCAGTCACAAGTGGCCTTGGCTATGTCATCACCAGCCTTTTTTAGAGACAGACCAAGGGGGCTGATCTTGGGGGCCACGGCAGATGTGGCCCCAGCTTTTCCACCAGTACACCTCAGGTACACAACTTTGATCTTATTGGGGTCGAACTTGAGTGACATGGTGGAGGTGGCTGTGTCAGATGAACCCGGATGCAGGATAACTGAAGAAACTTACTTTCCTTTGTCTTCCTCCAAGCCAATAGCCTGCTACCAGATCTCAAAGGTTTCCCTACATTATCTTCTAGAAGTTTTATGGCCCTGGCTTTTATGTTTAGGTCTTTGATCCATTTTGAATTGGTTCTTTTATAGGGAGTGAGATGGGGGTCCTCTTTCATACTTTCGGTTATGGATATCCAGTTCTCTCAGCACCATTTATTGAAGAGACTGTTCTGTCCCAGTAAAGTGGACTTGGTAGGCTGTAATGGGCCTTCATTGAGGGGCCATTTCACAAGGGGAGAATGTCCTCCTGTCAAGCACTGTGCATGTTACTCTTTGCCTTCCTGCTATTCTTGGAAGTTTCTTGGGAGCTTTTTTGGTTTTGTTTTTTTTTACTTTTTATTTTGAAATAATTTCAAACCCACAGGACAACTGTAAAAATAATACAAACCCCATGGAAGAACCGCAGCATACCCTCACCCCACTCCCAGATACCCAGATCCACCAATTTTAACATTTTGGCAACTTTGCTTTATTCTTTCTATCATCTATCTGTCCATCTCTCTGTTTTCTGAGCATATGAAAACAGATTGCACACATTATACTCTTTGAACACATAATACTTCCTTTTACATTTCCTACAAAGAAGGATAATCACATATGTAATCAGCTCAAGTGCATAAGTACTGAAGTCCACATCTGGTCATCTACAGAGTCTCTTAAGGTCCTGGCCAAATAGGATAGAAGAGAGCCAGGTTTCCCCACCAGCTCTCAGTCACGCTAACCAGATTCTGCCACTAGTCCACTTTGCCCAGATTTCCTAGACATGACCTGTGTTTCACCTCAATGCCTCCCTTCCTGGAGCAGGTGCTTAGACACTAAATGCTTCTCTGTCTTTTTGATTAGGGGAGTAGGATGCCCTTTGACCTTAAGTTGTAGACATCATGCTCCTTGAATATTTAATACTGCCTTGTACATTTCCTAAGAACAAGCATACTCACTTATGTAACCACCTTAAGTTTAGTTATCAAGTTTAAGAAAGTCAACATCTATATAAAGCTTACAGCCTATAGTCCAGTTTTTTCCTTCGTCTCCATAGTGTCCTTTGCACCTTTTCTCCTCCATTATTAGATCCAGTCCAGGATCATACACTACATTTAATTACCATTGTCTCTTTAGTCACTCTCCCCCCCTTTTTTTTTCCCATTCCTGAAACATATATACAACCTAAACTTTCTCATCTCAGCCATTCCCAAACATGCTATTCTGTGAGATTAATCACATTCACAATGTTGCACAATCCTCACCACCATCCATTACCAGAACTTTCCCATCATCTCAAACAAAAAACCTGCACCCGTAGTCCTGGGACCCTTGCTCCTCACTCCCTATTCCCCCTGCCCCTGGTAACTTGTACTTTACTTTCTGTCTCTATGAATTTGCATATGCTAGCTATTTCATATAAGTGGAATCACACAATATCTGTGCCTTTGTGTCTGACTTACTTCATTTAACATGATGTCTTCAAGGTTCATCCATATTACAGCACGTATCAGAACTTCATTCCTTTTTATGACTGAGTAATAATCTATTTTATGGATACACCACTCTGTTTATCTATTCAGCTGCTGATGAACAATTGGGTTGTTTCCACATTTTGGCTATTGTGAATAATGCTACTAGGAACATGGGTGTATAAATATGTAACCGAGTCCCTGCTTTCTGTTCTTTGGGGCATATACCTAAAAGAGGGATTGCTGGGTCATATGGGTAATTCTGTGTTTAACTTTTTGAGCAACCGCCAACCTTTTTTCCACAGTGGCTGAACCATTTTACATTCCCATCAACAATGGACAAGGGTTCCTATTTCTCCACTTCTTGCCAGCACTTATTTACCATTTATTTAATAGCCTATTTTAGCTGGTGTAAGGTGGTATATCATTGTCAGTTTTTTTGTTTGTTTGTTTTAAAGATTTATTTTCTTTATTTATTTCTCCCCATCCCCTCATTGTTTGCATTTGCTGTGTCTGTTTGTTGTGTACTCGTCTTCTTTTTAGGTGGCACCAGGAGCCGAACCTGGGACCTCTGCTGTGGGAGGGAGGTACCTAATTGCTTAAGCCACCTCTGCTCCCTGCTTTGTTGTGTCTCTCATTATGTTTTCCTCATGTCTCTTGTTGCATCATCTTGTTGTGTCAGCTTGCCATGCCTGCCCGTCACATCAGCTTGCTGTCCTGCTTGTCTTTAGGAGGAACCAGAAACCGAACCCGGGACCTCCCATGTGGTAGGCGGGAGCTCAATCACCTGAGCCATATCCTTTTCCCTTGTTTGTTTTTTTACACATTACTTTATTCTCACAACATTCCTGTGAGGTAGGATAGGGCAGGGGCTGTCCCTGTTTTACCCAGGAAGAAGTTGAAGTACACAGTAATCAAGTTACTTGCCCAAGGTCATAGATCATGGCAAAGCTAGAATGGGGCCCCACCCAGGCCCTTGATTCTCCCCAAGGCCCCCTGCAGCACTAGAGGATGTCTCCAGTGCCACAGAGTTGTGTACACATGTAGAACAGCCCCTCGTGTACCAAGCTCCCTGCCTAGCTTGGCCCCTGCCCAGAGTTCCTGCCCTTGCCATGCCCTGCTTCACTCAACCTGCAGGCCTGGATATTGCAGCTTAGGGTTCACAACACCCTGGAAGTGGGCATAGGGGGTTAGGGAGAGGGAAGAGGTTGGGGTAAAAAAAAGAAAAAAAGAAAAAAAAATAGAGCAGAAAACTCAGGTTGGGCAGTGGGGGGGAGGAGCAGGGCTGCTCACACCCAGGGTATATATTTTTACACACATTTGTACACATACCTAGATAAACATGTAAAACTATATACCTTTTCATACATCCACCTCCTGCCAGCTGCCTCGAGAGCCAGTGGTGGCTCAGTGAGTGAGGTTGAGCAGATATGCATTTGTTAAATATACACTCTGAAGGTCTCTGTGCATGTATATGTATCCATACAGACACAGCCTCCTGCCCCTTGGGATACTGTATACAGCCTCTGCTGAGGACCACCAACCTCTTGGAAAATTGGGTCCCTCATTTGAGTATACCCTGGAACCATTCTTAGTCATAAAGTTTCTTTTTTTTTTTTTAAGATTTTATTTATTTATTCATTCATCCCCCCCTTGCTGCTTGTGCTCGCTGGGTCAGCCAACCATGCCGTGCGGGCGGGCCTGCCCTCACCAGGAGGCCCCGGGAACCGAACCTGGGGCCTCCCATATGGTAAACGGGAGCCCTACTGATTGAGCCACAGCCGCTTCCCATAAAGTTTCTTGTACTGAAGGAAGAAGGGGCTGGAGAGAAGAAAGATAGAGGTCTGGAATGTGGAAACTTTGGATTTTGTCTCATTTCCTCCCAAAGCTTCTTCAAAACACCTGATCTGGGGGATGGATGTGGCTCAAATGGTTGGGCGTCTGTCTCCCATATGGAGAGACCCGGCTTCGATACCCGGGACCTCCCGGTAAAAAAAAAATAACAAAAAAAACACAAAACACCTCATCTGCTCAGGGAAGCAAGTCACCTGCCTGCCACCACCTAGGGCTGGAAGATTGCAGGGGGAGGGCAGCTACACTAAGTGAGAAGGAGCCTACCAGTGTGTGTGTGTGCCTGCAAACAACTGGCAGGGAGGGGGTGCCTGTCTAGTTCTGTCTTCTGGACCCTCCACCACAGAAAGGGCTGAGAACCAGAAAGCTGCTAGCCAGGATGGTGAACTCTGAAGGGAAAAGAGGAAAACTTAAGATTGAAAACTTCAAGTTCAGAGCCGAGGTAGTAGGAAAAGAAGGAAGGAAATGGCTGGTGCCCAGGACTGTTCTTGGACTAATCGTCTTCTGTTAAAACAAGCTCATTTATTTTCTTATTAGATAGAAAAGGTAATAAAAAAAACCATAGTCCAAAGGCTGAGCTGGGGAATTGCCAGAGTCCATCTGTCTAGTCCACCATGGCTAGCAAGAGATAAAGTTTTATAGTTTTGTATTTCTTGTTAAGTTTGTGTTTTTGAAGTCTTCATAACCTAGAGTTGGGGAGGGACCCAAAAAAAGCCAAAGCGTGAACCCTTGTATGAATCATTTTAAAAGTTGATTCAGGGTATCTAGACAGAATAAACATACTAAAGACTGAGAAAATTTGTTGCATTCACATTTAGGTTTTTTTTGCGTGTTTTTTAATGACTTAGAGACTGTTTACTTCTTCCTTCCTAGTCTTTAGAGCTGAGTGTGGACATCAGGGACATAAATCTTGATGCTGTCCCTGCTCCCTGTGGCTGAGTCCTGCTGCACAAAAGCTCCCATTTGGCTGCCAAGAGTCTCTTGCAGGCCTCCTGGTGCTGCTTGTCTCTGGCATCTAAGGCCTCATTGCAGCTCACTGCTGGCTTGGATTTGGCTGGCCTCTTTGGGACCAGAGGAGGTGGTTTCTTCTCTCCATTCCTCTTCTCAGGGGTCTCCACCAGCTGCCAGCTCCTGGCCATCAGGTGGTCGAGTTCATCAAACTTCATGCTGATGTCCTTGATGGACAGCTGTAGCAAGTCCCAGAACTTTGCCACATCTTGAGCTGTTTCACATGGGTTGGCATCAGGGTTCAAGTTTTGTTCACAGAGGCTCCGGAACTGCTGGACTTTCTGGGATATCAGTTAGTGGTCACTGTCCTCAGCAATGAGGACTTTTAAAACTTCTTCAAAGAAGTTATTCTCTTTGTTATCCTTTTCCATCTCGCAGCACCAGCCTTCCAGCCGCTCTGTCTCGGCCCGAAGCGGCTTCAAGAATGAGGAGCCGGGAAGCGGCTGTGGCTCAATCAGTAGGGCTCCCGTTTACCATATGGGAGGCCCCGGGTTCGGTTCCCGGGGCCTCCTGGTGAAGGCAAGCCCGCCCGCACGGCGTGGTTAGCTGACCCAGCGAGCACAAGCAGCAAGGGGGGGATAAATAAATAAATAAATAAAATCTTTAAAAAAAAAAAAAAAAAAAAAAGAATGAGGAGCCATCTCGGCAGCGGCAGGCCCCTGGCTGTACTGGCTCTGCAGGTTTGCTGGAGGAGGTCTCGAGCCAGGGCTCAAGTGGATGCAGTGAGGACTCCTCTGGGAAAAGGTCACTGTTGTCTCCATAGGAGGGGTTCCTGCATCTGGGCAGTTTTGGGCCCTGCCAGGGGCTGGCATCAATGTTGGTGGAGTTGGGGTATGGGGTACTGTTGGGGACACTCCTGTCAGGCAGCTTACAGCTCGAGTTGTTGGCATCCTGGGTATCCAAGTTGGTGACCTTTGTCCAGAAGACATGCTGAACTCCGATGGACTAGAATTTGGTAGCAGGACTGGGCTTCTCCTTTGGCAGTGGCTGAATGCAGTCAACTTGTATTCCTATCAGTGACAGTTTCCTTTTGGGAATGGCTTTGGGATGGGACTCGGAGCTGGTCGGCATCCCTTGGTCGCTCTTTAGAGCTACATGTTTTGGAGGCAGCTCAGGGACCTTGGGAGCTAGGGTATATCTGCCCAGGGCAGTTGGGTGCTGGTGTCTGGGCTCTGACGAGTTGCTTAGGCTCAACTGGCTTATCACCTCGCCTTTGTGGTCCTGGCTGTCCAGGTAGATATCTCGGGTGGATTTAATACTGCTTTGGACTGTGACTGAGGTGAACGGCTTTGATGGTATTGCATGGAGGGACTGGCGGCTGGGTTGTCTTATGCACCCCTGGGCATAATGAATCCTTTATTTTTATGCCGCCGGCCAGAGGCTTGGGTTTTATGTGCCTGAAGAGTGAGGCCTCTGGGTTAAAGCCCCATGCTTGTCCCCTGGCCTGCACTATGTCAGCTGTGCTGGTGTGTTGGGAGAGCCCAGAGCCTGGTCAGCATGTGGCCTACCATACTCTGCACTCACTGTGGTTTTGATTTGTATAACCTCTTTGGAAAAATGTCTACCTATTCTGGATATCTCATATAAATAGCATCATCTAGTATTTGACCTTTTGTGTCTGGTTTCTTTCACTTTTAAAGTTTTTGAGGTTCACATGTTGTAGCACGTTTCAACACTTTATTCCTTTTTATGGCTGACTAATGTCCCATTTTATGGATATACCGTATTTTGTTTATTCAAAGCAGTTGATCAACAGCTGGGCTGTTTCCACCCTTTGGCAATTGTGAATAGTGCTGCCCTCTCTCTATTGGAACTTGTCTGATTGTGGGTTAGGGTTTTGGGGAGGAAGATCACAGAGGTAAAGTGCCATTTTCATCATATCATATCAAGTATAGATAAATCAACATGATTTAGGATTGCTGATGTTGACCTTGATCCCGTGGCTAAAGTAGTGTTGGTCAGGTTTCTGTACTGTAAAGTTAACCCCTCCCCTTCAGTACTGTATTCTTTGAGAAAAAGACTATGTACAGCCCATGCTTAAGGAGTGGAGAGTTATGCTCCCTTTGCCCATTTCTTAATTGGGTTACTTGGTTTTTTTGTTGTTGAGTTGGAAGAGTTCTTTATATGTTCTTAATACAAATCCCTTATCAGATAGATAAATTGCACATATTTTCTCCCAGTCAGTGGCTTGTCTTTTCACTTCTTGAAGCATAAAAGTTTTTAATTCTTATGAAGTCCAGTTTACCAATCTTCTCTTTTATCACTTGTGCTTTGGTGTCTTATCTAAGAAATCATGGTCTATCCCAAGATCATGAAAATTTACTCTTGTGTTTCCTTCTAAGAGTTTTAAAGTTTTTAGCCCTTACATTTAGGTCTACAGTTGACTTTGAGTTAATTTGTTTTTCTTCTTTTTTCTGTTCGACATACAAAACCTCAGAAGTCGCCACTCACCACATTTATTGCAGCTGTAAAGTCACTTAATGTTGGTCAGGTACCATTTATTCTTTTATCATTTTATCCCTAAAACTGTGTTGGCATCAAAATACAACAGTTAACCATTGTTAAATTCATAAAATATTTACAGAGCATACCACATTAAGCTTAGACTCCTGGCAATTAAACCACATAAAAACAGGACAAGACCCCCATTATACGTGTTCCAAATCAGGTATTTGCCAGTCCCTAATGTGGTGTCTTTACACTGGTTCAAAGGGCAGCAGAGGCAACAGGCAGTTTCTTCAGAGGACATTGAACATTATGATCTGGAAGCACATTATGATGTTACCCAGTGTCACTTAACACCCCACCTTTCTCCAAGGTGGTCTCATAATTCTAGAATATCAGATCCAGCTGATACAAAATGAAGAAGAGACAACACAAAACTTACTCTGTGGAAATATCCTACTCATACTATAGAATCACTGTGATTTTGAACACAATTTGTCCCCAAAACTTGTTGCGTTCATCTTGGCTTTTTAGGTTGGGTGACCCATCAATCTTGCACTCGACTCTCATCTCTTTCTTGGTAGTGTTAGAGCTAAAGACAGCAACTATTGGCTGTAGATACCCCACATGCAGTTTTTTCTTGTAATATAGAAAATATTTTAAGTCCAAATTGTGAGGATAGGTTGATGAAACTGCTGTGTTTTAGTCCTTGGGGACTTTTAAAACATTTTTTTGTGTATGGTGTGAGATTGGGTCCACTTTATTCTTTTTTTTTTTTTTTTTTTTTTTTTAAGATTTATTTTATTTATTTATTTATCCTCCCCTTGCTGCTTGTGCTCGCTGTGTCCATTTGCTGTGTGGTTTTCTGTGTCTGCTTGTCTCCCTTTGTTGGGTCATCTTGCTGGGTCGGCTCACCGTGCCGCACGGGCCAGCTTGCCTTCACCAGGAGGCCCCGGGAATTGAACCCAGGGCCTTCCATATGGTAAACGGGAGCCCAAAAACACATCCGCTTCTCACACTTTATTCTTTTGCATGTGGATCACTGGTTGTCCCAGCACCATTTGTTGAAAAGACTTCTTTCTTCATTGAATTGTCCTGTTTTCTTTGTCAAAAATCAGTTGACTGACCATACATGTTAGGATTTATTTCTGGATTCCTAATTCTATTTCCATTGTTCTATAAGTCTGTCCTTTATGCCAGTACCATACTGTCTTGATTACTGTAGCTTTGTAGTAAGTTTTGGAAGCAGGAAGTATGAGTTGTCTAACTTTGTTCTTTTTCAAGATTGCTTTGGTTGTTATGGGGTCCCTTGCGTTTTCATGTGAATTTTAGGATCAGCTTGTCCATTTCTGCAAATGTAAGCACTTTTTAAGTGATTATTATAAAATTAGAAGTTCAAGATCTTAAGTCTGAACTTAAGTGAAACTTTTAGGCTTCTAAAATGGGCTTGTACCTCAAATGAAGGCAAATTTCACCCTTAAATATACCTAATTTTCCAGTTCTTCATTCAGCTGTTATTCTCTACCAACTGTGTACCAAGGTCAGTATCAGGTACTAAGCCCAGAGCAATCAATAGGATTCAGTTTACATAAATTAACTCATTTCATCCTCACAATAACTCTGTGAAGTAGGTGCCATCTTTATCCCCATCAATGTTCCACACTATTTAAAAAAACATAAAATTGCCTCAAGCTCCACTTTCAAGTTCTTTCAATTTTCAAAATAAATGTGATTAAAAACACATCAAAATAATGGACAGAATATTGTTTTGGTTTCAAGCTGTACACAACCTCTTTTCCCCACCAGCATCTTACTACACTGGCTTCTCCCTCACCTCCTTGCAAAGCCTCTTGACCAAGTGGAGAACAGGTGCTCTGCCTGCAGTGGGGCCTCTGAGGGAGAGTCTTGCCTGCAGTGCCTTGCCCAGAGTAGGCCCACGGTAAACAGCTCAGGGATAGATGAAGAGTTTTTCAGTTTTCCTGAGCAGAGGTTATAAGGATACAGCTAGGATGGTGTTGGAACAGAAAGGAAGTCCGAGAATGCATTTTCATTCTGAATGGCAGTCCAGTAGAGAAATAAAACAAAATCATTTGGAATATTTGTGCTTAGAAATTCATAAAGACGGTGGCTTTGTCTGCTGTGATAGGGAAAGCCAGGCCTGTTTCACAGCAATAAGTGCTGTGTGGAGCATTAGGATTTCAAGGCTGCCTTTTGTTAGTGATTGGTATCTGTAGATTCCAGTGTACATTCACCCATCCAATGTTTGTTAATTCCAAATATTTTTTTTTTTTTTTTTTTTTTAAATGTGTAATGCTTTTTTTTTTTTTCTTTTAAGATTTTATTTATTTATTCATTTATCCCCCCCTTGCTGCTTGTGCTCGCTGGGTCAGCCAACCACGCCGTGCGGGCGGGCCTGCCCTCACCAGGAGGCCCCGGGAACCGAACCCGGGGCCTCCCATATGGTAAACGGGAGCCCTACTGATTGAGCCACAGCCGCTTCCCAATTCCAAATATTTTAAAATGCTGTTGTCCTGACCTGTTCTCAGGTCCAGTAAAATAAAAAGTGAAAGAAAGTAGAGCAAAGGAAAGACACCTTTCCACAGTACCAGGCAGTGTTTTACATGTATTATTAATTTAATCCTCAGTAGCACTGAAGTAAGTGTAATCCCTCTTTTAACAAAAGAGGAAACCTAGACTCCAAGAGGTAAGTAACATCACAGAGCCAAGATTCAAGCCTAGTTGGCCTGGCTTCAGAGTCACTGCTTTTTCACTCGTAACTGCTGTTCTCCTTAACTGTTAAAGAATGGATAAGGAAGCCTTGGGTATACTATTAATAGCATTTGTTGATTTAACCTAACTGTATTCATTCATCAATTCCACAGGTGTTTACTGGTACCTATTACTTACCAGGCATTAGGCTGACAATACAGAAGAGAAAAACAAAGCAAGATCTGTAACCTCATGGGGTTTATATTCTTGTGGGAGTTACATTTTTAAATTGATTTGCTTTTCGTTTTAATTAGAGTACTCAGTAAATCTTTCAGAACTGTGTGGGAAGAATTCATTATGTAGTGAAGATTCTTTCTATATTGTGTTTTGCAAAGAAATAAATGACCTATGAGAGCAATTAAAATGAATTATACATAATGACACAAAGTTGTTTTTAAGGTAAAATTCTTTAGATTATCCTAAAAAACGAACAGTAGCAATATGCAATATGTCAAGCAAACAGGCTTACAAAATTAAGTGAAATTTTGATTTAAAAAATTTCTGCCCTCCCGCAGCACATTACATCATACTTTAAAGAATGGAAGTGATCACTTCAGTGGGAAGAATCTTCCTAGAAAATTACATAGAGCTTATTGCTGTGCTCATTTGCTATCTCCTCCTTTGCTTGGGATGAAAAGTTGTACAGAATGGACTAAACATAGAGAAAATTGATGTAGTTATTTATCTGTTTAGTGTATAAATGTCCTGCTATTTATATACATACATATATATACATATATGTACACACTTGAGGGTATGTTTTTTTCTTTTTATGTACACATTAACAAGTTTGAGGAGCTTCTTTATGTTGCCTTCTGTTCTGGAAAGTAAAGACCCTTTATGAATTGCATGTTTCATCTTGGAAAATTTCAAACTTATTAAAAAGCAGAAGAGCATATTAAATTCCATGTACCAATCACTCAGCTTCGATAATTATCAGCTCATGATCAATATTGTAGAAAGATGGCCTTATGTAGTTAATTGGTTTCAATACTAATATTCAACTTATTCAACTTACAGATAATCTTTTTATCTGTAAGTTTTTATGTGTAACGCTCTTTTTTTCAAGGAGGTAGTTTTATCTATGACTTATTTAAGTTGAAGTAATAATAAGATGATCATCTAATAATGTAAGCCACTGTGTCACAATTTTATTGTATTAATGTTTTAGAATGGAAGCCTTTACAATTCTAGTAGACACATGTGTCCGTGCTGTAGTCAGTTGTCCAGCATTTATCTATAAATACTAAGCAACATTTAAAGAAAGGCATTTGTTCAAAATTACCTGTTTCTGCCAGGTACACATTTGGCCCTCTGTCATATTTTGCAGAGAAGAGCAAAACCATTGATATAGCACAGTAACTGCAGTTCTCTGTTTAAGTTAGGTCTTTGTTGTTGCTATTGGTCACATGATTAAATTCATAAAATTAGAGCAAATGATTTTTTTTTTTATGATGTGCATTCTGATTTGGTTTTACTTCTCTTGTACAAAAGGAAATGTACAGATTACAACTGAAACTCTGCTAAAATCCCCAGAAGAAGTACAAAGTATGAAGGTCAATGGGACTAAGACGGATAATAATGAAGGACACAGGAATGGCAATGTGAGTAAAGGTCTCTCAGCTGGGTGCAACGAATACTCAGAAATAGACAAAATTTTGACCAGTGGTGAGGTTTCAGAAAAGAACACATTAGTTTCCCTAGAATCTTTAACCTTTGTGGACCCTGGATTAACAGAAGCAACTTCTAAAGAAAAAGAATGCGAAGAATTAAAAACTTGTCCTTCTTGGTTGTCATTATTACCAGGGAACAGTGCCATTTCCAAAGTGGGCAATGGGAAAGAAGAGTTGTGTAAACTAAGTCTTGTCTATGAAGCAGATGACAATCACCAGCCGATTCTTGGCCATCATCCTGAAAAACACAGTTCTGCACATGACAGTCCCAAAGCCATGATAAGTAAAGCTGTTGTAGAACCCTTGGAAGAAAATCTCTCGGTTTCATATTTCACATCAAGTTTGTCTGGTATAGAATCCAGAACAGCATCCCTAGAAGAATGTGGCCTTGAAAGTGATATCTTGCTGAAGGGATCTGCTGAAAAGATGGACAGTTCCTATTTTGATGGGAAAGATCAAAGCAAGAACTTAGCTTCCAGAGAGGAAAATGAAGAACACCTTTTGAACCCCAGGAGTGAAAGAGGTGAGCACTTCCTTTTTAATGACAAACAACCAGAAGAGAATGCTAGTGGTCATCATTTTCACTGTTATAGTGAAAAAGAGTCTGTTGACGCCCTAAATGAAAATACCCACAATAACTGTTGCATTCAAGGCAATATTTACACAGAGAGCTCTAGCCCTTTAATGTCCAATTCTTTTACTGAAGCCACAGAAGTAATGATAAAAGAAAATGATTTGATAGTCACTTTAGACATTCAAAGTAGCTTGACAAACCATGAGGACCATAGAGAAACTTGTGCTAATAAAAGCCATCCAGGCAAACACAGTGAAGAAAGCAATTTTTCCTCACTGATGCAGATTGAAGAGCCAGAACAGACATCTACTATAGAGCTCAATATGTTAAGTGAAAAGACTCACAATAAAGACTCTAATTCCTTAGTGAACCTCCAGAAAAATATAGAAGCCAACACCCAGTTAAATGAACCATTGGATAGTGAATTTCCGTTTAAGAGAAAATCCCTTTTGCGTTTAATGCCAGAGGACCAGTTAAGCCCTATAATTGAGGTATCAGAACCCAAGAATGATATTGTTCAGTTACCACAATCCTCAGAATTTGATTACACATCTGAGTCAGAAAAAACTCTACACACCCCACATGATAGTCTACATTTAGATGAACAGATCATTGCCTGTGAAATGAATGAACTTTGTACTGATGAACTAACTGTAAACAAAGTAGCAAATGAATGTGTTTTAAATCAACAAGTGTCCCTTAATTTTCAAGACCATGCACAGTTGCCCCCTGACTCCCTACTAAATATAAACAAAGAGATGCCTTCAGCAACAAGTGAGGACTCCCAACAGAACCATCACCCTCCATTAGAGGATGGAGCAGACACTATCATTGATACCCAAACCGTTCCCATTGAGACAAAAATGAAAGACATCTCTCCGCCAGGTGGCAAAGCCTGTGGTGCCTCTTCAAACAATTCCACCTTAAACATCATAGAAAGCCTAGAAAGGAAAAAAGAAATTACTGATTCAGGAGCAGAAGATCTACATTCCAGACTTTTCTCAAGTAAGAAAGAAGCAGTTTACTTTCTTCAAGAGGCTTCTGTCATGGAATGTCAAAGTGTTCAATTTCAGAATCTTTGTCATTGTGCAAGTAAAAATGCATCCAAAGAGAGCATGTGTTCTGCTTTTGAGTCCAGCAGAATCAGTGTAAAAGTTGGAAAAAATTGTATAGCAAAATGTGAAAATGCATTTCAGCACGGCAATCACTACTCCCAAGGAGCAGAAGATTCTGTAAAAAAGAGCACCCACAAAGTCAGTTATACATCAGAGGAAAGTGAACTTGGTAGCAGGAAAACTAAAGGCAGACTTCAAGAAGATAACCCCAGAGACAAAATGACAGCAGTTATATTCAATAATGGATCTTCAAACAAAACCATTCACACCACCAGTCACAGCAAACTCATTGAGGAAAGGCTAGAAGAAAAGGAACAGGATATACCAAAAGAGACTTCATGTTGTAAATATAACATCTCTGATTGTGCTACACAAGATCTAAACCAATCTGCAAACATTCCAAGTCCTGAAAAATTGTTGGACCAGTCTCCTAATGTCATGTTCTCCAATTTTAAAAACGTGAACCAAGAAGATAAAACTCTTGATCAGACGTCAGAAGAAGTCCTTGACTGGCAGAGTAACCAAAACAGACCAGATGAATGCAGAAGTGGAGTTAAGCCAGCTAAGGAGACCCTATATAGTGACCAGCAAGAGACTGTCACAGAGGCTAATGGAGCGGTAAGCCACAACCAAAAGTATCTCCTAGCTGGCTCAGGCAATAATAACCCACTCTGTTGTAGAAGTCCAAAGAAAGGCAATTTTCAAGGAGGCTTTGAAAATATTCTTTGTTGTGAAGAGTCCTCACACAGTATGGTAGCCCTCGTCTACACAGACTGTAATAATAAGCCTCAACAAATACTGGACGCAAACTCATCTAGTACACTTGATAGTGGTGCAAGGCAAGAAAAACTGGCATTATACGAAACCTCAAGGAGTACCTTGCCTCAGAGAGGAGAACTGAATGCTGAATTTATAAAAACATTTGAGCAAGATTCAGATTTCCCACATGCTACTTCCTCTGCAGTGGAATCTCTTGAAATAAAAAAATCATGTAAAGAGAAAGTATTCAGATCTTTAAAAGACTGTGAAATGGAAGAGTGTACAGACTCTTGTGCCCATGCAGTAGCATCTGTTGCAAATCATGAGCTAAATATAAGAGTATTAGATAGAGTGGATGTGTCTTTAAATTATATTCCTCATGAGCAGCAAGTTAAAGGAGCATCTCTGAGAAAACTGCAAGTAATGGGTGAAAAATCAAGATTCGAAATAAAGTCTGAGTTTGACAAGGAAAATTCCTCAAAAGAATCAATGTTTTCTAGATGCCAAGATGAGAACTCTGTTCCCATAGGGACCCTAATATCTACTGAGATAACACCTTTGTATCTGTCTTCTCAAGAAACTGCAGAAACCAATATTAATAGTACTCTGGGTGAAGAAACTGGCCCAAAAGATCTTCTTAAACTAAATGTTGTTGAAATGCTTTGCAGAAATATAAAGGATTACACAGTCCTGCCTGAAATGAAGGAAGGCATGCCAAGGGATATGAGTAATCCTAGTAAAGGAGCCAGCATGTGTCTCAGTGGAATGGAGGATACTTCAAAGGTTTGTCACCCTGATGAAAATCCCACTCATAGACATTTGCCTTTGATATTGGAAACAGAAGCTAAGGTGAAAGGAGAAGAAACCAAAGAACATCGGAAGGGTCCTCTGGGTCACTTAACTGTTGAGGAGGAATCTGAAGAAATGATTACCAGAGAAGACAGTGATAATGATAATATGACCGAGACTTCTCAGACCCACTTTAAATGCAAGAGGATACCTGGTGATGCCGAAGAACAACAAAGCCAGAGGGTTTGGGGCTACATGTTAAAGAAGGAAGAGAAATACCTTCATCAAAAAGGAGCACGTACTACATTGGAACAATGCACATCATCTAATACA
The DNA here is from genome assembly GCA_026826555.1 of Tolypeutes matacus. Taxonomy (NCBI): domain Eukaryota; kingdom Metazoa; phylum Chordata; class Mammalia; order Cingulata; family Chlamyphoridae; genus Tolypeutes; species Tolypeutes matacus. Next base: position 3,973,251 of record JAKSZT010054517.1, on the reverse strand, counting down.
TTGTCTGATGAGGCGCAAAATAAGAACCTGCCTAAAGGTTTTAAAGATGGGTCTACTATGATGAAAGAAATCACCCTGGCAAAGATGGCCAAGGGTGACATTGCTGCACGGTCTCAGATGTTAAAAGACCCAAAGGTGGAAAGCTTATATCATCCATTAAAGAAAGACACTGAATTGTCTGCAGGTCCTTGTCTTCCTGGCACCCTCCAGAAAGCACAAGATCCTAACTCTGTTGGGTGTGATGAAATACACGGTGCCTTTGGAAACACTTCACATCAGAAAGGAGTGCTTCCTTTAAAGAAGCAGCCCCATCGAGCATGTAAAAAAGTTTCCTGTCAGGAGCAAGTCAAGATGGGAAGAAAAATAAGTAAAATCAGAAGTCCTGCCTTATTAATGAGTTTCTCCCAAACCATCCCCACAAAGGAGCACAGTCTTCTCGGTTCATGTGCTGCATCTGCAACTGCACATTTGGAGTCAGAAACAGTAACTACCAGGAGTTTAATTAGCCACATACCAAAGCAGAAGGCTACTCCGTGCCATCCTTTGAGGAGCCTGAATTTTAGGAAGCCTACCAAAGAATTAGCCTTACTAAACAAGCTGTCCATCCTTGCCTGTAAACTGGCCCCAGCCACAAAGACCCAGAAACTAAGATATCGGCGATGTTCCTCTGAACTGCTTCCTGTGGTTAAAAGCTACAAGCGGTTCAGATACAGAAGGTTCTTGGATGGGTTTTCATACAATACAATGCAGCTGAATCCATATTTGGCAGCTAGTGGATGGGATAAGAGGCCTAACAGTAAGCCCCTGGCACTTTATTCTCTTGAGGCCATCAAAATGAGCTTCACAGATTTGAGCAACAAGATGCCATCACTGCTGTTTGGTTCTGAAATCTTACCAGTGTCCTTTCAGGTGAAATCAGGCTCAGACTGCATGACTGACTCCTCAAGGACTTTTCCTGAGCACTGTGCTCCTGCGAGGCTTGCCTCAGGAGAGGCCCCCAGGTGCCCATCTCAACCTCCCAAGTGGACCTTTTCTTTCTTCTTGTCCCATGGTTGCTCTAGGATGGCCACATTCAGGGAAGACACTGGCCTCCTTCGTCAGGCATGCTCCCAGGCTCCTCCACAGCCTCCAGCTCCTCTCCAAGACTGTGGAAGCACTGCCATCGTCCAGACCAGAGCAGGTCGCTCTGTCCTTGGCCTTCACACACTTCTCGCACTTTGTTCTCCTGGGTGTTACCGAATCTGGACAAAGAAACGGAGCTTCTCCAGTCACATGCCCACCATACAGAGGCTCTTCATGACGCAGTTTACCCAGGGCTTGAAAGGGTTAAGGTCTCCAGCCTCCATAGCAGACAAGGTCTTCTGTTCTCTGCCCTATTCCGTGGGCAGAGTGCTGTCCATTTGGAGCCAGCATGGGCCCTCTGCCTTCGAAGTCTCTGCTCTTCATTCCAATCACAGCACACGGCAGTCAAGTCTGCAGCCAAGTCTGGGCACCACAAGCAGGTAAAATCTGTCCCCTGTTCTTTTCCATGTTTGCTTCCTGCCACCAGGGAGAGGAGAGGGGAATAGAACCCTTGTGGAAATGCAGGGCTATTTGGGATCCTCTTTGTGTCAACATTTGCTGCTTACCTTGCCAAATCGCTGCTGAGAAAATGTAGCGTCAATTCTTAAGTGTAGACCCCTCAAATTTTCCTGCAGAATCTACTCCTGTGTTTTGTATCATCCTTTTTTCTATCCATTTCATTTTTTAAGCTACCAAGTCTTTTGAATCTCTTGTTTCCTCTTGCCTCTACCTTACAAATAACAAATACCCATTACAAGCTAAAGGCTCTATAAATAGTAAAAAATAATATCTTAGCTATATCTTATTCACATGGTATTAGACAGCCAACACCTAACTCAGTGTTTGGTGTGTAAAGGATACAGAATAAACCTCATTTAATGAATGAACACATTTTCTGAGTATCACCAAATTTAGTTTATGAACCTCTGCATTTCTTTCTAGAGCAGATGGCTTCAAAGTCCAGTGTTTACATCCTATTGTTTTAAGATTTATAGAATTGAAAGTGAACTGGAAAGGGGTTATTGTGGTATGACCACTGCTAACAGTTAAAAATAATTTCACCAATATCATTTTGTTTTCTAATTGATAATAAGAGAAGAAAAAATTTGAGAAATTCCCATTGTAAAAATCCTTAAAGAGCTGCTTTAGATATATAGATATATCCTTTGGATAAACAGAAACTTGAAACTTTTAAAATTTGCCCTTACTAACGCTATAGTTTGAAAATTAAACAACACTAAAAGCCTTAAAATTCTAAATAGCCTGTGAGAGACCTTGTTCTCTGCATCTGGGCAGAATCATTCTGTGTCATTAAAAAGCTGTTAGTGCATATTGTATAGTTCCCTATACAATTCCAGAAAATACCCCAGAACCTGAACATTGATGATTGAAATCAAAAGATGAATTACTTCTATAAGTACTTCTCCCTCATCTAATAGAAAAATGTCCACTTGATTTAATGCACCCATGAAAATGCATTAGAACAAATCAAATTGTTTTAAATAATGGTGTCCTGCTTTTACTGTCTCGCTGTGGGTATGCTCCTCAGATCTCAGAGTTGTTCTCTGCTGTATGTCTATGGCACACAGCTTTAAATTGTGTTGCTGCCTTAAAATATTATGATCCCTGCGGTTAGTGCAGAGGATATTTAGTCATTTTACCCCATGAAGGTGTGACCTTGGACCCTCTTTTCCTCTTTTCTTTCCCACCTGATTTTTCTGTTTCCTGGCATAGAATATTTTTTTCTCTTTTATTTTCTATGTCTGACATTTTATTTTATTTTATTTTATGTGGAAGGTAGAGGGATTATGGTTGTAGGAATTTTTCCTTCTCATCTAAAAGTGCCTTTTAACATCGTATGCCTGCTCATAGAGTTTAGGAAGTTTGCTGTTTTTCCAAGCACACTTAGAAATATTTTCCAGCATGGTAAATTGGGGAGCCCCAGAAAGCAAGACTTCAAAAATACTAAATTAATTTATCTTTGTATAGGATTCTCATTTGAACCTGATTCTCCAGCATTCCTGTAATATAGAAGGGATTGGCATCCTTTTGCCATTTTTTAGATGATGAGACTGAGGCTCATAAAGGCCTTTTTTTAACCCAGATTGCTCTTGAACCTAGGTCTCCTGGTTCCCCAACCAGTCAGTTCCCTTTCCTGTATTCCATCCTGCCTCCCTTTTTTTTATCGGTACTCCTCAGAGAATCCTTAATTGGTGCTAAATGTTATTCCCGAAATCTGCATGGGGTATTGTGCTTTTTCTACCATTTGTTTGGTCATCATACAAATGCCTGTGCTGTGTTCTAGATTCAGTAGAAATTGGTACAGGTTCTACTTTGAGAGGACAAAAAGCTCTCCAGCATCGCATATTAATATATCTATAAGTGACTAATGCTATTAGTTCATTTATGAACATAATAGCTTCATGATAAAGGAACCAACCTTGTTAACAGTTTTCTTCTATATGGCCATGTTTTATGTGCAAGCCGGCATTAAAGAAAATCATAGGTTTTCTCCATAATATTTTGTAAGAATTTAGAATCTAACATTTTATTTTTATAGAGTTAATGTAGTACTGAGTACCATATTTAAATTAGTTTTTAAAAAATCTTTAATACACATGTTCATTATCTTGATTAGGCAATATAAGGTTCATTTTTGTTTCCTTCCTTTTCCTTACTGTCCTCTTTGCTTCTCTATCTTCTTCCCATTTAAGATAGAAAATAATCTTTCTGTGAGCCTGCCTTATTCCAGTGATGGCACATGGATTTAATTCTCATGGCTGGGAGGTTTTCAGCTTCCTGGGTGACTAACATTTCCAATCTTCCTAGGGTTCTAATTAAGAATCATGTGCTAAGTACTCGCAATGACATTGCAACTTTTCCCGTTCCAGTGCCCTAACCTGTGCTTTTGTACTTTTGCTTCACCTCAGCCACGCCATGTTACCATATGTGCCTCTTCCAGGCATGGAAGCTACTTGTAGCACCAGAGGCAGTCTGATGAGGTAAGCCTCCAGTGGCTCCTGGCACACGGGTACATGCTCAGTGTTTGTGCATGAGAGAGCAGATGGCATGTTCAGGAATGGCAGCCATTCCTGACCCTTGGCCTCTGGTCCTTCTACACCTGATCTATATCTCTCAGATGAACATCTGAGAGTCTAATGTGTTCTATTATACATAGCAACTAGGGATATGTAATCAATACCATTTAGAAAAAGACAAAATCACCAGCCACCTCATTGTATAAAGAAATCTCCTCTCAAGATATTTTGTGTCTTGGTGATTTAGCCATCTTCAGTCCCTGAGTGGTGTTGATCTCATCTAAGCATTATTCATTTGTTCAGTTCACTAAATGTTTTCTTCCCCCACAAAGCCTATTCCTTTTTACATTTCCCCTTATAAAGCTGCTCCATACCAGTGAAATAAATTGACAGCATTTTTGTAATTTTTTGCATATGCAGATAAAGGCTATCTCCAGAAGTGAAAAAAAAAAAAGCTGTCCTTTTTGGAAAGACGGAAAGTCTTTAGCCCTAGTCTGGATGTATAAAAAAATTGAATGTGCTGGGCATAGAAGGATCTCTCTCATTTTTCTCCTCTGTCTTTCTCTCCATGGTGCTAGGCTAGAGCCTGCACTCTCTACCTTGGTACCAAAGTCCTGTTTGGTAACAGAATCAGCTGTCAGCAAGCTCCTGCTTTCAGCCTCTGAGTTCCAGGTTCCTGGGTTGGATGATGGCATGACACAAGTATGTCCCCGACCGCAGAGCAGCCCTCCGGAACAGAAAGAGGTACATGTCAAATGCTGGTGGCCTTACATGACTGTATTAGGAAGGGGTCCGTCACTGACTACAGATCACATGACAGGCACAGACCTGTCCCTGACTATCTTACCCCCTTTAGCTTCAGATGAGTATTGGAGTTAACCAAGCCAGGAGTTTTTCTGCTTGGCCGCTAAGGGTTATACTAGATTCCTTTTGTGTGTGTGTGTGTGTTTTTTCTTTTTAAAGAAGTAACGTATTTACAACTCAAAATATATGTTACTTAGATTTTTTAATCTATGTTGTTTTCCAGATTCTTTTCTTTTGGAAACGGCTTTTAACAGTATTTAAAGAATTGAACCAGGGGGTCGGATGTGGCTCAACTGGTTGAGCATCCGTCTCCCATATGGAGGGACCCAGGTTCGATCCCCGGGACCTCCTGGTAAAAAAAAAAAAAAAAAGAATTGAACCAGAGAGCTGCTTTGTGCAAAGAAGATGAGTGGATGATGGTGCTTTTCAGTATTGCAACATCTACTCTTTCTAATAGTTGCAGACTTTTGTGTGTGAGTGTGTGTGTGTGTGTTTAGGAGGTGCCAGGGACTCAACCTGGGACCTCGTACATGCAAAGCAGGCACTCTGCAAGTTGCAGACTTTTATATTGATAATGTCAAAATTTGAAATGAATGTACAATTCTGTTTTAATAATATAAAGGTGGGTAATTGCTGAAACATGGTCGGCAGGAGTAAGGGGAGCTTTGTCATAAACTACTTATTAGAATCATCTATAAACTGAGCAAGTCAAGTCTTGAGTCAGGAGAAGAAACTTTATCTATTTAAAATGTTTTATAACTTGACCATCCTTCTTTTTAACCCTTAAAAATAGCCTGAGCCAGAGAAGAGGCCAAAGAAAGTCTCACAGATTCGCATCCGGAAAGCCATTCCTAAGCCTGACCCTAATCTTACCCCCATGGGCCTTCCTCGACCCAAAAGGTGAGCTCCTGCTCTAGTACAAACCAGTTTCACTTTTTTGGAAAACAGTTTGGCAGAATATAATGACCCTTCAAACAGTCATATACTTTGATTCATTCATTATTACACCTGTAGGAATTTTTCCTAAAGAAATAATTGGTTAATGTGACAAGAGATTTATGTACAAGGATATATCAGTGCATTCTTTTTTTTTTTTTTTCCCTTCAGTGCCTTTTCTTTTTTTTTTTAAGAGAGGAAAAAGAAGTATATATTTGATTTTTTTCACAGAAAAATATTTTTAAAAGAAATGAAGAAGAGTAAGAAAAATTAAAGCAAAAATTACAAAAATTTCTTAAAATTAATTGGACTAAATACTTCTATAGAAACAAATACTTTGAAACTAGATAAGAAACAAAATAAAAATTCAAACCTATGCTGGCTTAATAAAACTCATTAAATATAAGGAGAGTTGTTGAATGTATCACACTAATGTAAGATATTATTAATAGGAGAAAATGTGAGAAGAGGAGGGGGGACAGGTATATGAGAATCCCCTATACTTTTTATTTTTAAAAAATTTTTTAGGAGGTACCAGGGATTAAACCCAGGACCTTGTACTTGGGGAGCAAGCGCTCATCCACTGAGCCACATCTGCTCCCTGGCCCCCTATACTTTTTTTTTTTTTTAACTTTTCATTTTTTAAAAGATACTTCTATTACATAAATGTTACAGAGAATATATAGGGGATTCCCATATGCACCGCTACCCACACCTCCCACACTTTCCCACATTAGCAACATCCTTCATCAGTGTGGTACATTCATTTCAATTAATAAACACATTTTGGAGCATTGCCACTGAGCATGGATTATAGTTTACATTGTAGTTTGCACTCTCCCATTCTACTCTGTCGGTTATGGCCAGATATATAATGGCCTGTATCTGTTGTTGTAATGTCATTTAAGATGATTCCCAAGTCCCAAAAATGCCCCCCCTTTATACCTGTTTTTCCCTCTCCCTAACCCCAGAATATCCATGGGTCACTGCCTCCACAAAATGGTATTTCTTCTCAGTGCATTCTTAATCATTTTTATTGAGCTTACTATGTATGTGCCAGGTATTGCTCTGGCTCTTTACATACATGGTATCAGTTCATTCTCTCACAATGCTAGGAGAGAAATACTGTGTTATTCCCATGTTTAGGTTAGGATACCAAGGCTCAATGGTTAAGAACCTTGTAGTAGGGTCATAGTGTCAGTCTGTAGAACAGATGGCTTCTCTCTAACACAGGTTTTATCCAACCTCAAGTTCCCAACACTGCCTACATAAAACTGAGAAAGGACTTAAATGCCATTGATGTAGAAGAGTTTAATGCTTTTTAGAAAATACCACATCCATCTTAATGCCTATTTTATAGCCATTAAAATTTTTCAAAGATTTATTTCTGACTCAGAGACTTGCTAACTACAAAGTGGGGGGGGGGGAGATTACCATATTATATATTTGGTGTGATTCCAATTTTGCAATTATAGATATTACACAGACACACAGTAATATATAAACATTTGTTTTTTTAAGACATCTTCAGACTGAGATTTCCTTGTGATAGATTTCTCTTTTTCATTTCCCATCACCAGAAAAGCCTAAAAATGATCCTTTAAGTACCCCTGGGCAAGTTACTTAACCTTTCTAAGCTTCAGGAACTTATCTGTAAAATGTGAATAAGAATTCCTAACACTTAAGATTGCTGTAAGGTTCATGTTAAGAAAAAAAATGTGGGGAAGCGGCTGTGGCTCAATCAGTAGGGCTCCCGTTTACCATATGGGAGGCCCCGGGTTTGGTTCCCGGGGCCTCCTGGTGAAGGCAAGCCCGCCCACACGGCATGGTTAGCTGACCCAGCGAGCACAAGCAGCAAGGGGGGGGATAAATGAATAAATAAAATCTTAAAAAAAAAAAAAAAAAAAATGTGTACTCTATCTATTATAGTGCTTCACACAGAGCATAGATGCAATAGTTAACATTTCACTTGTCCATCTCCCTATCATGTCTCTTCAAAAGAATTTTAAAAATATTCCAGATAACCGAAGTTAAATAGTACTTATTACTAGAATGTGAGAGAATTCAGTATCAGTTGTATGCTATTTTGCATTTGTGTGTGGATGTAAATTCTAGTAATGTTACTCAGTTCTTTCGACTTCATTTTTTTTTTTAACTTTTTTTTTTTTTAAATAACTTTTTTTTTTTTTTTTTTAAGATTTTATTTATTTATTCATTTATCCTCCCCTTGCTGCTTGTGCTCACTGGGTCAGCCAACCACACCGTGCGGGCGGGCTTGCCTTCACCAGGAGGTCCCGGGGACCAAACCCAGGGCCTCCCATATGGTAAACGGGAGCCCCACTGATTGAGCCACAGCCGCTTCCCTTTTTTAAATAACTTGAAACATAAAGGATACTTGTAAAAATAATACAAAGCTCATATAAAGAACTCCAACATAACCCCCACCCAGATTCCCAGATGTACCAATTTTTAACAATTTGCCAAATCTATTAAACATTTGACTGTAGGTTGTGTACATTATGCTCCTTGAACACTTTATCCTGCTATGTACATTTTCTAAGAACAAGGATATTCACTTGTTCTTTTTTTTTTTCTTCCTTTTTTTGAGGTACCAGGCCAGGGATTGAACATGGAACCTTGTATGTGGGAAGCTGGTGCTCAACTACTGAGCCGCATCAGCTCTCCTGAGTTGGTTTTTTGTTTTGTTTTGTTTTGCTTGTTGTTTGTTTTTTGTTTTTTGAAGGCACCAGGAAACAAACCCATGTGGGAAGCGGGTGCTCAACTGCTTGAGCCACATCCGCTCCCCCTCCACTTGTTTTTGTTTTAGATTTATTTATTTATTTACTTTGATCCATTTTGTATTGATTCTTAAATAGGGAATGAGATACGGGTCCTCTTTCATTCTTTTGGTTATGGATATCCAGTTCTCCCACTTGGACAACACATTTTTGGCAAAGGAACCTGGACAATATTTCCCAGACACATAGGATAAATTCTCACTCTGCATTATAGAAAGGACAGCCAAATATCAACTATTACACAAATGAAATAAGATGGAAAATTTTAACAAACTGTTTTCTTAGAGTCTTCCTCCACTGCCATAGATCTTGAAGCCTCCTGGTCAGTCATCTGGAAGCAATTCTTCACGTAATTGCTGAATTTAGCTTCCACTTTAAGAAGAGAACCACCTTTTTCTATACTTGCTTGCATTTTTGCTTTAATGTCTTCTACAGAACTCCTTTCAGTGTTTTGGGAGTTTTTTCCTGTATTTTGAAGGATTCTTGACTTTTTGATCTTGGTGTTGATGGTTTTGAGCCTCTCCCATTCTGGTTTGATTTTTGTGCATTTTTGGCTGGTGTGTCTCGTATAGATTTCTTCCCTAGAGCTTTTTCTTCCATTTCCTCATCATCATACTATCATCATCGTCGTCGTCGTCATCGTCTTTGTCAGGAAGTTTTAGTTTTTTCTGTGGAATCTTACAACTACTTCCAGGAGTAGATAACTTTCCAGATATACTTAAGAGTTTCACATCTCCTTCTCTTCATCTTCTGATTTTGCATCTTCCTCCACAGCTCTCTACTAATATGCCAGGCCCCGAACCACACTTCAATTCTAAGACTACAGGTGGTGTTATTTCAGAGCCTCCGAGGGAGTTGGCTGTACAGACATTTTCAAAGCTGCCAGTGTTACTTTAATTGGACTGCCATCATAATTCATTGCCTCTGCTTCAACAATGTGTAATTCATCCTCTGTGCCAGCACCTATACTGACTGTTCTTAAAGATAACCAGTGTTCATTTTCATCGTGATCCACTTTAAAGTGCTAATCTTTGTCAGCCTTTAATTCACAATCAAGAAGATTAGTTCTGGGGCCTTAGGGGTCTCGTGACCATGTCCAGAGAACAGTCACGCAGGACAGAACCTCAGCAGGCCGCATAAACTTTTAAGTGATGAATTTAAATTCCTGCCACACTTTCATCATAAAAAGCATGACCATAACTAATCTCAGAGATGAATTATCTAATCCCAGAGGTCTGCTGTAAAATCAGTGACAGAGCGAAGGTTTAAAACTTCAACATATATGACCCTCCATCCCTTCTCATTTCACCATAACCTTTGTGACTAGGTGTATATGAGGAAGAGGTAAGGTACTGGAACATATGTTTTAAGAATGTAGTAGATTCATTACCCAGCTGACTTTTTGGCCTTCCTTTTGAAAACAAATAATGCTGGATAAAATACTAGTCTTTGAGTGCATCAATAAATTTTTGGGAAAATAAGAAATACTGGAAGTGGCTGTGGCTCAATTGGTTGGGCTCCCATTTACCATATGGGAGGCCCTGGGTTCGATTACTGGGGCCTCCTGGTGAAGCAAGCCGGCCCCCGTGGCATGGTGAGGCAACGCAGCAAGATGACTCAACAAAGGGAGACAAGCAGACATAGAAAAACGCAAAAGCAAATGGACACAGCAAGGGAGGGATAAATAAATAAATAAAAAGAAATCTTTAAAAAAAAAAAAAAGAAAGAAAGAAATACTGAGAGACCCAAAACTAAGTAAAATTGTCAATCCAGAGAGGAGAAAGTAAGTGAGCAATAAAGCAGCTTTTGCTTTGACAACAAGTACAAAATAATGGCTTCATCGAGCTCATGTTTTCATTGGCTTCATGGGACAAGAGAAAAAATTTAGCCCTTTACCAAGATGAGGGTCTAATATGAGACACACACACATCAACATTTATTAAATTTGACACCCCCCACATCAAAGGGCTACAACCTCAGTGTGAAGGTGAACCAAAAATTAACTTGTATGCATTTCCCTACACTCCCTGGAGGCCACCAAGGGAATTTGACTTCCCCAGATCCTGGCACTGGGTAAAAGAAAAGAACTCTCCCTGGAGAATTTCATAACCACAGCTGGCCTCATGGATTTGTAGCCTGAATCAGTGGTGCCTAGGTAGACTGAAAAACCTTCAGCTGAGAATTTAGTTTACAGAGGTCCAAGGTAAGTAGTGCCCTTAGACTCCTCTCAGAGACAAAAACATTGTTTCTCAAGGAATCTACCTTCAAATCTAATCTCAAATAAAATTTAAAGGAATGTCAAAACAACCTACAGAAAAATAAATCACAAAATATGGAAGGAAATCATATTCAATGAGTGAGTGTCAACAGAAACAATAGATATAAATCAAATCTGAAAAGACTTCGGATAGTGAAATTATTGGGACAATATAAATTAGTAGGTTATATGCTTAAAGAAATAATGTATTTAAGTATGAATAAAGGAGCAAGACTCATAAAAATAACCAAGTACATTCCAAATGGAACTCTAAAGAATTTCTTAAAATGAAAAATAGAATAATTAAAATAACACCATGACATATGGGTCTAACAGCAGGTTTAATAGAGCTAAATACAAAATGAACAGGAAGATAGACCTGAACAAAATGTTCAGAATGAAGCTCTAGAGAGACAGAAAATGGGAAATATGGTAATAAAGGAGGATAAGAGATATGGAGGAGAGGACTGAAAGGTCTAACATATATCTCTAATCAAAATTCCAGGGAAGCGGCTGTGGCTCAATCAGTAGGGCTCCCGTTTACCATATGGGAGGCCCCGGGTTTGGTTCCCGGTGCCTCCTGGTGAAGGCAAGCCCGCCCGCACAGCATGGTTAGCTGACCCAGCGAGCACAAGCAGCAAGGGGGGGATAAATGAATAAATAAATAAAATCTTTAAAAAAAAAAAAAAAAATTCCAGAAGGAAAAAGAGAATGGGAGGAATATAGTATTCAGAAAGATAATAGCTTGCAAAAGGTATTAATCCCAAGCAGGATCAATAAAAAGAGAATTCCATACCTAAACATATCATAAGAAAAAAAAAAGCAATTGGCAGAACCCAATGCCCTTTTATGATAAAAAACACTCAACAAACTAGGAATAAAAAGAAATTTATTCAGTGTACCAGAAAAATACTGAACATCATTCTTAATGCTGGAAGACAAAGTTTTCCCACCTAAGATTATGAACAAGACAAGGTTGTCTGCTCGTAACACTTATATTCAACATTGTACTGGGGCTTCTAGCCTCAACAGTTAGCCAAGAAAATGAAATTAAAGGCATCCAGACTGGACAGGATAAAGCAAAACTATCTCTATTTGCAGATGACGTGATCTTATAGATAGAAAACCCTAAAGGAATCCATCTACACATTTACACACAAAAAATATTCACTAATAAACAAGTGAAAGGTTGCAGGATGTAAGAGCAATATACAGAATTCAGCTTTGTTTCTATACCCTACCATTGAACAATCCAAAAATATGAAATTAAGAAAACAATTCCATTTACAATAGCTTCTGTTAAAAAAACAACTTGCAAATAAATGTAACCACAGAAGAGCAAGACTTGTACACTAAACATCGTTGAAAGAAGTTAAAAAAGATCTAAATAAATGGAAAGACATCCTGTGCTCATGGATTGGAAAACTCAACATTGTTAAGATGTTATTTATTACCCAAAGCAGTCTACTGATTCAAAGCAGTCCCTGTCGATCCGAACTGGCTTTTTTGCAGAAATCAAAAAGCTGATACTCAAAAAAATATGGAAAAATAAGTGACCTAGAATTTCTAAAACAATTTGAAAAGGAACAAAGTTGGAAAACACACTTCCTGATGTCAAAACTTAGTACAAAGCTATAGTAATCAAGACAGTGTGGTACTGGCATAAGGATAAACATTTAGATCAGTGGAATAGGATTGGGAGTCCAGAAATAAACTGATATTTCTATCTATGGTCAACTAATTCTCAACAAAGGTAGCAAGACAATTCAGTGGGGAAAGAATAATCTTTTCAACAAATGGTGCAGAGACAACTGAATATCCACATGCAAAAGAATGAGTTTGGACTCCTACGTCACACCATATACAAAAACTAGCTTAAAATAGATTAGGCATAAATGTTAAATCTGTATGACCTTGAATTAGGCAATGGTTTCTTAGATATGACACCAAAAGCACAAGGAACAAAAGAAAAAATAGATAAATTGGACTTTACCAAAATTTAAAACTTTTGTATATTACAGGACACTATCAAGAAAATAAAAAGACAACTCAGAGAGTGGTAGAAAATACTTGCAAATCAGATATGTGATAAGGGTCTCGTGTCCAGAATATAAAAATAACTCTTATAACTCAGCACTGGAAAGATAAATAGCCTAATTTAAAAATGGGTAAAGGATCCGAATAGACATTTCTCCAAAGAAGATATGCAAATAGACAACAAGCACATGCAATGATGCTTGACATCATTAGTCTGTAAATGAATGCAAATCAAAACCACATTGAAGTACCACTTCACATCCACTAGGATGGCGAGAGTAAAAGAAAAAAAAAAAATAGCAAGTGTTGGTGAGTGTATAGAAGTTGATATCCCCATAGATTGTTGGTGGAGATGTAAAATGGTATAGCCATTATGAAAAACATTTTAGGAGTTCTGCAAAAAGTTAAATGCAGTGACCACATGACCCAATTCCACTCCTAGTTCCAAGAGAAATGAAAACAAATGTCCATGTAAAACTTGTACATGAATGTTCATAGCAGCATTATTTATAACATCCAAATGTGGAAACAACCCAGAAGTCCATCACCTGATGAATGGATAAATAAAAGGTAAAATATCCATACCGCAGATTATTTGACCATAAAAAGAAATGACATGTTAAGTAATGCTATAGCATGGATGAACCTTGAAAACATGCTAAGTGAAAGCAGGGCACTAAGGGCTACAGAGTATATGACTAATTTATATGCGTTGTTTAGAATACGCAAACTCAAAGAGACAAAGTGGATGGATGGTTGCCAGGGCCTGGAGGGATTGGGGAATGGGGAGTAACTGCGTATGGGTACAGGCTTTCTTTGGGGGGTGTTGAAAATATTCTGGAATTAGAGAGCAGTGATGGTTGCACAATATTGTACTGAATTGTACACTTTAAAAGGCTGAAATGTTTGGTATGTGAAACAGGGTTATTTGGAGACTTGGTACAGATCTAGGGCAGGAAATGTACAAGATGAGTGTAGAATATCTTGTGGTACCAGAAAGCAAGGAAGCTCTCAAAGACTACTTGGATCATGTCAAAAGGGCACAGGAGGGGGACAGATGTGGCTCAAATGGTTGGGCGTCTGTCTCCCATATGGAGGGACCCAGGTTCGATCCCCGGGACCTCTCGGTAAAAAAAAAAAAAAAAAAAAAAAAAGGGCACAGGAATCAACTTGACTCTTCTATCAGATGGGACAGGCTGAGCATTGAAGGAATAATAACTAATTGATTGAAGTACATCAAATATATTTAAATCCAAAAATTTATGATACTTAAAAAAAAAACAAAACTCCTTGGCCATGTTTAGGCTACCAATTCATTGTTTTCGAAATTGGTAGCTAAAGGAAATGAATCAAGCATATGATCTGCTTTTCCTTTGCAAACAGTACCAGGGTTACCAAATAATTGAAGAGCATGAAGTTTCTCTTTATACAGAAGTTTTCTACTGTATAAATGAAGGAATGGTAGGCTGTCACCATTTTATAACCCCTAGAGAAATAATAAATATAGGCAGTGTTCATCAGTGGCTTCTCATATCACACACAGAAAGAGACAAACAAGTATGTACCTCCTGATATAAGTATATCCCATCACCTAAAAATCTTCCTACCAAAAAAAAAAATTGAACTTAAATATGATCATACCTCTAATCTAATTGCCCAATTGTAGGAAATACCTATAAATCCCCATGTGTTTGGAACAGGGGAAAAAAAAACATTAAATGACACCATGGGCATGTAATTTTTAAAATTCTAGACTGGAGAAACTATGGACTGAATGACTTGGTTTCATTAATAAGTAGGAAATAAAACAAATAAAGATGTCAGGGGAACCCATATAGTAAAAGAGACACGATAGAACACCAATAGCATATAAATTGGGACTGTATTGATTGGATGTAAAAAGTTCCAGGGGGTAGCGGATGTGGCTCAAGTGATTGGGCTCCCGTCCACCATATAGGAGGTCCAGGGTTCAATTCCCGGGGCCTCCTGGTGAAAAGCAAGCTGGCCCACACAGAGTGCTGGCCCGCGTGGAGAGCTGGCACAGCAAGATGATGCAACAAAAAGAGACACAGAAGAGAGACGATAGGAGATGCAGCAGAGCAGGGAGCTGAGGTGGCACAAGAGATTCAGCGCCCCTCCACTCCGGAAGGTCCCAGGATCGGTTCCTGGTGCTGCCTAAAGAGAAGACAAGCAGACAGAAAAACACACAGAGAGCAGACAACGAGTGCTGTCTTTAAAAAATAAAAAAAAATAATAATAAAAAAAGTTCCAGGACCCTTGTTTTCAGCTGGGAAAGGGTAAAAATATTGGTGAACCTTATCTTAAGTATGCTTGTTAAAATTCTTGCTAACTATTAAAATAATAGAAGTAGAGAGTATAAATGTAAAGTTGGGAAAGGGGGAAAAATCTTAGAAGTCAATTAAGGAGAAGGAAAAAAAAAAAAAAACACTGAAAAGATGGGACAAAAAGAAGATATAATTGATAAAAATTCAATTATATCAATCCCAATAAGTGTAAATGTACTAAATTCTATAAGTTGGAGATTGGCAGCCTGGAAAAGAAAATCCAGTTACATATTGTTACACATCTAAAACTTATAAAAATATTTGAATGGAAAAGATAGGTGAGGGCTGGGGGTAGGGAGAGAACCTAGAGTGGCAAATGTCATACTAAATAAATTTTAAGGCTAAACAACATTAATAGAGAGATAAAGAGGGTCAGTACATAATGATTAATTTTTTTTAATTCACTAAGAAGTTGTAACATTTCTAAACTTGGGGACACCTAATCGCATATCCAGAAATATGTAAAGCAAAATAATAAGAACAAAACAAAAATATGTAAAGCAAAAATGCCAACTACAAAGAAAGATTTTATTGTACCCCTCTCAGTCAACCAAAAAAATCAATAAAGATCTAGACTATTTTTAGGAGGTACCAGGGGTTGAACCCAGGATCTGTACATAGGAAGCAGGCACTCAACCACTGAGCTACATGTGTTCTCCTAGACTTTTTTTTTTCCCCCTAGACTATTTAAATTGTACAATCACCTTGCTTGTTTTAGTATATGTATGTATGAGTAATAATGGGGCAACTTTTGCAGTTCTAGGAAACAGACCCCGAAATGTCAGTGCTTTAACAAAAAAGCATGTTTCTTGTTCACCCAAAGGCTTCTGAAGTTCTGACAGCCTCCAAGACAACTTTCTTTAAGCAACAGCTTAGAGATCCAGGTAGCTTACATCAAAATTGTTTCCAGGCCTCCAGGGTAGGGAAAGAGCACCATTGGTCATGCCAGCCCTTTTAAGCCTTGGTCCAGAAGTCACAAACCTCATCTCCACTCACAGCCCATTGGCCTGACTAAGCACATGACCCTACCTTACATGAAGGGCTTAGAGAAATGGGACGGTGAGGGAGGCTTGACATTGAATGAGCAGTACATTTCTCTGCCATACTATTAAAAGACATTTATGGGGAGTGGATATGCCTCAAGCGGTTAAGTGCCTGCTTCCCACATGGGAGGTCCCGGGTTTGGTTCCTGGTGCCTTCTAAAAACAAAAACAACAAGCAAGCAAACAAAAAGGGCCAACTCAGGGGAGCGAATGTGGCTCAGTAGTTGAATACCAGTTCCACTTACAAGGTCCTGGGTTCAATCCCTGGCCCTGGTACCTCAAAAAAAAAGGCATTTATATTCACGTGGACAGTCATACTCTGACAGAACGTTACTGGGCTATAAAATAAGTTTTACCAAATTTTAAAGAATCGGCATACAGACCACATTCTTTGATTAAAATGCACTTAAGTTAGATATGCGTAAGCTAAGAGGTAATTATAATATCCAATATGTTGGAAATTATGAAACACTTATAAGTCATGGATCAAAAAAAAAGTGGAAATTAGAGTTGAGGAACCAATCTCCTCTCAAGAGCATGAAGAATTTATTTTTTATTCTTTCAGGCTAAAGAAGAAAGAGTTTAGTTTAGAGGAAATATATACCAACAAGAATTATAAGTCCCCACCTGCAAACAGGTAGGTGCATATGTCTGGGAAATAATAGGGTGGGAAGGCTTCTGAAATGATTGATGCAAATCTCCAGTCCTTTCACTTCAGAAGGCGTTTATGATCAGTTCGGTCAATTTTGGGTCTTGGAAGTAATTAGAATTGATACTTTTCGTTCCCCATACTTGAACTGGGGTTGGTGGTAGGAGGGGAAACAAAATGTGTGTTGGGTTATGTTGGTATAGAAAATGTAGTCTCCTTTTAGTTTTTATTTAGTATTTCCCAGATATGCTATTTTCCTCAAGACTAATAATCATTGACCTTCAAATACACCTCCCAACCCAAATACAGAGTTTCACTTTTGAATCTGAATTCAGTTCAAGTCTGTGAACATACATTTGTCTTTGGAGGCTGTACCAGGGGGAGTTCTAGGATGTGTTTGGACGTGTGTGCTAAGACAGTTGTACGAGGCTATTTGTTGCAGCATTGCTAAATGGTAAAGGATTAGAAACCACCATAAGAGGGTCCTGGTTAAATTAGGGTCCATTCTTATAATGAAATTTATTGTGTAACAATTAAAAAGAATAAATCCAACACCCCCGTACTGAAGGGTACTGTTTTATCAAAGAAGCATGGTACACAGGACAGTGTGTGTGGTTTGCTGCCATTTGAGTAAAAAATTTTTAAATGAAGTATATATGCCATGGGTCAGCAAACTGCAGGCCAAATCCAGCCAGTGGCCTGTTTTATTTATGGCCTGTGAGCCAAGAAAGTTTTTTGCGTTTTTAAAGGGTTGTTAAAGAAGAGACCGAAATGAATAGGAGATCGAGACTTCTGTGCCTCATAAAGCTTAAAATATTTACTATCTGACCCTTTATAGGAAAGGGCCAACCTTTGATAGTACCTGCTTATTTATGCTCGTCTGTGCGTTGAATGACTTTTGAGGGGTGGGGGAAGCTCTAAGAAGTGTTAGTGCCCCTGTGGGGGCAGATCTTACTTTTATTTTATGCCCTTTTGTACATTTTGAATTTTTCACCATGTGCATGTATTGCATATTCATAAATATATATACATTTTATTCACACACACAAAATAGACCCTGTCCAGAGGAAACAGTTGAGTAGAGTTGTTTTTTAGTGCAAGTAACTTTCAGCCCACCTTGAGAATAAGGGGGTTGGAGACCTGGTTGCTGAATCAAATGGGTCAGACTCAAGTACTGCTGGTGATTCTGTTTTGTGCTCCATCTTTAGGTGTTTGGAGACCATCTTTGAGGAACCTAAGGAACGCAATGGTACGCTAATCTCAATCAGCCAACAGAAGCGGAAGAGAGTTCTAGAGTTTCAGGATTTCACGGTTCCACGGAAGAGGAGAGCTCGTGGTAAAGTCAAAGTGGCAGGCAGCTTTACCAGGGCCCAGAAGGCAGCACTGCAGAGTCGAGAGCTGGATGCTCTTTTGATACAGAAATTAATGGAACTGGAGACCTTCTTTGCCAAGGAAGAAGAGCAGGAGCAATCGTCAGGTTGTTGAGAAGCAATTCTGTTTGGGGGGTGTCTTAATTTTAGATTTTCTGGACCTCTTGGAAGAGGTTGCCTGTTTCTGCCCTACCACCCAAACCACTCAAAAATGCAGTCAGCTAACTTTTACCTATTTCAAGGTGCAAACATTTTAGTGACTGGTGAAAGAGGGTCCTCTGCTTCTCCTGCTGAGTGTCGTGCCTCAGGAATTGCTCCCTTTCTTTCCTGGAGTCAGTCCTGAATGACATCTGGCTTCCTCCTTCTGCTCTGTGCCATCCACAGGAGGAGGAAGCAATTTATCTTAAGTAACACTAGGATTCCAAGGACTCACAACATTTGCACGTCCATATGAAAGTTCCGCATTGTTTACGGTGGTGCTAGACCAAGATTAATTAGAAGTGTGGACTAGGGAGGTGGCCCTGGCATCCTGTCCTTTGGGGTCTCACTAGCTCATGTTAGTTGAGGAAAGATGAGCTGTTGTGTTTTCTAATCCTTTGAGTCCATCTGCGCAGATTCTTTGTGTTTGTGTGTGTGCGCGCTTTGTGTGTGTGTGGCTTTTCCTCGTCATTTCCTCCCCTCTGTGACTGTGAGTCACTTAGTGCCAGAGGAGCCCGTTCAGGCCCCATTCGAAGTAAGTTGCACTTTTCAATGTCGTGGTGTTGATTATTTTCATTTGTTTTATCCCCAACCCTTTTTTTTTTTTTTTTTTGTATTATTGCTGCATGTTTGGAGCCTTTAAATGTGATTTTTAAACAGTTTCTTTAAGACATTAGGGAGAAAGACAGTATATGTCTTAAGAATATATGATAGGCATTTAACCCAGTTTATTGGTGCATGGCATGGGATAATGGAGAGACCTTTTCCCATTCACGTGTTTCAAGCAATCCCTTCCCCATCTCCAGCTTCTAGTGTAGCTCATTAGAGGGGAGCACTTTTTTATCTGGGTTCTCATCCTTGCCCACTAAGTAGATGTATTTATTTTAATGACATATGTAAGAACAGCTATCTCTCCCAATCATTTTTTAAAAATTCTAAGATTGGGTGTGGTTTTTAGCAAGTTTTATCTGAAATGGTAAGGGTGTAAATGTTTAGTACAACAGCTCGGGTGGTGATAAAGGCCAACCCCGAATGTCTGTGGCTCTCAGAGCAGCCTGCTTTATGGGTTGGAGAGGGGCCAGGCAGTAGTTCAGATCCAGGTATGCATTCTTGCAACTGGACCATGAAATTCCACGGCGAACCCTCTCTGAGGGTACGACGTTTGTACTCTGGGCTCCTGTGTCATACCTACTGGAAATTTTGTAGAGTGCTAGAGATGACTGAGTTTCTGCGTTTGTGCCTGCAAGAGTCTGTGGGCAGAAGGAAGCTGTGGGTCAGCAGACCCAGAGATTTCATTCCTTTTCCACTTAATCGCCACGTGCCCCGCACTGCTCCCTCTCCTTTCCTTCCCTTACATTTTATCTCCTCTCTCTTCTCTCCCTGCCGTCTTCCCCCTGCCCTGCCCCCCACAAAAAAAAAACAAGAGTTCAGAGAA
This sequence comes from Tolypeutes matacus, assembly GCA_026826555.1. Taxonomy (NCBI): domain Eukaryota; kingdom Metazoa; phylum Chordata; class Mammalia; order Cingulata; family Chlamyphoridae; genus Tolypeutes; species Tolypeutes matacus. The sequence continues at coordinate 3,953,279 of JAKSZT010054517.1, read as the reverse complement.
TTAACATTCCTTGGTCAGTGAGTGGAATGCTAAGTCCAGCTGTCCTGCCCCAGGACACTAGTCACCTCTTTCCATCCTCCTAGGAGCCACTGCTAGGAAGCAGCAGCAGGTGGAAACTGTCAAAGCTCCAGAGACATGTTCATGTCAGTTTGTTAGAGAAGAGTGAGTGGTGCTGTCCTGCAATGTTGGCGTCTCTCCAGGTTTCTTTTCTTTTCCCATTTATTAGTGGGCAGGGGGGTGGGGGGTGGGGGTCTCTCTGTGCCTTTCCTTTGCAGGTTGACAGTCTATACCACACTGGAGCATGACATGAGCAGAAAAGAAAATGTGCCACGTCTGTTTGGAGGCCCACTGTCTCAGACATAGCATTTAGATGACTGAAGTCCACATCTGGTCATCCACAGAGGCTCCTAAGGGCATGGCCAAGTAGGATAGAAGAGAGCCAGGTTTCCCTACCAGCTCTCAGCGATGCTAACCAGATTCTGCCGTTCTACATCTCCTTTGCCCAGACTGTCTAGACACAACCTGTGTTTCACCTCAATACCTCTCCCTTCCCGGGACAGGGTTCTTAGACACTAAATGCTTCTCTCGGTCTTTTTGCTTTGGGGAATGGGATGAGTAATACATCATGCCCTTGTACAAACATTTTTTGGGGAGCTCCTGCTGGGCAGCTTGCTCCCTACCAGTGAGTCGACAGAGCCCTGTTGGCCAGCCCCATCGCCAGTGTAGACGAGTCAGCAGTGCGGCATCCAGCAGACTGAAGTTGAGGTGGGCACAGCAGGGATATCACCAACATCACAGAGATACGATTTCAAGTTTGCCTGTTGTAGGTGTGCCACTTGAAAAGGCCAGGAGCCATGATTTGGAAGATTGATGACTAGGAATGGAGGATTGGAGGAAATGGAGACCAGGGCTTTTGGAAAACCCTACGTCTTTCCTTGCCCTAGGAATGAAGGGGAGAGCTGCTCTAAGGCTAACCCTATGGATCCTTGAACTTCTTGGCCTGTCCTTTGGCTAGAACTCCTCCACCATCCAAAGTTAAGAAGAGGCCCCCCTTGCAAACTTGAAATTGCTTGCCTAAAGTTGACACATGGGGTTATCGCCCAACTTGTCTATCAGCCACACCTGTCTTAACTTCCAGTTTAGCCACGGACCTCACCAGCCACAGTGCTGTCGGTGGTCCTTCGGAACCTGTGGTGTCTGCCCACGAGGGGGCACCTTAGCTAGCTGCTGACATGCTGCCTGCCCAGAAGTACAGGAGGTATGGTTCTGGGGTGGGAATTGGTACAGTTTCCAAGCGTGGGGACTTCCCACTGGTAAGTCGGTAACTTACTCGACTCTCACTGACCTCCAAAAGTTTATAAAGTTTTTAATATGGGAAAGAGAGGAGAAATCTCAGGTCCTATCAGGGTTCTGCCCATCAGCTTCTCACTGAAACTTTCAACTATATTTTTTTCCCCTTTCAGTTTTTAGCTGTATTTGGCTTCCCCCTCCCCCCATCCCATCCTCTTTTCCTTTTTTTGTTTTTGATCTCTTTTCCAGTTTCATTTCTCCATTAGTTTGAACGTACCTCATCACTTGTTAAAGCAGATTATGTCCACTTTTTCTTACTGACCTTACTCGAACAGCTACAACTGAGGAAGGTACAGTGGAAAGACAGGTAGTGTTTGCCTTACTCAGAGCCTGAAGAGCTCAGAAACTCATGCTGTGAATCCCAAAACTCAGCGCTCCTTCTAGAGCTGTGAAATCATGACACTTTGTCACAATTTTGCCTGAAAGGGTCTTTTGCATGGGCATTAGAGCCAACCTGAGATAAGTTCCAAATCCCATTCTCTGGGCATGATACTTCACCATGGCTCATTCCTGCCCACCAGGCTAAGAGAAGTGGAATGTGTAGGACTGCGACAGTAAATCCAAGGCTTTGGTGTGGCCTAATGGAACGCAGAGCTGTCGCTCTGTCTCCAGGCTGGAATTCCATCTCATGATCAATATCATTAAATACAGTAAGATCTGCGAAAGACCAACTTTTAGGCAATGGTACTTTTCTCCCATTACCAGTGGGGGGAAAGTCTGCAGTTGGTGCTTTCTTTAATTCCCTTGGGGATTTTGTTTCATTTTGTTTTGTTTTGTTCCTGTAAGCTTTTCCCTTGGTATCATGGAAAGGACCCCTTAAATACCACATTGTGGGTGGCTGTATCCAAAGTATAAATAATTGGCCAGAGGTGCAGAGTAGCCTTTCCTAGGTTCATGCAAGGGAAGGGCTCCTTGCCAGAACTGACTGTCTTAAATAAGCTGGCTAGGGCAAAAGACTTAATTTTACTAAAATCAAAGTTTAATGACTACCATCTAACCACAAATTGAGCAGCAAAAGCCACTTGGATCATAAAGCAGGGGGTCCCCATATAGCCCGCATCTAGCACATATTCTTAGATTTGATGCTTGCCAATTGTGTGTTTTCACAAGCCCCTCTCTGGTGCTGAATTGGATTTGAATTCTTGGTGAGAGGCCTCTGCACCTCCTTGGGCTGGTCTGGGCCAGTAAATAGCTGCCTGAAGTGTTTATATATTATCATGGTCAATAGTTCAGTGAAATTTGTACATTTTTGGTAACTTTGGCATACATGATTGCCCCCTGCAGTTTCTTTTCTGTTTAGTAGTTTGTGACTCTAAAATTCCCGCCGTTATGTGTGTTAATTTATGAAAATAAAAATTTTTTTTTTGGAAAACCTTTCAAGGTAACTCTCAAGGTTTTTTTTTTTTGATTTGGTAGTAAGTTAAAATTTTACCAGTGATGCTTTGAGGTTATATTTTTAATAGACTTTCCACAGTTATATATTACAACAAGCATTCTCCCTTCCAGAGTGGTCACCATTTCCTGACGACTGACCAGTGCTCAGAGCATGTGGAGAATGCTACATTTATAATGACCTTCGGAGCCTCCAGAGAACTTTTAAATTATTCAGTGGTGGCAAATCGTCTCATGTGAGGGAATTTGATATTTGGAAATAGCCAAGAGTCATTTGGATATGTCATCCCCAATGAAATTGGGTAACATTGCTGAACAAATATTTTAAGTATAATTTTTAAGTAGTGCAACTTATTTTCTCCCATGGCTGGGAAATCAAAAAGTTATAAATTCAGGGGAAAATACATTTCATGTTTTAGCAACAAACTAGCTTGCTAGGGGTACTACCTGGAAGTGTAAATATGGTGGGATATATTCATTCTTTTTTTTTTTTTTTAATTTATTTGTTTTTTATTGTGGGTAAAAATCAAAATTTTCACAATACATACCAATATTTATAAGATGATATATAAATATATATGCATATATGTGCATTTGCTTACAAAAGTGTTATATATATATATATATATATATATATTTTTTTTTTAAGAGGTGATTAGATTACCTAAAATATTACACGAACCTACCAGGATTCCCATGTTCCCCACCTCCCACACCTCCCACCACATCCCACACAAACATCTCCCACAAGTGTGGCCCATCACCCTCAATGGACTTACACATCCTGGGGCCTTGCCACCAACCATAGACCACAGTTCACATCGTAGACCACACTCTCTCCCACACAGTTCTGAGTGGTGTGTGCTGATTTAAAATGGCCTACATCCGTTGCCACAATGGCACTCAGGACAACCTCCCAAGTCCCAATAAAGCCCCTGTATTTCAACTGCACATCCCCTCCCTGCCCCGAAAGTGTCCAGTGGCCACTGGCTCCACCTCACTGTTATAATTTCTTCCATTGCTAGAATCACCATATGTGTACAACAGAATACCATCAAGTCCACTCTAGTCCATAGTTCTTCCCCCAATCCTGAGGGGACTGGGATAGTGATGTCCACTCCACCTCCAGGTGAGAGAGGGCTTATATCCCATGGATATGGTGGGTGGGATGATCCTGCCTGCAGATGCAGGACCTCTCCATTCCCTGGGATGGTCGTTGCCCATCGTTGTCTCCTCGCCAGGTGTCTTATATTCATTCATTTAAAGAAAGAAAAGTCTTGCCTTTTAACCATATTTCCTGTAAATGACTTAGGCTGTTAAGTCTTTTTTTTTTTTTTTCAAGTAAAAAAAATTATTGAGGTATATCATTCATGTATGAACCATAAGCAAGTGTATAGTAAAAGTTGTGGACTTACAAACCAAACACGTGTATCATACGGACCTCCCATACATCACCTCACCACCAACACCTTGCATTTTTGTAAAACGTTTGTTACAAACCATGAAAGAACATTATGAAAATATTACTATTAACTATAGCCCATATCTCACAGTTAGTGTATATTTCCCCCAGCCTACCCTGTTAACACCCTGATTACTATTGTATATTTGTTATCATTCATGAGAGAATGATCTCATATTTGTTCTGATAACCACAGTCCATCTTCCACCATTGGATTCCCTGTGTTATACAGTCCCATGCTTTGTACAGTCCATTCAAAGAGTATACTCAGTGGCTCTCATTTTCATCACAGAGTTGTGCTATTATCACCTCAGTCAATTTCAGAACATTTTCATTACTCCAAAAGGAAAAATCCCATACTCCCTTAAATCCTCCAGTTGTTGTCCCTTAGTACTGAAATACCTTTTTTGCCAATGCTGCAAAATACTACAGTATTACTGTTAACTATCCATAAGTTACATTAGTTGTAATTTTCCCCTGTATCACCATATTTTAACCCTTTGTAAAAGAAGAGCATTCTTATATTTATACTATTAACCACAATCTTCATCCACAATCAAAATCACTATGTTATACAGTCCCTAGATTATCCTCCAGCTGCCCTTCAATTGACATTTATGTCCTTAGACTATGTCCTTCAGCCACAATCACATTTATGAATCAGCAGTGTTAGTTATACTCACTATAATGTGCTACCATCAACTCTTTTTACAATAAACCTTATTTAAAAGTCTACATACATTAAAAATCAGCTACCATTCTCAACCCACATTCTATTTCATGGTAAGCTATGTTCTAGAGTTTAGCTCTATGAGTTTACTCATTGTACTTAGTTCATATTAGTGAAAACATGCAACTATTTGCCCTTTTGTGTCTGGCTTATTTCACTCAACATAATGTCCTTAAGGTCCGTCCATGTTATCATAAATATCCTGATTTTATTTCTTCTGACAGCTGAATAGAATTCCATTGTATGTATGTACCACATTTTGGTTATCCATTCATCGGTTGATGGACTCTTGGGTTGTTTACATATTTTAGTAATTGTGAATAACGCTGCTATGAACATTGGAGTGCAAATGTCAGTTTGTATACTTGCTTTCAGTTCTTCTGATTATATATTCCTAGTATTGAGATTGCTGAATCATGTCATTTCTATATTCAGCTTGTTGAGGTACTGCTAAACTGTCTTTCACAGAGACTGCACCATTCTACATTTCCACCAACAGTGAAGGAGTGTTCCTATTTCTCCATATCCTTTCCAGCACTTGTAGTTTTCTGTTTTCTTAATAAAGGTCATCCTATAAGGTGTGAAATGGTATCTCATTGTAGAGCTGATCTGCATTTCCCTAAAAGCTAATGATGCTGAGCGTTTTTTCATGTTCTTTTTGGCCATTTGTGTTTCCTCTTTGGAGAAGTGTTTGTTCAAGTCTTTTGCCCATTTTTAAATTGGGTTGCTTGTCTTTTTATCATTGAGTTGTATGATCTCCTTATATAACATGGATATCAAACCCTTATTGGATATGTGATTTCCAAATATTTTCTCCTTTTGAGTAGGCTGCCTTTTTACTTTCTTGACAAAGCCTTTTGAAGCCCAAAAGTGTTTAATTTTGAGGAGGTCCCATTTATCTATTTTATTTTCTTTTGTTGTTCATGCTTTGAGTATAAGGTTTAAGAAACGACTGCCTACCACAAGATCTTGAAGATGTTTTCCTGCAGATTCTTCTAGGACTTTATGGTTGTAGCTTTTATAGTTAGGTCCTTGACCCATTTTAAGTTAATTTTGTATAAGGTGTGAGATAGGGGTCCTCTTTCTTTCTTTTGGATATGGATATCCAGTTCTCCCTGTACCATTTGTTGAATAGACTCTTCTGCCCCAAGTGCGTGGGCTTGACAGCCTTGTCAAAAATCACTTGACTGTACATGTGAGGGTTATTTCTGAGTTAATGACTCCATTCCATTAGTCAATCTGTCTATCTTTATGCCACTACCATGTTGCTTTTACCACTGTAGCTAAAGAATGTGCTTTAAAGTCAAGAAGTTGGGAAGCGGCTGTGGCTCAATCAGTAGGGCTCCCGTTTACCATATGGGAGGCCCCGGGTTCAGTTCCCGGGGCCTCCTGGTGAAGGCAAGCCCGCCCGCACGGCGTGGTTAGCTGACCCAGCGAGCACAAGCAGCAGGGGGGGGATAAGTGAATAAATAAATAAAATCTAAAAAATAAAATAAAGTCAAGAAGTGAGAGTCCTTCCAACTGCATTCTTTTTTAAGACATTTTTGGCTATTTGGGGCCCCTTATCCTTCCAAATAAATTTGATGTTTGGATTTTCCATTTCTGCAAAAAAGCTGTTGAGATTTTTATTGGGATTGTGTTGAATCTGTAGATCATTTTGGGTAGAATTGACATCTTAACGATATTTAGTCTTCCTGTCCATGAACACGGAATGTCCTTCCATTTATTTAAGTCTTCTTCAGTTTCTTTTAGCAAGGTTTTTGTAGTTTTCTGTATTCAGGTCTTTTTATGTCCTTGGTTAAGTTTATTCCTAAATAGTTGATTCTTTTTTTTTTTAAGATTTTATTTATTTATTCATTTATCCCCCCCCTTGCTGCTTGTGCTCGCTGGGTCAGCTAACCACGCCGTGCGGGCGGGCTTGCCTTCACCAGGAGGCCCCGGGAACCGAACCCGGGGCCTCCCACATGGTAAACGGGAGCCCTACTGATTGAGCCACAGCCGCTTCCCAATAGTTGATTCTTTTAGTCACTATTACAAATGAAATTTTTTTCTGATTTCCTCCTCAGATTGCTCATCAGTAGTGTTTCTTCAAACATTCTCCTTTTCCGTTCTCTTCTCGTGTATGTGACATTTATAACGCATATGTTTGTGTGTTGTCATTTAATTTCCTGAGACCCTGTTCAATTTTTTGCCATTCTTTTTTCTTTCTGTTCTGTCTTTTAAAGTTCAGATATTCTGTCCTCGATTTCACTTATTCATTCTTCTGCCATTTCAAACCTGCTGTTATATGCCTCTAATGTATTTTTATTCTCATCCATTGTGTCCTTTATTCCCATAAGCTCTGTTACTTTTCTTTGCAGGCTTTCAAATTGTTCTTTATGCTCACCCAGTGTTTTTATTTTTTTTTTAAGATTTATTATTTATTTATTTCTCCCCACCCCCTTGTTGTTTGCACTTACTGTGTCTGTTCATCTTCCTTGTTTCTTCAGGAGGCACTGGGAACCGAACCAGGGACCTCCTGTGTGGTAGGTGGGAGCCCAATTGCTTGAGCCATATCTGCTTCCCCCAGTGTCATCTTTTTTTTTTTTTTTAAGATTTTATTTATTTATTTATTTATGCCCCCCTTGCTGCTTGTGCTCTCTGTGTCCATTTGCTGTGCATTTTTCTGTGTCTACTTGTCTCCCTTTGTTGCGTCATCTTGCTGCGTCAGCTCACTACGCCGCACAGGCTGGCTTGCCTTCACCAGGAGGCCCCAGGAATCGAACCCAGGGCCTCCCATATGGTAAACGGGAGCCCTATCGATTGAGCCACATACGCTTCCCTCCAGTGTCATCTTAATATCCTTTATCTCTTTAGCTATATTTTCCTTCAACTCCTTGAATTGATTTAGGAGATTTGTGTGAACATCATTGATTAGTTGTCTTAAATCTATATCTCATAAGGGTTTGGGGTTTGTTCCTTTGGCTAGGCCATAGCTTCCTGTTTCTTAGTATGGCTTGTAATTTTTTGCTCATGTCTAGGCATCTGAATATATTGGTGAATTTTCTCTGGTCAATTTTTCTCTCTTGTGTTGTGGTTTTGTTTTGTGGCTCTTCTTTGATTTTTGGTTTAACTTATTCTAAGTCTTTAAAATTTACCAGCTTAAGTTATCCCAATAGGGCCAGGGACCCCTAATGGGGCACAGCTCAGATCCAAGGGGACATGAGAGAGTTCGAAAAGCGTTCATACTGCAGTTTCCTGGCTTGCCAGAAGATGGCACTCTTCTGCAATTCTTTCCACCAAGGTATCTCTTTCAACCTCCACTGTGATTCTTTCTGGTCTGGCCAGTGCTGAGATTCAAAGCAGGTTCTGCTGGCCAAACTCAGTGAAGGGAAACCACTCTCCACTCTCTGCCACACCCTCCTTCTTCCCAGGAAGGAAGACATCTGTTCCCCTCAGCTGACTGCAGTGAACCACCAGTTTTATCCAGGCTGTTCGCCTTGTGGGTAGGTGATGGGTGCTGTTCCCGGCCCCAGGGGCTATTAATTCATGGTTTCCATTTTGGCTTCTTCATATGTCTGTCCCTCACGCTCCTGGACAATGTACATCACTCTGCTGGTCTACAGATCCCCAAAGCAGCTCCCATTAACAGCTTTCTTCCCTTTTTCTGTTGTCTTTACAAAAAAGTTGAGCCCTGTGTATCTACTCCAACACCGTCGTCCCAGAGTCCCCAGAGACTGTTTAATTCACCATGGTTCCTCAGGTGCCTGGAGTTCTGATATATATGGTAGGAGCTCAAAAAACACTTCAGGAGTGAATGAATGGTTCTTCCCCCTTGTTGCTGCACAGACCCACCCATTGCCTTTTCACCATGATGGCTCTTTCAGTATTTGAGGACACCTTAATTCTATCCCTTTCTTCAGTTATTCCTCAACGAGTCTGGATGGCTCTGCCCAGGCACAGAAGGTCAAACTGGGCATGGTCTGGCTTCTGGCACCGCAGAGCTCTGAGTACAGCCACGCCTGCTGCTGGCCTCGTGCTATCTGGTTGGCTGTAGCTCACAGATGGGACGGGATCAGCTGATGAGATACCCCCTTCAGAGGTGGTGTTGAGTGGGGATGCCTATCTGCAAGTCAGGTACATGCAGCCTTACCTGGAGCCTGCACCTCAATTCAGGGCATGCAGGTGCTGGGGTGGATAGGAATCGTCTTGTGAAATTTTTTTCCCCTTTGCTTTTGCACTTTGAGTCTCAGACTCTTGGAGATGGTCAAACTGTGCTAGTCACCCCCACTCTACCCTACCCCCCAAAAAAGGCCCCAAAGTATTGCAGCAGCTGAGGTCAAGTTAATACCATGTGACTGAGAGCCTCACCTGGATCGGCACCCCTTGTGTCCTTCCCCTACTGTTGCCTGCCTAAAAGGTTTTTGTAAAACACAATTCTGACCTAATCAGACAATCCCTTTAACCCCTCCATGGCTTTCCCCTCTCCCCTAAATAAATAATAGTAACCACCATTTACTGAGTGCTGACCAAGTGCCAAACATTTTGTTTATTACCTCCTCAAATCCTCACAACAATCTGATGAGGTAGATACTATTTTTAACCTCATTTTATAGATGGGGAAACTGAGGCTCAAGAGAGGTCTCTGAAGTAGGAGGTAAAGCCAGACTCTGGACTCCTGACTGTGAGATGGTGCCACCAAACCCTCCCTCTCCAGCCCCATGTCGTCTTACACTCCACTACCCTGAATTCCTTTCAGAGCCTCAACCTTTCCATGCTGTTCCTTGCCTTGAGGCTTTTGCACAAGCTCTGCCATTGGCCAGAAACACTCTCTCTCCCACCCCTTCATTTGACTGACTCCACTACTTCACCTTCACATCTCTAGGCTTTTCCCAGGTCCTGCCCAATCTGCCCCCCACCGCTTCCCTCCCTGTAAGCCACCTATGGCAGTTTGGCATTAATTATGAATTCCAGAAATAGGCATTGGATTATGTTTGTCAACTGGTCTTTTCCTCTGGGCATATTAGATTATATTGGATTCAGAGGTTTACTTGATTAAATAATGATTAAGGCTTTGATTGGGCCATGTCGGTAGGAAGTTGAGGGATGGGGACTCACAGAAAAACTGTACCACAGAGAAGGTAGCTTAGAGAGTTGATGCTGGAGTTTTGATGTAGAGCCTGGGGAAGTAAAGACATGCCAAGGTGGACACAAGGGTGCCTTTTGAGCTGGAACCCGGGAAGTAAACACACAGAGGAACAGAGCAACTGAGTCCAGAGAGAATTGAGCCCCAGGGAGAGAGACAGAGCCGGTCGCCTAATAGTCTACAGCTGGCCTTCTGGAGAAACCAGAGGAGCTGAGCCCGGAGAGAAATGAGCCCCAGGAAGAGAGGAACACAGAAAGCCTGAACCCTGACAGATGTCGGCAGCCATCTTGCTCCTATGTGGCAATAGACTTTGGTCAGGGAAGTAACTTATGCTTAATGGCCTGGTAATTGTAATCTTCTACCCCAAATAAATACCCCTTATAAAAACCAACCGATTCTGGTATTTTGCATCTGCACCCCTTTGGCTGACTAATACACCACCCCTCTTGGATGTTTCCTCAATTCACGTACCTACCACTTTGTATGAACTGACTGCTCGCTTGCCAGGATCCCCCATTAACCTATGAGCTTCAGGAGGTCGCCACTTGTGTACAGCCTTATCCCCTGATCCTTGCCAAGCCCTGGCACTCAGGCAGTCAGCAGAATGGACAAATGGATCATGGATCACCCAGGCATGGTGGGCAACAGAGCTGTCAGGCCAGTGCTCTGGAAGCTCATGGTCAGGTGGGGAGACAGACACATGGGGCAGGAACTGATGGGAAGCAGGCAGACAAGTTTTTTGATACTGGTAGAAGTGCTGTGGGGATAGGGAAGAAAGAGACAGAATTTTTTAAAGAAATGTGAAAGTTGCAGAGAGGACAAAGATCAATATAGCAAGTGCTCATACTTCCCCTACCCAGAATTAACAAGTATTAATTTTCAGTTTGCTTCCATTCATGTTTAAAAGAAATAAAGGATTGCAGGTATTACCAAAGTCCCATTTAGCCATCAGCCCTTGTATTATAGACCCTCCTCACTTCCTAGAGACAGCCACTATCAAGAGTTGAGTATTTCCCCCTCCATGCTATGTCTCCTTCTCCTCCCTCCTTCTCTCTCTCAATCTCTCTCCATAAAAACTTTTGAAGGAAAATGGTAAAAAAGAAGAAAAACTTACATTATTCTTATGCTTAAAGTACACAAGTAGTATATTTAGTATGTATAATTTAGCATCTTGATTATTTTCAATTGGCATTTTACTTTTGACATTTACCCATGTTGATATACATAGATCTGGTCTATTTCATTTAATTGCTGTAGGAGAGACCATCATAGGAATGTAATTGAAAAATTTCTTCACCCATAGCTATTTAGAGAGACAGTGCAGTTTATTGAAAGTAACCTTTGAATTAGCTGTCTGGAGACCTCTGTTTCAGGAAGGCAGAGACCACACTGAGTTCTTTGGAAAAGGATTTTCCAACTAAGGATTATGAACATAAGCCAATCGTTGAAGCAGGGATACTTCTTGGCCTTGGAAGAAAAAGAATTTTAGAAGTAGGAGGGTATATCCTCATTTAGCAAACTGCCTCATTTCCCTGTGGCACTCCATATGGTGAAGACTGTGATGAAATAGGTGGTACAGCTGTCAACTCCAAATCCCAGAGGGAACTTTCTTTGAAAATACTGGCTACCCCAAAGTGTTAAGAAGATTCTTGGCAAGATTCATTTCAAGACTGAAATTAAAATGAGCAAGTTCAAAAATTATACTTTTTTCTTTTAAAGAATTCCTCTGGAAAGAAAAATCTTAAAAGAAACTTTATTCTTACAGTATATGCATACAATCTAAAGTAGGAGTACATCTCTAGTATGTATTATTGTGCTATTACAATATCCCTGCATAACAAACCACCTCAAACTTGGTAGATGACAATAATTAGTATTTGTTCTCATGTGCATCGTGTCTGCAGGTCAACTGCAGTTTGACTAATTTAGGGTGGGCTCAGCTCAGTGGCTCTGCTGCAGGTTCCAAATCAGTGGGGCTTGGCCATAGTTCGTTTGGGGCTGCTTCAAGTGTCTCTCATCCTCCTTGCAGCAACAGCTACCCAAAGCAAGAGATCCAGACCAAACCACACAAGCCCATTTAAGGTCTCTGCTCTCTTCCCATCCCTAAATGTTTCATCGACCAAAGCAACTCTCATGGCCAAGCTCAACATCAACAGGGCAGGAAAGAATATTCTACCCACAGTGAGAAGAACTTCAAATCTGCAGGGCAGAAAGCATGGAAATAGAGAGGGCATGAAGAATTGGGGAAATGTAATCTGCCACAAAATATAAGTACAAAAACAAAATTCTTAGCAATTAAACACAGAAGTAGCCAAAAACTTGGTCTGAGAGGTAATCTTATGAATAGCACAAGACCTAAGAAATTATTTTTAAAATGTGCCTTTCTAAGCAAGTTGTTTGTCTTCAGCAGTGTTTATGGCCCCATCTACAGAGACCCAGAATTGAAAATCTCAACAGGAGCCCTTGGCATTTTTTCCAGGGACTGCATGTTGCAAATCAAATTAAAGCTCCTGGACCACTTTCTCTTTGTTAACAGGGCAACAAAACTTGTGTTTGCTGCATGTGGTTTAAATGCCATTGGCATTCTACACTCCCACCCCCTGTAGCTCTGGATTCAGATACCAGCAACAGAGTTCCGTTGTTACTCTTCAATATGCACATTGTTTCAGTATTCATTGGAAAGCACAGGAGTCTTAAAAAATCAACCTGGCAAACTTCGGACAACCTTGGTGAAATGGAACAGCCTGGGAGTTAGAGTGGGGTGGGACTTCTCTGTGAACTTTGAGAATTCACATTACCTCTCCTTATCTTCAAAATGAAAGGCCACACTGTCAACACTGCTTGGAAATCTCAGCTAAATATCCAAGTTCATGACTTAAAAGTTCTGCTTTCCTAAGAACAGTAGAACAAAATTCAGCCAGTGTTTGCCACTGTATAGTAAGGATCCCCTTCCCTCCAGTTTCCAGTAACATGCTGCTCATTTCCTTCTGAGCCCTCAGTGATTTTAATATTTAGATTTCTACCAACAATCTGTGATGATTTAGGTATTCTATAAGACAATATAGGTTTCTCTACCATGTTCCTCACTTCCTTCGGAGTCCTCATGAACAGATTTTCCATATTTCCACTAGAGGTCTATTCAAGGCAATCTAGGTTTTTTCCTACCATGCTCTCCCAAATTCTCCCAACCTCTACCTATGACCCAATTCCAAAGCTGCTTCCATTGTTTTTAACAGTAGCACCCCACTTTCAGGTACCAAAATCTGTATTAATCTCCTATTGCTTCTGTAACAAATTATCACAGCTTTGTAACATAAAACAACACAAATTTATTCTCTTACAACTCTGGAGGTCAGAAGACCAAAATCAGCTTCACTGGGTTAAGTCTAGTGATGTCAGGGATAGTTCCATTTGGAAGTTCTGAGGGGAGAATCTGTTTCCTTGGTGATTTGGAGCTGTATGTACCACCAAGAAAAACATGTTTTTAAACTTAACCCATTACTGTGGATATGAATCCATTGTAAGGAGGACTTTTTTTTTAAAGGAGGTACCGGGAATTGAACCCAGGACCTCATACTTGCAAACCAGACACTTTAACCAATGAGCTACATCCACTCTCTTATATGTGGGCATCTTTGGGGGGCCATTATTCTGCCTTCCCCAAGGTCTCTTTGCATACATCACCTCCTCTGGGAGCCTTCTATAACAATCACTTCCCCCAACCCAAACTAAGCAAGTGGCAGTACCTTTGAATGCACTCTCTAATATCTAACAACATTAACCATAAACCATATTTAAAGTTAATTATGTGCAATATGTATGTACATTTTTTGGAATTAGTTTTGTTTTTTTTTAATTACAGCTTTATTTAAGATATAAGATGGAATTCTTTTTTTTTCACATTTTTAAACTTTCATTGAAGTTTGTCATTCATACATGAATATACATAAACAATAAGCGTAGAGTGAAAGTTTTGAATTTACAAAACCAACATGATAACATCATACAGGACTCCCATACATCACCCCACCACCAACACCCTTGCATTGTTGTGAAACATTTGTTACAAACTATGAAAGCATCCTCAAAACTTTATTACTAACTATAGCCCATATCTTACATTTGGTATATTTTTCCCCCAACCCACCCAATTATTAATACCCTATAGTAGTAGTATATATTTGTTATTCATGAGAGAATGTTCTCATGTTCTGTTAACCACAGTCCATCTTCTACCTCTGTATTCTCTTTGTTATACAGTCTCATGCATTGTACAATCCATTCAACACCTTAAGTCAATTTTAGAATGTCTTCATAACTCCAAAAGAAAAATCCCATATCTCCTTATACCTCCCCCCCCATTGTTGTCCCTTAGGATTGAAATATCTTCTTGACATTGCTGCAAAATATTACGATATTATTGTTAACCATCATCCATAAGTTACACTAGTTGTAATTTTACTGTGTATCATCATAGTCTTAGATTTTGTAAAAGAAGAACATTCTAATATTTATACTATTAACCACAATCTTTATCCACCACCGAAATCACTATGTTATACATTCCCTAGATTATGCTCTAGTTTCTTTTCAATTGATATTTGCATCCACAGACTACCCCCTTTCAGTCACAATCACATTTATAAATCAGCAGTGTTAGTTATACTCGCTATAATGTGTTACCATCAACTCTATTCATTTCCACACTTTTACAATTAACCTTATTAATAATGCTACATATATTAAGCATCATCTCCCATTCTCAACCCACATTCTATTTCCTATAGCAAATAACTATATCTCTTTCTTAATAAGATACAATTTAAGATATAATTCACATGTCATGCAACTCACCCATTTAAAGTGTACAGTGCAATAATAGTTTTAGTTTATCTACAGAGCTGTGCTACCATTACCTCAAACAATTCTAGAACATTTTCAGCATCCCCCAAAGAAATCCCATACCCATTAGCAGTAACTTCCCATTTCCCCTACCCCTACCCCCAGGCTCTAAACAATCTATAATCTACTTTCTGTCTCTATAGATGTCTATTGGAATTAGTTTTTAAATCTTAGGCAGTTTG
Organism: Tolypeutes matacus; assembly: GCA_026826555.1. Taxonomy (NCBI): domain Eukaryota; kingdom Metazoa; phylum Chordata; class Mammalia; order Cingulata; family Chlamyphoridae; genus Tolypeutes; species Tolypeutes matacus. The sequence continues at coordinate 3,938,136 of JAKSZT010054517.1, read as the reverse complement.
GCTACCTATCTTCAGGCTGTAGCTGATACTTAGCTTTTTTTTTTTTTTAATCATTACATAGTACCTTATAGTTTTCAATAAAAATTTTTCCTTATGTATCAAATATCATAAAATAAACTAATTTTTTTTTTTTGCAGGGGTGGGTTGGGGGCAGGGATGAGCTAGCAGTGAAGCAGCACTTGTCCCTGATGTTTCCTCACATTAGAATACAAGCTTAGGGCGGATGTGGCTCAAATGGGTGGGCGTCCGTTTCCCATATGGAGGGACCTGAGTTCAATCCCCGGGACTTCCCAGTAAAATAAAAATATAGAAGGTTTGTGGGCACACCATCAGGCTCCGCGAGCAGGTGAGCCCCCAGGCCCCACCGAACCATGCAGCAAGATGATGACATAGCAGGAGAGACTCGCAGGGGAGAACTAAGACTAGACGCACTGAAAAAAGCAGGAACTGAGATGGCACAGGTGGAAAAACGTCTCTTTCCCACATCGGAGTTTTCCAGGGTCGAATCCTGGTGAAGACAGGAGGAGAAGGATGAGACGAGAAGGCAGGAAACAGACACAGAGAATTGCCCAATGAATGGACATAAAAATAGCAGAAATGAGGGGGGAGGGGGCGGTTAAAATGGATTTAAAAAGTAAATAAAATAAATCTTAAAAAAAAAAAAAAAAAAAAAAAAGGATACTTAACCAAGATGGTGGACTAGTAAGACACGGGAATCTTTTCTCCAGAAAAAAAGCTAGAGGACAAGCTGAAACAGCCCCGAAATAGATCTTCTAGGGTTTAGGACAGCAGGTGAAGGCTGCACACCACCCAGACAGAGAGGGACAGAAGAGGGAAATCGCAACAACGGAACCGTGAGTTGGAAAGTAGCAGCTTCTGCTGCTGGCACCCTCCCCCACAGTCTTCAGAATTCTCGGGCCTCTGAGCCTGCGACCACAGACAAAGGGGGCTCCAGGGAGCTACCACTCCCGTAATGGGGAGAGAGAGGAACACAGCCTTAGGCTGACTCAGGTTCTGACCTGTAAATTTGGGCTGCGGAGCCCCACGGACACTGGGAGCCTAGGAAGGACTGGAGAAATCCGACCCTCGCAACCTATCTCTCTTCTAACTGGGATTAATTGTTGAGGATGCCCCAGGAAAGGGGAGAGAGAGGGACACAGCCTAAGGCTGACTCAGCTTTTGACTCATAAATTTGGTCTGCTTTGTCCCAGGAGCCCTTCCAATCCGCGTGGGACGGTGCCATTGTTTGCCTTGGGAGCTGGCAAGGGGCTAAAGATATACAACCCTCCCAATCTCCTCCTCTACTAACAGGGACTGATTGTTGAGGACTCAGAGGGGAGTGGAAATATTTCTGACCCAGGAAAAAAAGAGGGGGCTGCCAGAGAAGGCTGGAGAACTGTCTCAGAGAAAGTTTGAATTACAAGGCTCATAGCCTCCAGACAGGGAGCTCTAGCACATTGATCTGGTCTGTGTTGCAACAAATACACTCTGACCAGGCATTGAACTGAGAGCTGCCAAAGAGCGCCATCTGCAGGCAGACCAAGGAAGTGCACACAAGAAATTTTAAAATAATTTGGAGAGACTTTTTCCAGACTCTATAGCCTCCCTCCCCAAGACCCTAGGAAGTGACTCTACAACCAATTACTGAGTCCAGTGCCCAGTTTTAGCAACCAGCAGGACAACCCTAACAATCCATGTCGAGCCAAGAATCAAAGAGCAGTGGTAACACACAGCCTCCTGCCACTAAATCCCTACAAAAGAGAAAGAAATTGAGCACCTGAGTAAACTACATCCTAATCAGATGCCTACATATCAGAAAAAATTATGAGCCATACTAAGAAAATAGAAGACATGGTCCAAGAAAAGGAGTATATCAAAGTCCCAGAAGAGATGCAGAATTTGAGAGAACTAATCAGCGAGATGCACACAAATTTCCAAAATCAAATTAGTGAGTTGAAAGACGATATGGTTAAAGAGATACATGACATCAAGAAGACATTGAGGGAGCACAAAGAAAAATTTGAAATCCTGAACAGAAAAGTAATGGAGTTCAGGGATTGAAAGACACAATAAGTGAGGTCAAAAACACATTTGAGGGGGCGGCTGTGGCTCAAATGGTTGGGCGTCCGTCTGCCATATGGAGGGACCAGGGTTCGATCCCCGAGACCTCCCAGTAAAATAAAAAAAATATATATATATAAAACAAAAAAACACACATTTGAGGCATACAACAGCAGACTCGAAATGATAGAAGAAAGAATAAGTGATACTGAAGATAGAACAACTAAAATTGAAGAGAGAAAAGAATTGGAAAAAATTGAGCAGAGGATCAGAGAATTGAATGACAACACAAAACACAACAATATACATGTCATGGGAGTTCAAGAAGGAGAAGAGAAGGGAAAACAAGCAGAAAAAGTATTTGAGGAAATAATTGCTGAAAATTTCCCGACTCTCGTGTAAGAAATGAACTTACATGTCCAAGAAGCATGCCGTACCGAATCAGAATAAAGCCTAATAGACCTACTCCAAGACACGTACTACTCAGAATGTCAAATGTCAAAGATAAAGAGAAAATTCTCAGAGCAGCAAGAGAGAAGCAAAAGATCATGTACAAGGGACATCCAGTAAGACTTAGTGCAGATTTCTCTTCAGAAACCATGGAGGCGAGAAGACAGTGGTATGATACAATTAGGATACTGAAAGAGAAAAACTGCCAGCCGAGAATTCTTTATCCAGCAAAATTGTCCTTCAAATATGAAAATATTCACAAACAAACAGAAATTAAGAGGTTTGCAAAAAAGAATCGACCTTTGCAGGAAATATTAAAGGAAGTCTTAGAAGCTGAAAGAGAAAAGACAGGAGAGACAGGCTTGGAGGATAGTATAGAAGAAAGAATAGCAGAAAGGATGATCAAAAGAGTAAAAAGACAGAGACAAAAATAAGATATGACATATGAAAACCAAAGAATAAAATGGAGGAAGTAAATAGTACATTTACGGTAATATCATTGAATGTGAATGGATTAAATTCCCCAATCAAAAGATACAGGCTGACAGAATGGATGAAAAAACATGAGCCATCCATATGCTGCTTACAAGAAACTCACCTCAGACACAAGGATACAAACCGGCTGAAAGTAAAAGGTTGGAAAAAGATACTCCACGTGAATAGTAAACAGAAAAGAGCAGGGGTAGCGATACTAATATCAGACAAACAGACTTCAAATGCAAAAAAATGAAAAGAGATGCGGAAGGCCATTATATATTAATAAAAGGGACGATCCTCCAGGAAGATATAACAGTCATAAATATCTACGCACCTAACAAGGGTGCCCCAAAATATATGAGACAAACTCAGGCAAAACTGAAGGGAGAAATAGACATTTCTACAATAATCGTCGGAGACTTCAACACCCTTCTCACATCATTAGATGGAACAACTAGACAGAAGATCAACAAGGAAACAGAGAACTTGAACAATATGATAAACAAGTTAGGCCTAACAGACATATACAGAACACTGCATCCAAACTCAGCGGGTTATACATTCTTCTCAAGTGCCCATGGATCTTTCTCCAGGATAGACCACATGTTAGGTCACAATACAGCTCTCAATAAATATAAAAAGATTGAAATTATACAAAGCACCTTCTCAGATCATAATGGAATGAAACCAGAAATCAATAACAGACAGGAAAAAAGGAAATTTGCAAATGTGTGGAGACTGAACAACACACTCCTAAATAATCGGTGGGTCAAAGAAGAAATTGCAAGTGAAATCAGTAAATATATTGAGACAAATGAAAATGAGAACACAACATATCAAAACTTATGGGATACAGCAAAGGCAGTCTTGAGAGGGAAATTTATAGCCCTAAATGCCTATATTAAGAAACAAGAAAGAGTTAAACTCAAAGATTTAACTGAACAACTTGAGAAACTAGAGAAAGAACAGCAAACCAATCCCAAAGCAAAAGGAAGGAAAGAAATAATAAAGATTAGAGCGGAAATAAATGAAAATGAGAACAAAAAAGCAATAGAGAAAATCAACAAAACCAAAAGCTGGTTCTTTGAGAAGATCAATAAAATTGACAAACCCCTCGCTAGACTAACAAAGAAAAAAAGAGAGAAGATGCAAATAAATACAATCAGAAATGAAAGGGGGGAAATTACAAATGACCTCACAGAAATAAAAAGAATCATAAGAGGATATTATGAGAAACTCTATGCCAACAAACTAGACAACCTGGATGAAATGGACAAATTTCTAGAAACTCATAACCAACCTACACTGACACAACAAGAAATACAAGAACTTAACAAACCAATCACAATTAAGGAGATTGAATCCGTCATCAAAAATCTCCCAGCAAAGAAAAGTCCAGGACCAGATGGCTTCACAGGTGAGTTCTACCAAGCATTTCTAAAAGAATTAACACCAATCCTGTTTAAACTCTTCCAAAAAATTGAAGAGGAGGGAAAATTACCCAACACATTTTATGAAGCCAACATCACCCTAATACCAAGTCAGATAAAGATTCCACAAGAAAAGAAAATTACAGACCAATCTCTCTCATGAACATAGATGCAAAAATTCTCAACAAAATACTTGCAAATCGAATCCAACAGCATATCAAAAGACTTATACATCACGACCAAGTGGGATTTATTCCTGGTATGCAAGGCTGGTTCAACATAAGAAAATCAATCAATGTAATACACCACATTAAGAAATTGAAGGAAAAAAACCACATGATCATCTCAATAGATGCAGAAAAGGCATTTGACAAAATCCAACATCCTTTTTTGATAAAAATACTTCAAAAGATAGGAATAAAAGGAAAATTCCTCAATATGATAAAAGGCATATATGAAAAACCCACAGCCAACATCATACTCAATGGGGAAAGGTTGAAAGCTTTCCCCCTAAGATCAGGAACAAGACAAGGATGCCCACTGTCACCATTTGTATTCAACATTGTACTAGAAGTTCTAGCTAGGGCAATTAGACAAGACAAAAAAATTAAAGGCGTCCAAATAGGAAGTAAAACTCTCACTGTTTGTGGATGACATGATCCTGTATTTAGAAAATCCTGAAGTATCCACAACAAAGCTACTTGAACTAATTAATGAGTTCAGCAAGGTGGCAGGATATAAGATCAACACGCAAAAATCAGTAATGTTTTTGTACACTAGTACTGAACAATCTGAGGAGGAAATCAGGAGGAAAATTCCATTTTTCAATAGCAACAAAAAGACTCAAATACGTAGGAGTTAATTTAACCAAAGAAGTAGAGGACCTATATGCAGAAAACTACAAAACAATGCTAAAAGAAATTTTAAAAAGACCTAAACAAATGGAAAGACATTCAGTGTTCATGGATTGGAAGAATAAATATCGTGAAGATGTCAATCTTGCCCAAACTGATTTATAGATTCAATGCAATACCAATCAAAATCCCAACAGCTTACTTTACAGAATTAGAGAAGGCAATTATCAAATTCATCTGGAAGGGTAAGTGCACCCGAATAGCCAAAAGCATTCTAAAAAAGAAGAGCAATGTGGGAGGAATTTCGCTGCCTGACCTTGAAACATATTAGAAAGCTACAGTAGTCAAAACAGCATGGTACTGGCATAAAGATAGACACATCGATCAGTGGAATAGAATTGAGAATCCATAAATAAAGCCTCACCTATACAGTCAACTGGTTTTTGACAAACCTACCAAGCCCACACTGATGGGAAAAAACAGTCTCTTCAACAAATGGTGTTGGGAGAACTGGATATCTATAACCAAAAGAATGAAAGAGGACCCCTATCTCACCCCCTATACAAGAATCAACTCAAAATGGATCAAAGATCTAAATATAAAAGCCAGGGCCATCAAACTACTGGAAGAAAATGTAGGGAAACATCTTCAAGACCTTGTAGTAGTTGGTGTTTTCATGGACCTCACACCCAAAGCACGTGCAACAAAAGAAAAAGTAGATAAATGGGACCTCCTCAAAATTAAACATTTTTGCACCTTACAGGAATTTGTCAGAAGGGTGAAAAGGCAGCCAACTCAATGGGAAAAAATATTTGGAAATCACATATCTGATAAGGGTTTAATATCCAGGATATATAAAGAGATGTTACAACTCAACAATAAAAAGACAAATGACCCAATTAAAAAATGGGCAAAAGACTTGAATAGACATTTCTCCGAAGAAGAAATACAAATGGCAAAAAAAAACACATGAAGAAATGCTCAACATCACTCATGATTAGGGAAATGCAAATCAAAACTACAATGAGATGGGAAGCGGCTGTGGCTCAATCAGTAGGGCTCCCGTTTACCATATGGGAGGCCCCGGGTTTGGTTCCCGGGGTCTCCTGGTGAAGGCAAGCCCGCCCACATGGCGTGGTTGGCTGACCCAGCGAGCACAAGCAGCAAGGGGGGGATAAATGAATAAATAAATAAAATATTTAAAAAAAAAAAAAAAAAAAAAAAAAACTACAATGAGATATCATTTCACACCTATCAGAATGGCCACTATTAAAATGACAGAGAACTACAAGTGTTGGAGAGGATGTGGAGAGATAGGAACACTTCTTCACTGTTGGTGGGAATGCAGGATGATACAACCACTATGGAGGACTGTTTGGCAGTTCCTAAAGAAGTTGAATATAGACTTGCCACGTGACTCTGCAATACCACTACTGGGTATATACCCAGAAGAACTGAGAGCAGTGACACGAATAGACATCTGCACACCGATATTCATAGCCACATTATTCACCATTGCCAAAAGTTGGAAACAACCCAGTTGTCCATCAACAGATGAATGGATAAACAAACTGTGGTCTATTCACATGATGGAATATTATGCAGCTGTAAGAAGAAATGAAGTCATAAAGCATATGGCAACATGGATGAACCTGGAGGACATTATGTTGAGTGAAGCAAGCCAGACACAAAAGGACAAATACTGCATGAATGCATTACTATGAACCAAATATATTGTGTAATATATTGTTTGATTAAAAAAAAAAAACTTTATATATCCATTACATTTAATTGAGAAATGTATATATTTATTCATCTGTGTTTACTTTTTAATTTTTAATTGTTTATATTTTCAATTATTAAGTGTACAAAATAAAGTTAAAAAAAAAAGGTAATCTAAGCACCTCTTAAAATATATGTATATATATATATATATATAAATAACATTTTTGTAAGCAAATACACATATATGCATATATATTTATATATCATTTTGCAAATGTTAGTATGTATTGTGAGAATTTTGATTTTTACCCATAATAAAAATAAATAAATAAATAAAAATAAAAATAAAATGAATGTAGACTATTTAAAAAAAAAAAAAAAAGTTAAAAAAAAAAAAGAATACAAGCTTCATAAAGTATGGATGCCCACTCCCATACCTAAACCAGAGCTCTCATATTAAATAAATGAATAAATAAATGGATGATGAATGAAGAAGCAAATACTTCTGACCCAAGGAGTCAGGTCTGGCTGGGGAAGCAGAGGAAGAAGGCCAAGTGACAGGTGAGGTTGAGAAACAGCAGCTGTTATGATAACAATAAACATAGTAGCTCCCACTTATTAAGCACTTTCTGTGTGATTCACAGCTAGGAAGCAACAGAGCTGGCATCAAACCGAGGACTTGGTGTTCGTCTGAGCCTGCTAGGCTGCCAAAATGCTTTACAATGGCTTTTACAATGGGGATTTATTAGGTTACAAGCTTACTGTTCTGAGGCTGTGAAAATGCTTCATCAGGCAATGCTTTTCTCCTCAAATACTGGCTGCTAGTGATCCTGGACTCCTCTGTCATATGGCAAGGCACATGGCAGTGCCTGCTGGTCTCTCCCTTCTCTTCTGGGTTTCATTGCTTTCAGCTTCTGGCTTCAGTGGCTTTCTGTCTTCCTCTGAATTCACCCCATTTATAAAGTACCCTAGTAGGAGGATTAAGATCCACCCTGGGCCTCACCTTACTGAAGAAACCTAATCAAAAGGTCCCACCCACAATAGGTTCACACCCACAGGAATGGGGTAACTTTAAGAACATAATCTTCTGGGGTCCATCCAGCTTCAAACTGTCAGTGTTCAAACCGGGATCCCTCTGGTTCCAAAACCCATGTTCTTTCTAGCATGTGGGACGGATAAAGGTGGCACGGCATGCTCGGGAGTGAGGGTGATTGGATGGGTGTCTTTGAAGAACATGGGAGGGTGGGGTGGGTGGTATGACCTCCATGAGGAGTGACTGGGGCCTAAGACCTTGCCTTATATGGATCTGGATTGAAACATTATCCTGTGGGAGTCCGTAAGGGTTAGACAGTGGGCTGCTTCTTGGAGAGGTCCAGGAAAGCCCTTTCAAACCAAGAGTTCCCAGCCCATGCAGAGAAGCAGTTTCAGCTTCTCAGCCTTTTCTCATTTTTCAGGGGCTCCCTCAAATGAAGCTGGGTGTAAGGACTTTGAGAAACGACTGCTTGGAAGAAAGGCAGCAAAGGGAAAATGGGACAAATCTGTCATGTTCTATTGACTAAGACCCAAAAAGTGTGGTGCTTTATAACAGGGCAGCCACATTGCATTTTCAGCACTTGGGCTCCAGTTTAGGGTTATAGGATTTGGCACATCTCAGTGACATCCAAACTGCTTTAAGTCATTCATTCAATAAATATTTGTTTAGCACCTACCATGTGCTTGCATTGTAGTAGACTTGAGGGATTTATTGGTGAGCAAACGGAGGTATGGATTCTGCCTTCTGAGAATTTACTATGGGGTGAGAGAGATAGACTTAAGACAGACTTAATAAAGAAATAGAGAACGATAAACTTCGATGAATTCTAGGAAGGAAGAGTCCAGCTTGCTGGGAAAGCTTGTAACAGGCTGGCAAGTCACTGTTTTGAAGAAGCGTCGAGTGTCATGTCAAAGACCAGAAATTAGTTCATGGAATTAGATAGCTCGCTTTCGGTTATTCAAACATATTTAAAGTTGGTTTTTGGTTCTCACTCACAATTAACAGTTGATATCATTTCAATCTAAATAGCCTCTACTTTATAGCCAAAAACGTCTATTGATTTCGAGTTATATGTGCTGAGAAGGCAAATATCTGAGTAGGCCATAATATTTATTTATTTATTTATTTATTTATTTATTTTTAAAGATTTTATTTATTTATTCATTTATCCCCCCCTTGCTGCTTGTGCTCGCTGGGTCAGCTAACCACGCCGTGCGGGCGGGCTTGCCTTCTCCAGGAGGCCCCGGGAACCGAACCCGGGGCCCCCCATATGGTAAACGGGAGCCCTACTGATTGAGCCACAGCCGCTTCCCAGGCCATAATATTTAGACCTAAATAGAGTTGGGTGTTAATGGATTTGTTGGCTGAAGCCCTGTCCTAGAGCATGATGCACATAGAGACTTAGAAGCCCTGGGCATTCATTCAGTAGTGGCTGGACATTCAGCAGTTGTTTGCTGTTAATGGAGTTTACCTTCTAATGGGAGTTATAAAATAATAAGCAGCTAATTTATGTGATGTAATGTCTGGTAGTGACCGGGCTTATGAAGAAAAATAAAGCAGAAAAAGGGATAGGGTGTCAGAGGTGCCTCAGAATACAGTGTCATTGATGGCAGGCAGGCAGGCAGGTTTTCCAACACCTGTGAGCTAGAATGTGCCTACCCAGATTGAGCTATAAACCTCACACCCTCAGCAGGCAACTCATTTGGAGTGGGATCTTGTCTGAATCCCTCATCTTGTCGCATTGCTATTTACTAAATTTCTTGCACAATCCTAAAGTCCACATTGCACCCCTTGTGATTCCAGTCCAATAAGGAAAGATCCTGTAGACTGAGGCTGGAGAGAACCTCAGCCTGGTCTCTACATCTGAAGCTTCCAAGGTCCCACAGCCCAGTGTGACAGCCGCCTCCTTCTGAACAGTTGCGCCCTAGCAGCTGTCTGCCTCCAAATCTCTTTATACATACACAGCTCTTCTGGAACTTAATACTCTGTACTGTAAGTTGTAGTTTATGGGAGGTTGTGAGCTCCAAAGCACCTAGTATGAAGTAGGTGCTCAACAAACACTTGTGAGTTTTTGTGCCTTTCCAGGGCACTTAAGATTGTTTTCTTTGTCTCCAACACCAAACTCTCCTCCCTGTCACCTTCTCCATATCCTGTTTGAGTCCCAAATCTAACTCATGAGCGACGTTCCCCCATCTTTTTAATTGAAGTTGAAATTCACATAACATAAAATTAATCATGTTAAAGTGAACAATTCAGAGGCTTTTGTACATTCATAATGTTGTGCAACCACCACCTCTATTTAGTTTCAGATCATTTTCACCACCCCAAAATGAAACTCCATACCCATTGTGCAGTTACTGATGTTCCCCTATTTTTACAGATGAAGAAACAGGCTCTGAGACATTAAGCAACTGCTCAAGGTCACACTGCTTATAAAAGGCAACCTTCTGGGGAAGCGGATGTGGCTCAAGCAATTGAGCTCCCATCTACCATATAGAAGGTCCAGGATTCGATACCCGGGGCCTCCTGGTGAGCTGGCCCAAGTTGAGAGCTGGCCCATGCAGAGTGCTGGCCCATGCAGGAGTGCTGGCCCATGCAGGAGAGCTGGCGCAAGATGACGCAACAAAGAGAGACACAGAAGAGAGACAATAAGACATGCAGCAGACCAGGGAGATGAGGTGGTACAAGAGATTGAGCAGCCTCTCTGCACTCCAGAAGGTCCCAGGATTGGTTCCCAGTGCCACCTAAAGAGAAGACAAGCAGACACAGAAGAGCACACAGAGAGCAGAAGGCGAGTGCAAAAACAATGGGAGGTGGGGAATAAATAAATCTTAAAAAAAAAAAAAAAAGAGGCAACTTCTGTCATTGCAAGAGCAACTTCATGCTCTTGTCCACAGGTGATTGACCCAGTAGGTACAAGCAGACATGATACTATCAGGGGCCAACAATAATAATTTAATTGTTTTAAATGAAAAAAAAAAAAAAAAAGAATGTAATAATAACCATAATGAATAAAGCCTGCATTCTATTCAACTTTATACCAATACAGTCATAAAATATAATTTTAATATATTTTTTTAATGGCAGAAAAGGCCCACGAAAGAAAAAGTGTCCAGAGCCAAGAAAGCCATATGCGGCCCTGCCACCAGCATCCACACTGCAAAATGCTGGGAAAATTGAGTTGAGTCATAGTGTTGATCACACACTCATTTTTAAATCCTAGGCTGTTTCTGCCCTCTAGCTGTAGTAGAGAAATCAGCATTCATTCTGCACGGTGCTTTGAAATTGTGCTGCATCATTTCATCCTCACAATTCCATGAGATAAGTGATGTCCAAATGTACAGAGAAGTCACAGAGGACTTGATTAAGTCACTTAACCAAGATGCCATAACTAGTTAGTGGAGAGCTGATTTTAAGCCCTGGGCTGGGAATACAGTGAATCCTGTTTATCTGGATTTCCTAGCATTAAGATGGGTGTGGTGAGAATTACAATACATGCTCCAGGTTTTCCAGTTTGGAGGTAAGGCTGAATCTCAGGAGAGTTTTGAGTAGTCAGCATCTTTCATGCCATTTGACATTTCAGAGCCAGGGACTATGTTTAGGGAACTGTGATGGGGATTGTTTTTAAAGGTATTTTAGGTTATCAGTTCCTTCAGAAGGAGGCTACATTTTAGAAGCAGAGAAGATCTTTGACTTGGATGCATCATTTACAGCTCTTTGGATCCCATCCAATCCATAGTGATGAGTATTCAAGTATTTAGGAGGCATAGGAAAAGTACTGGCTTTGTCACAAAGGGCCCCACCCTGCTGATGGCTTTCTTCCCACTCTGCCAGCCTGCCTGCAAAAGAAAAGCACTGGGCACTTTGCCACTCCTGGACACAGATGTGGGCACTTCTCCCTACTGAAGGAAAGGCAGTGACTGCAAACACTGATGGACATGGAGGATGTTTTAAAGTTTGGGACTATCTTTTATTTTTTTATTTTTTATTTTTTATTTTTTTTTAAATGTTGTAGGCTGACAGTTTTTTTTTTTTTTTTTTTTTTTTTTAATTCATTTATCCGCCCCCCTGCTGCTTGTGCTCGCTGGGTCAGCTAACCACGCCGTGCGGGCGGGCTTGCCTTCACCAGGAGGCCCCGGGAACTGAACCTGGGGTCTTCCATATGGTAAACGGGAGCCCTACTGATTGAGCCACAGCTGCTTCCCTATCTTTCTTTTAAAACACCATTCAGTTAGCTCTTTCTTTTCCTGTAAGCTTGGAACATGGGCTGTCTCCAACCCACCTACAGACCAGTAATGAGCAGAGCTGATGATGCTTTGGAGGGTTGTCAATGGCAACTGGAAGAAGTAAAATGTGGTCGTTGTCGTCCGACAGTCCCCAGGGCCCCTTTTGGGTCATTTCTTCACTTGGACTTCATCATATGAACTGCACATAACTATTTCAGATAAAGAAGCTACTCTCCTAAGGTGCCTGAGAACGCTTGGCACTTCATCCTAATTTCCATATGCAATTGTCCCCTAAACACTTTCCACGTGCACCCATCCTGACTTGCTGTGATGGTCTGAGGTGTGTGGAAGCCCGAAAAGCATGTTCTTGGAGCTAGTCCATTCCTGTGGGTGTGAACCTATTGTGCATAGGACCTTTTGAAGCAGTTACTTCTAAATAAATAAATAAATGTAAAAAAATTTTTTAAAAAGAAAAAAAAAAAAAACCAGACAAATGAATAGGTTATTTCAATCAGCATGTAGCCCAGGCTGGGTCTTGATCCTTTTACTAGAGCCCTTTATAAACAAGATGAACATGGAGAGAAAGCCAGAGAAGCAAGAAGCTGAAGCAACAAAACTCGGAAGAGAAGGGAGAGACCAGCAGGCCCCACCACGTGTCTTGCCATGTGAAAGAGGAATCCAGGATCTTCGGGGAGAAAGCATCATCTGATGATGCCTTGATTTGGACATTTTTCTCAGCCTCAGAATTACAAGCTTGTAAGGTAATAAATCCCCATTGTAAAAGCCAACCCATTTCTGGTGGGTTGCCTCTGGCAGCCTAGCAGACTAAAACACCTGCCCTCTCTTGTGCCTTCCTTCCATAACTCTCCCCCGTTAGCAAGAAAATTTATTATGAGATGCCCCTCTACTTCTGTTACAGCAAGACAGCTTTTACTGGGCCAATAAAGGTGGTCACTTAAGATTGCATGGTGAACTTGGCCCTACTGACTGCATTTAGACCTGATTACAGGCATGCACCATGCTGAGGTATGCATCACAGCTTCAAAAGAATCTGAATGCAGTTCTCTAAGAGGCCAAGAGCTGGAGGTGAGGATCCCTGAAGCTGCCCTGCTCTCCTGACATTCTTCTTCTCATATCTGCAGCTCAATATGGGCATGTTTTTTTTTCCCATGGCCCCATCTTTTTCTCCTTCCTTCTCTCCCTCCCTTTCCTCTTTCTCCAGTCCCTCTCCCTTCTCCCCATTAAATAGATACAATCTAGAACTTATTATTTGATAAATTTATGGAATGGGGTCACAAATCAGGCCCATAACATTTCAGAGCTGGAAGGAGGCCTTAAAGGTTTTACAGGTAAATATTTTATACAAATATAAATATTCTAAACCTCTTAAGTTTTAAGAATATATATTGATATCTTTTTGTTTTCAGTCTTAGAAAGTGTTGTGATGATTAGCCTTCTTTGCAAAATTGTGCCAGGATTTCTTTAGAATGTTTCAGTGCCTATGATCAATCTGGGACCTCAAATATGAGACGAACTGTTGGAAAGCCATGAAATTCACTCCTCTGGACTGACAAGGTACTCCTTTGCCCCTTTGAAGCCTCTTAACTCATCAGCAAGCCCTCCCTGGCCTTTCTCGCTAGGATTTCCAGCTCTCCAGCCAAAAGTTCTCTGTGTCTTTTCCCACATATCCCAGGGAAACTCCCTGGTAAAGATCCCTCTGACTCCAATCTGAGATCTAGTCTGTGTTGTAACTGAAGGTCAAAGGATTGGATGGAAGAGAGTCTTCATGTTCCTCACCTGCACATCAAATTTGGGTGTGGTGGGTTGAATTCTGTACCCCAGAAAAAAAACATGGCCTTAATCCATTCCCTTGGGTGTGAATCCATTGTCAATAGGACCTTTTGAGGGAAGCGGCTGTAGCTCAATCAGTAGGGCTCCCGTTTACCATATGGGAGGCCCCGGGTTCGGTTCCCGGGGCCACCTGGTGAAGGCAAGCCCGCCCGCACGGCGTGGTTAGCTGACCCAGCGAGCACAAGCAGCAAGGGGGGGATAAATGAATAAATAAATAAAGTCTAAAAAAATAGGACCTTTTGAGGATGTTATTGTTAGTTAAGGTGTGGTCAACTGTATCAGGATGGATCTTCATCCTATTACTGAAGGCCTTATAGAGAAAGCCACAGAGAGAGAAAGCCACTGGGAAAGCTAGAAGTTGGAAGTCTGTGGGGATCCAGAAGAGAAAGGAGAGGACATCACCATGTGATGGGACAGCCAAGGAATCCCAAGGATGGCCAGCCAGCCAGAACATCACAGTCTTTGGGTAGAAAGCATTGCCTTGTTGATGCCTCAATTTTGGACTTCTCCTAGCCTCAAGACCATGAGACAATAAACTCCTGTTGTGAAAGTCAATCCTTTGAATGGTATTTGTTTTAACAGCTGGGAAACTAAGATACTGGATCATTCCCTAAAATTGTCTCTGGGAAACAAAGGGAGAAAACTGTTTATTCAGAACTTATTTGACTACAGGACAAGTCAGAGAGAAACTGGAGGAGCTTTTGGGACGAAAACTTAATCAGTCAAGCTTAATTCAGCAGTTTTTCATTTGGGTTTTCCCAGATTTTTCTTCCCTCTTTATTAATGTAGAATTTACCCACTGTAAAATATATAGAACTTAATCAGCATCTGATTTGTTTGACGAGCTCTGACAAATGTATATACTCATGTAGCCACCACCAAGATATTTCCATCACCCCCCAGAAAGTTTCCTCATGCCCCTTCTCAGTTAATCACCCCTGCCCAGAGGAAAACAACTGTTCAGAGTTCTATCCTCATAGATAAGTTTTGCCTGTTAATTGGATTTCATATTACTGGGTCCAGACAATATTACTTTATATTGTCTGGTTTCTTTTGCTCAATATAATGTTTTTTACTTTCATCCAGGTTGTTATGTGTACCATGAGTTCATTAGTTTTTTTTTAAATTAAGATTTATTTATCCCCCCCCTCTATTGTTTTGCGCTTGCTGTCTGCTCTCTGTGTGTATTATTCTGTTTTTGCTTGTCATCTCTTTAGGCGGCACCAAGAACTGATCCTGGGACCTTCCAGAGTGGAGAGAGGTGCTCAATCTCTTGTGCCACCTCAGCTCCCTGGTCTGCTCCATGTCTCTTATTGTCTCTCTTCTGTGTCTCTTTCTGTTGCGTCATCTTGCTGCACCAACTCTCCATGCAGGCCAGCACTCCTGCATGGGCCAGCACTCCACGTGGGCCAGCTCTCCACTTGGGCCAGCTTGCCTTTCACCAGGAAGCCTCGGGAATCGAACCCTGGACGTCCTATATGGTAAATGGGAGCCTATTCGCTTGAGCCACATCCGCTTCCTGAGATCATTAGTTTTTGTTGCTGAGTGGTATTCCATTGTATAAATGTACTGCTTGTCCCTTATTGCTGATGAATATTTGGGTAGTTTGGGAATCTTATGAACAAAGCTGCTATGTACATTTTTGTAAAACCAAAACAAAACAAAATCTAGTCAAATAAAATGCATAACAATAATCAAACCAAAGGCAGGAAGGAGGTAAGTGGAATTGAAATTGTCTAAGGTTTACTACAACCTTGCATAAATAAAACTACTAATTTATACATTTACTTTACATTTGAATATAAAATGTAAAAGAGGGAGAGATTTATCAGATCCACGAACTGGCAAACTCAATGTTGTTAAAAATGTCAATTCTCAGGAAGCGGCTGTGGCTCAATCAGTAGGGCTCCCGTTTACCATATGGGAAGCCCCAGGTTCGGTTCCCGGGGCCTCCTGGTGAAGGCAAGCCCGCCTGCACGGCGTGGTTAGCTGACCCAGCGAGCACAAGCAGCAAGGGGGGGGGGGAATAAATGAATAAATAAATAAAATCTTTAAAAAAAAAAAAAATGTCAATTCTCCTCAAATACCTGCTACATTTTTTTTTTTTTTAAAGAATTTATTTATTTACTTTATCCATTTTAAACCCCCCCTTCCCCATTTGCTGTTTTTTTGTGTCCATTTGCCGGGCAATTCTCCGTGTCTGTTTCCTGCCATCTCTTTTCATCCTCCTCCTCCAGTCTTCACCAGGATTCGATCCTGGAGACCTCCGATGTAAGAGAGAGGTGTTCTGCTGCCTGTGCCACCTCAGCTCCTGGCTGCTACATTTTTTTAATTAAAATTTTTCCTCTTTTTTATGCAGTTTTTTTAAATTAAGAAGTTGTAGGTTTACAGAAATATGCAGAAAATACAGAGATCCTCTTAAGCAAGGGTTCTTAACCTTTTTTGTTCCATGGACCCCTTTGCCAGACTAACACAGAATTTGTACAAAGAGAGGGAGGGAGAATGCATACCATGGGTCTCTGTTGGGTGTCTCAATAAGAGCTTGTGTATTTGTCAGCCAAAGGGGTGCTGATGCAAGATACCAGAAATCTGTTGGCTTTTGTAAAGGGTATTTATTTGAGGTAGAAGCTTACAGTTACCAGGCCGTAAAGTGTAAGTTACTTCCCTCACAAAATCTGTTGCCATGTGTTGGAGCAAGATGGCTGCCGATGTCTGCAAGGGTTCAGGCTTCCTCTTCCTCTTACGGCTCTGTGGTCCCAGCTTCTTCCAATATCAACTGTAGGCTGGGATAAGTCTCATCTCTCTCCTGGGGTTGATTTCTCTTTGGGCTCAGCTGCTCTGCTCTCTCCACAAGGCCAGCTGTAAACTCTCAGGTGAACGGCTTATCTCTCTTCCCAGGGCCTCTGCCATGTCTAATGGAGACTACTCTCTTTCCTCATGTATCTGCTTCTATTTGTAATTTCCCAGGCTCCAGGATGGAAAACTCCAACCTCCCTTCTCTGCAGTGCGATTTCTCGTACCCCCACCACCAAGGAGACGGGGACACAACGTCCTACTGACATGGCCCAATCATTATTTAAAGTGAAACCTCTGAATCCAATATAATCTAAGGGTATCACTGGCCCAGAGGAAGAGACCAGTTTACAAACATAATCAGCATTTTTTTGGGAATTCATCAATAATGCCAAACTGCCACAGCTTGTTAGAAAGAAACTATTATAAGATTTGGACTTTGGTTGGGTGAGTTAGGGCAAGGGAGCAGGGGTTTGCTCTAGATTGGGGGCTGTCGGAAAGTTGAGGCAATTCTATGCTAGTGTATCTCAATAAATCTCATCTATAGAGAGGGAAGACTAGAACAAGGATAAAACCGTAATTGGTCAAGCAGCAGCAGCCACCACTGGTATCAGCCAAAAGGGGGGAATGGTTGGTATTTTGTGGGTTGCACAGTGACCTTGCTTTTTTGTCTGTGCTTAGGCAAAATCATGGAGTAGCCTTGTTTTGTCTCACTTGTCTTGGTCTCATAGAAACCATATGTGATGTTGGTATTCTGTGAGATTGTTGATGTCCAAACAAAGAATATCATGGCCCAGCTCTGAGAGCCTGGCAAACTTCTAATGTGTCAGACCAGTTCTCAGAAGTCAGGGGCTGCTTTTAAAAAAATTACTTTTCCTCACACTATATTACTTTACTGTATATCTTCTGTCTTCCTTGTAAGATATAAGTCCAGGAGGAAGAGGACCTGGCCTGGCATTTTTTTTTTTTTTTTTTTTTAGGAGGTACTGGGGACTGAAACTTGGACCTCATACGTGTGAAGCAGGTGCTCAACCACTGAGCTACGTGCACGCTACTGGCCTGTCTTTTTCAACACCATATCACAGGGACTGACACATGGTAGGTGCCCAGTGGTAGAGTCTTTTTTTTTTTTTTTTCATTTCAGAACTACTTTTATGTCTTGCTTTCGATATTTCAGATCATAATTTTTAAAATTTTGAAATAATCAAAGACTTAAAGAGTTGCAAAAACAGTGCAAAGAATTCCTATATACCTTTTACCCAAATTCCCCCATGTATTACCACCTTCCTTGATCTGTTTATCTATCTAATTTTGTCTCCGACATGTTTGAGAGTTTAGCTGCAGACATGATGCCACTTTAACTTTCAACATAACCCACAAAATCAGGACATTAATATAGATAAAACAGTATTCTCTGAATTATTGCCTTGTTCAGAATTTCCTAGTTGTTCTCTGGTGTCCTTTTCTCTGGCCCAGGATACAATCTAGGGTGATATAAAGGATACTTTCCCGTTGCCTCTAATGCTACATTGAGTTGATATGGTCCTCCTCCTCCTCCTCCTTTCCTCTTTATCATCCCATTTATGAAACAGAAAGAAAAGAAGATGGTACGTTCTGGTTTATTTTAAAAGGGATTTAAGGGAGTGGAGGTGGCTCAAGCGATTAGGTGCCTCCCTCCCATATGGGAGGCCCTGGGTTCGGTTCCCAGTGCCTCCTAAAAAAGAAGACGAGTAGACAGCGAGTGCAAACAGTGGGGGGCAGGGGAGATAAATAAATAAATAAATATTAAAAAAAATAAATAAAAAGGGATTTAATTCAGTAATTTGATTCCTCACTATTTGGCAACTACATTTTCTTCCTCAGCACTTAATGGCGCTGAGATGGAAACAGCTTTTGTGGTCCTTTACTTCCCTTGAATTTAAAAGCTTTCTGGAATTTCAGCACTGAGCAGCATCCTGTTCCTGGTCAAACCCCAGGTCCACGAAAATGTGGGAGAGAAATCTAAAATGGAAGTTTTGCTCACGGCAAGAAGGTTCCAATCTCAAGTATTGCACTGGAACAACTTCTGCTGTCTCAGCTGTTTCATCATTGTTCAGTAAATTATCATTGAAAACGAATGAAGATAATACCAGTATGCTTTTTGTTGTCATTGCTAGTTTTAACTATAAACTGTTTTTATAACTATGTAGAGTATATAAAACATTTGTACTAATAAATTATGGTTAGGAATTTAAAACTCACAGTAACATCCACAGAGGTCCTTTTTATTTTTATTTATTTTTTTAAAGATTTATTTATTTACTTTATCCATTTTAAACCCCCGGAACCATTTGCTGTTTTGTGTCCATTCACTGGGCAATTCTCTGTGTCTGTTTCCTGCCATCTCTTCTCATCCTCCTCCTCCAGTCTTCACCAGGATTCGATCCTGGAGACCTCCGATGTAGGAGAGAGGTGTTCTGCCACCTGCACCACCTCGGTTCCGGTTTTCAGAGCTTTTGGAGCATCTCGTCTTGTCTCTCCCCTGCGTCTCTCTCTCCTGTTACGTCATCATCTTGCTGCATGGCTCCCGGGGCCTGGTGGCTCACCGGTACACAGAGCCTGGCAGCCCATGCGCCTTCTATATATATATATTTTTTTTTATTTTACCAGGAGGTCCCGGGGACCAAACCCAGGTCCCTCCATATGGCAGATGGACGCCCAACCATTTGAGCCACATCCGCCTCCAAGAGGTCTTTTTTAAGTTCTTAAATCTATACAATTGTTTTCGAGACTAGAAACCTGAACGTCCTGGCTATTCATTAAAAACGTATCAGAATATGGGATCATTCCATTATAGATCATCATATAACAAAGCAGAAATCATTAACTTGGTGCTTTCATTACAGATTACTCCTCTAACTCGTTTTTAATAATTTGTTTATTTTTAGTTGTAGTAAAATACACATACCAAAAATCATTTTAGCCATTTTAAATGGACAATTCTTTGACATTAAGTGCATTGACAATACTGTGTAACTTTTACGACTCTCTTTTACCACAGACTATTTCCATCATCCCAAACCAAAACTCATACTCATTTAGTAAAAACCACCCTCTCCCACCTGGTAACCACTATTCTGCTTTCTGTCTCTATGAATTTACTTATTCTGAGTATTTCATATAAAAGAAATTATACAATATTTGCCCTTTTGTGTCTGGCTTATTTCAATCAAGACAATGTCTTCAAGGGCCATCCATGTATAGCATGTGCCAGCACTTCATTTCTTTTTTACAGCTGAATAATATTCCATTGTATGGATAGACCATATTTTGTTTCTCCATTCATCTGTTGATGGATACTTGGGTTGCTTCCACCTTTTGGCTATTGGTGAATAATGCTATGATGAAAATTGGTGTAGAAATAATTGTCTTGAGTTTCTGCTTTCAGTTCTTTTGGATATATACCAGGAATGGAATTGCCAGGTCATACGGTAACTCTATGTTTAATTTTCTGAGGAACTGCCAAACTGTTTTCCTCTAACTAGTTTTCAAAGGAGTTCACTGAGCACTAAAGTCAGGTCTTTACTAAGGAGTGTTGATTTCTATTAGCCAAATTTAGCCCTAACAACCCAACAGCTGAACCAGGATAGTCTTTCTCAACCCATTGTCTATTTAGGAATTTGGAACATTTTCAATATAAAGACTTCATTTTTCCTGTAGACTTCAACATGTGTGGCCCAAACAACACTGTTTCTGAGATGGCCTAGATTCAAACTTTGGAATTACTTTTTAAAATTCACTTTTAGAAGAATAAAATAAAAATAAAAAGATGAAAGAATAAAAAGAAATACACACACACACACACACACACAAACTTCACTTTCGCTATCCCTTTGATACCGAAAAGATATTCGATTTCAGAGCGTCTGCAATGAGAACAGCAGGGTCAGTAGGGACCACTGGTTTGGGCTTTTCTTCTTGCTCTGACCTTTTTATGAATTGAAATTTTACACAGTTCATCTCTTTAGGGATTTCTAGCATACTTGGCATGTCACGTTTCTTTGGACTGTTCTTAACCGAAGTTCCAGCATTGGCTTTTTTCTCTCTTTGCTCTTTAATCAGATCAATAGCAGACATACTTTGATGGCACCCTGTTGGGGAGGGGGTGGTGGTGGCAGTGGCAGAGGTAGAGGTGGAGGTGGTGGGAGGGAGGGAGGGTGGTGCTGTGGTAACAGATGTGGTAGAATCTAAATCCTCTGCAATGAGATCCTGCTGCTTCTGTAGGGTCACAATTTTGGCAATCTGACCTCTGAGGGTGGCAAGTTCATTTTCAAGAGCACTGATCATCTGCAGTGCTTCCTCATTTGTTAGTGTCATATTTCTCAGTTGAGACTCTTCTTGACATGGGTTTGGTATGGAAATCTGCCTGTTTGGGGGCTTCTCAAAGAAAAGAAGTTTAAACTGAAGAGGTTACCTTGACCTGACCTCTGTCTGTAATCTTAGTGAACACTCTCCATCCTCTTTAACTACCCATTCAACATCAGCAAAAAGACACCAGGGAGCAGATGTAGCTCAAGTGGTTAAGCTCCTACTTCCCCTATACAAGGTCCCGGGTTCAATCCCCAGTACCTCCCAAAAATAAACAAATGGGAGAAAAAACAACTTTCATTGGGAAGCAGATGTAGCTCAGTGGTTGTGTGCCTGCTTCCCATGTATGAGGTCCTGGGGTCTTGGGCTCAATTCCTGGTACCTCCAAAAACAAAAACAAAAACAAAACACATAGCAGGTATGGCTCAAACAGCTGAGCATCCACCTCCCAAACAGGAGGTCCTGGGTTGGGTTCCCGGTGCCTCCTAATGAAGACAAACAAACAACGAGCAGGCAACAAGCGCAAACAAGGAGCAAAAACAACAAACAAAACAAATGAGGGAGCCATGGGGTGGGGGGCAGACACCATTGCATCCTCTCCTTGGTGGCTGGGAATCCATTATGTTACAAGCCTGGTAAGCTGAAACTGAATTCTTGGACACTGAATCAGAGATAAATTAGTACCAATTTCCCTACGATACTTTGAGATGAACCATATGGCTTCCCAGACCAAAGTACCAATTGTGCGCTTACTCCGATCTGTTGAAAAACCATTCAAATTAGGTGCTTAATCCAGCCAAGCATTTAGATGGCAAAGTCTCCACAAATTTGCATTATTTTTTTTTAAGATTTATTTATTTATTTCTCTCCCCCACCCCCACCCCCCACCCCCCATTGTTTTGTGCTTGTTGTCTGCTCTCTGTGTGTTCTTCTGTGTCTGCTTGTCTTCACTTTAGGTAGCACTGGGAACCGATCCTGGGACTGGGACCTTCCGGAGTGGGAGAGAGGTGCTCAATCTCTTGCACCACTTTAGCTCCCTGGTCTGCTGTGTCTCTTATTGTCTTTCCTCTGTCTCTCTTTTTGTTGCATCATCTTGCTGCGCCAGCTCTCTGCATGGGCCAGCACTCCCACACAGGCTAGCATTCCTGCACGGGCCAGCATTCCGTGCAGGCCAGCACTCAGCATGGGCCAGCTCGCCATGTGGGCCAGCTTGCCTTTCACCAAGAGGCCCCGGAATGGAACACTGGCCCTCCTATATTGTAGACAGGAGCCCAATCGCTTGAGCCACATCCATTTCCCTGCATTATTTTTTGTACATTTTCTTAACTGAAGTCACAAGATGTTTAATTCTCATCTTGTATGCTCTCTGCCCCAGACCTGAAATCAGCCATTTTTTTCAAGGATTTCTGGTTCCTTTTGTTGGAAAATAGTATTTAGAAACCAAGATCTGGATGCTAGGTGGGCTTATTTCTGGAGTGTCAGCTGTAGGGCCTCTCAGTGGACAAAGCTAGGAAATACACACACACACACTTATACTAAATTTATTAATCTGTATAAATAATAAAAGCCATGACATTCGCTATATTAGAAACCAAGCATGTGTCCCCAAACCGATTTTTCTCCCTAGGTCTGGTTTTTAGAATGCTGGTGATAAACCAAGCCTGATTTTATTATATGACCATCTTGTATGGGAAATGACTGTAACTCTAGGTATCTTTGGTCAACCTTAAGAGATAGCAGGGGGGTGGATGTGGCTCAAATGGTTGGGCATCTCTCTTCTATATGGTGGGACCTGGGTTCAATCCCCAGGACTTCCTGGTAAAAATTTAAAAAAAGAGAAAAATATAGAAGGCGCACGGGTGCCAGGTCCTGTGCACGGGTGTGCCGTCCAGCCCTGCCGAGTCATGCAGCAAGATGATGACATAATAGGAGAGTGACACAAGGGAGAGCCAACACAAGACACGTTGAAAAACCAGGAACTAAGGTGGCACAGGCAGTAGGATGCCTCTCTCCCACATCAAAGGTTCCGATGATCGAATCCCGGAGGAGAGGGATGAGAAGAGAGGGCAGGAAACAGACACAGAGAATTGCCCAGCAAATGAATTGCCCAGAAAATGCACACAAAAACAGCAAAAACGGGGGTGGTGGTGGTGTAAAATGGATAAAAATAAATAAATCAGTCAATAAATCTTAAACAAAAAATATAAAAGCCAACAAAAAAGTTCACACTGATACCTCCCATTTCAACTCCACAATGTTCATTTTAGCCTCCCTCCATTTCATAGTTGTAACTTCCTTCTCTGACAATGGAATGTGGCTCTCATTATACATTATATATATTTACTTATTCACTCGATCATAGAATAATATATATTATTTACTTATATTTGGCACTTTTTTTAACCTATATTTGGCACTTTTTTTTTTTTTTAAACTTTTAAATTGGAGCAGAGGGAAGTGGATGTGGCTCAAGTGATTGGGCTTCCGCCTACAACACGGGAGGTCCCAGGTTCACTTCCTGGTGCCTCCTGGAGAAGGCGAGCTGGCATGGCTGGTAGGCGTGGTGAGCTGATGCAACAAAAGAGACACAAAGAGGAAAGACAATGAGAGACACAACATATCAGGGAGTGGAGGTGGCTCAGGTGATTGAGTGCCTCTTTTCCACATGGGAGGTTTCAGGTTCGGTTCCTGGTGCCTCCTAAAGAGAAGATGAGCAGACACAGAGAGCACACAGCAAATGGACACAGAGACCAGACAGCAAATGCAAAACAATGAGGGGAAGATAAGTAAACAAAGAAACAAACAAAAAAATTAAAAAAAAAAAAAAAAAACATAAATTGGAGCAGAGTAGCAGTAAGGAAACTTGAAAAAACTTAGTACTGTTTGCTAACATCATCACAGGTAGCTCTTAGCCAGTTTTAAACAGCTCAATTGAATAGTTAAACCAGATCTCTACTACAACATTGCTAATGTATCAAATGCCACTGAATTGCACACTTTTTAAAAAATGGTCATTTTAATGTTATGTGTATTTTACCACAATAAAAAAAGCCAATACACCAGAAAAAATAATAACTCTATATACTTTTTTTCCCCCTGGGGGATGATTCCCATCCCTCCCACACCAGACCCCAATGTCTGTTACTTTCGCTATAAGGACTGGTTATGCCCTGGTTGAACTTAACCACACAGGCACAGGCAGCCTCTTGTGTCATATGTCTGGGGAAGACAATTGTTAAAACAGTTTATCAGAGGAAAAATTGGACCTGCATTTTCTTCAGATTGTGGACTCTATTCAGCCAGTTTCTAGGCAAAGGGTTTAAAAGGCAAAATGTTTAGACCACGGGCTTTGGAGTCAGAGCCCTGGCTTCAATTTCCGGCTCTTCTATTTTATAGCTGTGTGCTTTTGAACATGTTGCTTAACCTCTCTGAGCCTATGCTTCCTCATCTATAAAATGGACATAATGTCTCAGGGCTAGTTGCTGGTCTCTGAAACTCCAGTCAGTGCTCAGTAAATGATGGCAGGTAGTATTGAAGACTTGACTTTCCCTTATAACTGGGGACCAGATGGCGCCTGCAACAGGAACTATTTCAGGAGCAACTAGTTTGTCGACTTGTTAATTGCGTTTCCGGGAGACCCAGACCCCTTACCGCTGGTCTCCCTCGGCGGTACAGCGGTGGGAGTTAAGAGCGACATGACACCATGTATGCAAAGTAGAACAGGGTCTGACACTTAGGAAGCGCTTAATACTTGGTAGTTAAATCGTGCTTGGCTTCAGTTTCCTTATCCGTAACATGCGGGAGTTAGATCAGTTTATACGACATTCTCGGATCGTGGCTCAGACATTCTAGGCCCATAAGGAAGCGCAAGCCGGAGGCAAGAGGGAGGGCTCGCTGCACCCGGCCCTGAGCCCAGCCCAGGACTACCTCAGCCGCCACTGCCACCAGCACCGGCTTCACCTGAAGCGCCAGGTGGGCAGGGGGAGCTGTAAAAAGGCGGGGTTTAACGGCTCCGCCCCCAGCCCATCCACGCTCTTCATTGGCTCTGGGACCTCGGCGGCGCGTGATATCACGCGCGCGGAACCTGGTGTGTGAAAGGGGGCGTGGCCCGCCGAAGAGGAGACAAGATGGCGGCGTCCGTGGGGCAGGGGTGTCTACGGTTACTGAGTGGGGCAGCGCCGTGGCGGAGCAGGTACAGCCGCGCGAGCAGCATCCCCGGGGCGGGGGACGGCCTGAGCCAAGCTGGGGTCGCGAGGAAAGAGTCGTTCCCTATCGCGGTCTTCCCCTAAGAACAGATGGGTGGAGAAGGTGCCACCCCACCTCGAGCTCGGGAGCAGATACGACTGGGTCGCGTAGGGCGATCCTGGTTTAGTTAGGGTCCGGTCTAAAAGCTCTCACTTTGCCCTTGCCAGGTAGCTGGAGTGCATAAGGGGCAAAATATATCAGTAGAATCTAGGCAGGGCTGGAAGCCTATTTTTCAGGGATTCGTTTTCTTGGAAGGGGCGGCCGGATGTGGTTGGGAAGAGCACTGGAGTAGGAGTCTGGAGATTTTCCCTTTTGGGTTCTTCGTCTTTGAAGCGAGAGGTTGGATTCAGCCATCTCGGAATAATCTGTTATAGAAGTGGCATTTCTGTTGCCTTGGCGACCCCCAGCCCTTAGGTTCTTAGAGATGGAAAGACCTGAGGATGTGATCTAAATACAGCGCTTTCTTTTTGGAGTTGGAGAAATTGAAGCCCTGAGAAAGGGAAAGACTTGCTCAAGTTCACCCAGCCAGTTAGTAGCAGAGCCGGGAACCCGACTCAAATACCTGTTTCTCAGCAAGGCCCCTTGGGCACATATGGATTCTGGGAAAATGGAATAAAATGTTGGTAGCTGTGACTCAGAGGCGGCTGTTTGGTGTCACTTCAAAGAACTAAGGTTTGAGAGACACTCTGTACTTTTGTTTCCCGGAGGGTTCATTTTGTCAGTTGACCAAAGTTTGTCCTGTGACCTTTGTAGTTTGGGAGAGTAAAAGGACACTGGGTTTGGTCTGAAAGGGAACAGAAACCATCATTGGCCTTGATCTGAAAGCTTCACCCTCTCATCTGTAATTGTTGAGAAAATGTGTCATCCCCTCAGGATGGGCAATGTGATGGTAACTGTTAGGATTTGGACAGGAGGTTGTCTGTGGTTTCAGTGTTATTAACAGAGGTGCTGTTTATGAGTCAGCTATGAATCCATCTAAACTGTGTCACAAGTTGGTAAGACTGAAAAA
Source organism: Tolypeutes matacus (assembly GCA_026826555.1). NCBI lineage: Eukaryota > Metazoa > Chordata > Mammalia > Cingulata > Chlamyphoridae > Tolypeutes > Tolypeutes matacus. The sequence continues at coordinate 3,911,635 of JAKSZT010054517.1, read as the reverse complement.
TGACACTCCTAAAATAAATTTTTTAATGGTGGTGAGGCGGTACCTCACTCACGATCATTTTATAAAGGGCAAAAAAGCCATATTTTAGTCCTAGTGTAGGTCGGATAAGACTGGATTTAGGTGCGGTGGGTGGGAGGAACAAGGATTTGGGTGCAATAAGAACTCTTAATTTTCAAAGGTATTATATGTCAAGATAGAAACTATTGATACACAAAAAAACAAAAAGATATTTCCATGAGTTTTCAGTAAAGCAGTACTGTTTGTGGTACATGTAGATGAAAGCCTTATGTGGTGGGGAAGTTTTTCAATAACTTAGTGATGCATGTGACAGGTGATAGAAGAAAGAGAAAGCAAGATCTCAAGTGATCATTTAGAGCAGGTTTCTCAAACCTGTTTGATCACAGAATGGGCCAGAATGTTAATTATTAAGAGATTCCCAGCTATATTCCCACACTGCTGCCAGTTTCAGATTCAGTAGATGTAGGTTGGGGCCCTGGCAACTGTAATTGTAAAAAAAAAAAAAAAAAAAAAAAAGCCCCAGGTGATTCTTAAGTTCAGGCATGTCTGGGCAATAGAACCTAGGGAGTGATTGTTTGTGTAAGACTTAAAAAATATTTATGGCATCTCTGCCACTGCAAACTGCAATGTCAGCAACCATCAGGGACATGGGGAAGCATTAAAAATGTATTTGAGATAGGCCTTGTGTTCAAGAAACTTTACAGTTTAGTAGAAGAAAAAGAAAACAATTAAATAACTCTAAGTAATACAAGGTAGACTATGAGATAAGGCTGTCAAGAAATTCTAGAGCATAGGGAGGATAAGTTTGGTTTTAAGAGAAATTTCACAGTTTTAGGAAGCAGGAGAGATGCAAGGACTATAGTTAAAATGTTACCATAAGGATGAGGTTAAAATATTTTACAACCATGACATTATGGGCATGGACCAGTTAGAGTGGGCCCTAGTCATAGACAATTGACGTGGCCATCCTAGTGTATACCAGGGGGTATATCAGCTGTTTTACCTTTAATAACAATACCTAACTAGGGGCCAGGTGTTTTATATGTTTAAGCATTTTTTTTTTTAACAGGTGGAAAAATTTAGGCTTAGAGTTAGTCAAGAAACTTGCTTAAGGTCACACAACTAATGAGTGGCAGAGCTGGGATTTGCACCATACAATCAGACTTGAGTCTGGGTTCCAATCACCTGCTTGTGGGATGCCCCTATCAGTTCCACCATGTAGAAGAGGCATTGAACTTATGCATTCATCTCTCTGGGTCTCAGCGCCCTATCTGTGATCTGGATTTCTGAGTTCCATTTCAGCTGCTCCCAGCATCACCACCATTCTCTCCCATCCCTGTTTCTCCCAGAGAAACCATCTACTGACATGCAGGGATGTTCTTTGCAGCATTGTTTAAAATCGAATCATGTGGGAAGCGGATGTGGCTCAATTGGTTGGCCCCCGTTGACCATATGGGAGGCCCTGGGTTTGATTCCCCGGGGCATCCTGCTGAAGGCAAGCCAGCCCACACGGTGTGGTGAGCTGTGACCCAACAAAGGGAGACAAGCAGACACAGGAAAACAAAATAAAACAAAACACCACAAATGGACACAGTGAGCACAAGCAGCAAAGGAGGGATAAATAAATAAATAAGTCTTTAAAATTTTTTTTTCTCGAATCATGAAAAATTGGCAAGGACCCAAGTGCCTGTGAGTAGGGATTGTTAATAAATGATCTATCCATACAATAGAAGTCTATGCTGTAAGAAAAAGAAGAACGAGGTAAATCTATATGAACCTGCACGGAAGGCAGTCCTTGATATTTTATGTATCATATTTTAAGTGAAAAAGAAGTAATATGTTAAAAAATATATATATGGATAATGTAGTTGTGTATACTAATTTTGCAGTTATGTACTGGACACTGCTAAGTGCTTTTCATGCTTTGTTATTTAATCCTTATAACACCCCTATGAGATAGGTTCCATAAGCACCTCCATATTTTTAGATGAAGAAACTGAAGCACAGAGAGGTTTATGTGGCTTGCCTGAGGTCACATGGAGCCCTCTCTCCCAACCCCTCTGCTTCACTGGTTTCCACTTAGTATCCACTGTTGAGAGTGAAGTCCAGTGAAAAGACCATCAAACCGTGCACTCAAGGAGGGCTACAGACAGTAAACAAATGAATACATATAGAATCCATTCATTTCCAGGTAGTGAGAAGTACTAGGAAGAAAAATAAAGCAAGCTTGGTGGAAGGTGGAATTTGGGTTGAGAAGGGGGAGTGGATGCTGTATGTATGTAGAATGATTAATAAGGTCAATTGTAAATATGTGGTAATGGATGGAATTGATGGTAGCATGTTATAATGAGTGCAACAAACACTGATTTTTTTGTGATGTGATTGTGGCTGAAACAGGTAATCCAGGGAGGTTAATATTAGTTGGAAGAAAGCTGGGAGATAATATAGGGCATGTATAACTGATTGTGGCAGTAGATGAAGATTGTAGATGAGGATTGTGGTTAATAATATAAATATAGGAATGATGTTCTACTGCAAGATGTTAAGGGATATGGTGATACATGGGAAAAACATAACTAATATAATTTATAGGCTATAGTTCACAATAATATTGTAATATTTTTGTAGCAAAAGCAAAGAGGGTACTATATCAATGCTAAAAGTAAAAAGAATATAGGGTTTCGTTTTGAGATATGAATATAACTAAGCATATTTTCTTCTCTTCATTTTCTTCATTAACACGGAGACCTTGATCATGTCATTTAACCAGTCTGTGCACATCTGTGTATCTTTCTGAACACCAGAGGAACAAAGGAGTTTGTTTTTAGGATTAGATTAGATAAAAGTGCCTGGACAGAAAAATAAAGAAATCGAGGTAAATCAGAGGTTAGAGAGTGCATGAGAGGAGCAACTCTGGGGCATTTTGGTGTCAGGAAAAACCAAACCTGGGAGATAACATTTGAGCAGAGAATCAAATGACTTAAGGGAGTGAGTCACAAAGGAGAAGAGTGTTCTTGGTAGAGCAAATAGCAAATGAAGTATAGAAGGAGGTACAAGTGTGGTGTGTTTAGCAGTGGCAGGAAGGATGACTGAGGAAGAGAGAAAGCAGCAGAAGGTCTGAGTGGTTGGCCAGGACCAAGCATGTAGGGTCTGATTGGCTGTGGCACCTCTAGGGAGCACCTCTAGGGAGAGAATGTAGATGGAATGAAGCCAGGAGAATGGTATGGTCTTCTATTTTGAAAAGATCCCTCTGGCTCTCTTGTGGCAATTAGGATATAGTGACTGGTCAAGGTCTGCACGTGTATTTGCATCAAGCAGGCTGCCAGGGGAAAGCCTGAAGGAGGATGCATGGAAAGCCTTAATGGTCCTCACATTCCATTGGCTAGAACTCCATCCCCATGGCTACATCTTATTGCAAGGGAGCCTGGAAAATGTGGTCTAGCAGATGCCCAGGAAGAAGATGAACTGGGTTTGGTGAACAGCTGGCTGGTCTCTGCCACAGCTGGAGAACCTTTGGAGAGAAATAAGTTGAAGGTGAATTAGAGAGGGTCAGGAATTTCTGTTTTGGGCAAATTCAATTTCGTGTGACTACTAGGTGTCCAAATGGGGATGTTGGGTAACCCGTTGAAAATACAGATGTGGAGGTCTCTGAGGGAGCAGTGAGGGAATCATTAGTATGTGGCTACTGAAAGCCATGAGACTGGATGAGTACCTCTAGCGAGAGAATGTAGATGGAAAAGAATTCTGAGCCCTGGGCATGACAGGAAGCAAATGAGAGTCCACAAAAGAGACTGAGAAGAGACCAGAGATGTAGGAGGAAAATCATGAACCCAGAAGCCAAGTAAGGAATGTTTTTCCAAGAGGAGAAGAGGAATCAATCATGTCATATGCTTCTGAGGGGTCATGTATGACGAGGCCCAAGAAATGTGTGGTAGTGTTGGCAACATGGAGGTCATTGGTGACTTTGACAGGAGGTGAAGTGGTGGGAGCTCTGGTGGTGATGGTAAATATAGACAGCTCTCTTTAAGAGTTTGTTAAGAAGGGAGCAGAAAAGTAGGGTGGAAACTAGAGCAGGATGCATGGTGGACAGTGTTTATGTAAGACTGGAGAAATAACAGCCTTAGTATCCTGAGAGGAATGAGACAGTAATAAGGGAAAGACTGATGTCATTGGGGAAAAGGGTACAAGAGGAAGAGTATCTGAAAATTCTTGTAGGCCAGGATCCAGTGCACAGATGAAAAAGAGATGGCATTAGAGCATATCTGGGCTAGCAAGAGGGAAGGTAGATGATATGGGGGCAGACGTGGGAAGGTTGCAAGGTTTGGTGGCCAGAGGGTGAGGAAATTCCATTCTGCCTTCTCAGTGAAAGAAGAGTAAGAGCTGGGTATAAAAAATAACTGGTTGAGGGGGACTTCTAGGAAGATGGCATCAGAGTAGGGTGGCAGGGCTCAACTCTTATAAAAACAACTGAGGAAGGGCAAAAAGCAGACTGAGGGAGCTACTTTGGGGGTCTGCAGACTGAGAGAGAGCTACACATAGTCTTGGAGGGAGAGGGACAGAGACAAAGAGGCGAGAGCGAAAATCGTGAGTTACGAACCCCCATGGCCAGGAACCAGGAATGGCACACATCCCCCACCTGCAAGGTGAACACTTGGTAAAACCCATGGCTCATTGCGGCCACCTGAGAGGGGAACAGACATCTTCCTCTCTGGGAGGAGGGACAGTGCTGCAGAGGGCAAAGAGTGTTTTTTCTTCTATGAGTTTGGCCAGTGGAGCCCATTTTGAATCTCGGCTATGGCCAGACCAGGATCACCAGTGAGTGGAGATTGAAAGCAACACCTCTGCAGAAAGGTTCCTGGAAGAGCACCATCTGCTGGCAGGCCACAAAACTGCAACAAGTAAAAACACTTGGATTCTCTCATGCCCAGTCACTCTTGAATCTTTGCCCCATTAATAGGTCCCTGGCCCTATTTTGATAACTTAAGCTGCGCAATCGAAGAGCCATGAACCAAAACCACTATGCAAGAGGGAGAATTTGACCATCAGAGTAAATTCAACATAATCAGATGCCTAGATACCAGCAAAAAATTACGATCCACACTAAGAAACAGGAAAATATGGCCTAGCTAAAGGATCAAATCAAACATCCTAATGAGACACAGAATTTAAGACAACTAATCAATTCAAAGAGTTGAAGGAAAATATGGCTAAAGAGATAACGGATATTAAGAAGACACTGGGTGAGCATAAAGAACAATTTGAAAGCCTGCTAAGAAAAGCAACAGAGCCTATGGGAATGAAAGACACAATGGATGAGCTTAAAAAATACATTAGGACTTCTGGGAAGATGGTGGACTAGTAAGACAAAGGAATCTCTTCTCCAGAAAAATAGCTAGAGGACAGGCTGAAACAGCCCCGAAAAAGATCTTCTAGGGTTTAGGACAACAGGTGAAGGCTGCACACCACCGAGAGGAGAGAGGGACAAAAGAGGGAAATCGCGATGACAGTACCGTGAGTTGGACCCAGCAGTGGCTGCTGCTGCCGGCACCCTCCTCCACACTCTTTAGAAGTCTTGGGCCTCTGGGCCTGCGACCACAGACAAAGGGGGCTCCAGGGATCTACCACTTCTGGAAAGGGGAGAGAGAGGGACACAGCCTTAGGCTGACTCAGGTTCTGATCCGCAAATTTGGGCTGCAGAGCCCCACGGACCCATCCACATGGTGGTTTGCCCTGGGAGCCTAGGAAGGACTGGAGAAATCCAATCCTCGCAACCTCCCTCTCTTCTAGCCTGGACTAATTGTTTAGGACTCCACAGGAGAAGGGAGAGAGAGCCTGGGGCTGACCCTGCTTTTGACTCACAGGTTTGGTCTGCCCTGTCCAGGGAGCCCATCCAGGCCGGGTGGGGCTGCGCCATTGTTTGCCTTGGAGCCTGCAAAGGGTTAAAGATATACAAACTTCCCAATCTCCTCCTCTACTAACAGGGACTGATTGTTGAGGATTCAGAAGGGAGTGGAAATATTTCCTAGCTGGGAAAAGGGAGGGGGCTACCAGAGAAGACTGGAGAACTGTCTCAGAAAGTTTGGGTTACAAGGATCTTAGCACCCAGACAGGAAGCTCTATCACATTGATCTTGTCTGTGTCACAACAAATACACTCCGACCAGGCATTGAATTGAGAGCTGCCAACAAGCGCCATCTCCTGGCAGACCAAGGAAGTGCACTAAGAAAATTAATAAGTAGGAGAGACTTTTCCTGGCCTCTATAGCCTCCCTGCCCAAGGCCCTAGGAAATGACTCTACAACCAATTACTGGGTCCAGTGCCCAGTTTTGAGCAACCAGCAGAACAATCTTAACAATCAAGGTTGAGCCAAAAATCAAAGAGCTGTGGTAACTCACAGCCTCCTGCCACTAAAACCCCATAAAAGAGAAAGAGAAAGAGATAGAGCATCTAAGTAAAATACAACCCAACCAGATGCCTAAGCACCAGCAAAAAATTACGAGCCATACTAAGAAAATAGAAGATATGGCCCAAGAAAAGGAATACAGCAAAGTCTCAGAAGAGATGCAGAATGTGAGAGAACTAATCAGTGAGATGAGCACAAATTTCCAAAATCAAATTAATGAGATGAAAGACAATCTAGTTAAAGAGATAAATGACATCAAGAAGACATTGAGCGAACGCAAAGAAGAATTTGAAATCCTGAACAGAAAAGTAACAGAATTCATGGGAATGAAAGACACAATAGGTGAAGTCACAAACACATTTGAGGCATACAACAGCAGACTCGAAATGATAGAAGAAAGAATAAGTGATACTGAAGACGGAGCAGCTATAATTGAAGAGAGAAAAGAACAGAGAGAGAAAAGAATGGAAAAAATTGAGCAGGGGCTCAAAGAATTGAATGACAACACAAAATGCAACAACATACGTGTCATGGGAGTTCCAGAAGGGGAAGAGAAAGGAAAAGGGGCAGAAAGAGGATTTGAGGAAATAATAGCTGAAAATTTCCCAACTCTCACGAAAGAAATGAACTTACATGTCCAAGAAGCACACCGTACCCCAATAAGAATAAATCCAAATAGACCTACGCCAAGCACATACTATTCAGAATGTCAAATGTAAAAGATAAAGAGAAAATTCTCAGAGCAGCAAGAGAGAAGCAAACGATCACGTACAAAGGATGTCCAGTTAAGACTTAGTGCAGATTTCTCTTCAGAAGCCATGGAGGTGAGGAGACAGTGGTATGATATAATTAGGAAACTGAAAGAGAAAAACTGCCAGCTGAGAATTCTTTATCCAGCAAAACTGTCCTTCAAATATGAAGGTGAATATAAAGTATTCAAACAAACAGAAACTAAGAGAGTTTGCAAAACAGAATCCACCTTTGCAGGAAATATTAAAGGAAGCCTTAGAACCTGAAAGAAAAAGACAGGAGAGAGGGGCTTGGAGGAGAGTATAGAAGAAAGAAAAGCAGAAAGGATAACCAAAAGAGTAAAAAGAGAGACAAAAACAAGATGACATATGAAAACCAAAGAATACAATGGAGGAAATGAATGGTGAATTTTTAGTAATATCATTGAATGTAAATGGATTAAATCCCCCAATCAAAAGATACAGGCTGACAGAATGGATAAAAAAACATGAGCCATCCATATGCTGCTTACAAGAAACTCACCTCAGACCCAGGGATACAAACCGGCTGAAAGTAAAAGGTTGGAAAAAGATACTCCACATGAATAGTAATCAGAAAAGAGCAGGGGTAGCTATACTAATATCAGACAAAACAGACTTCAAATGCAAAAAAGTGATGAGATGCGGAAGGCCATTATATATTAATAAAAGGGACGATCCTCCAGGAAGATATAACAGTCATAAATATCTACGCATCTAACCAGGGTGCCCCAAAATAGACAAACTGTGGCAAAACTGAAGGGAGAAATGGGCATCTCTACAGTAATTGTTGGAGACTTCAACACCCCTCTCACATCATTAGATAGAACAACTAGACAGAAGATCAACAAGGAAACAGAGAACTTGAACAATATGATAAACAAGTTAGACCTAACAGACATATACAGAACACTGCATCCAAACTCAGCGGGTTATACATTCTTCTCAAGTGCCCATTGATCTTTCTCCAGGATAGACCACATGTTAGGTCACAATACAGCTCTCAATAAATATAAAAAGATTGAAATTATACAAAGCACCTTCTCAGATCATAATGGAATGAAACTAGAAATCAGTAATAGACAGGAAAAAAGTAAATTTGCAAATGTGTGGAGACTGAACAACACATTCCTAAATAATCAGTGGGTCAAAGAAGAAATTGCAAGTGAAATCAGTAAATATATTGAGACAAATGAAAATGAGAACACAACGTATCAAAACTTATGGAATGCAGTGAAGGCAGTCTTGAGAGGGAAATTTATAGCCCTAAATGCCTATATTAAAAAACAAGAAAGAGCTAAACTCAAAGATTTAACTGAACTAGAGAAACTAGAAAAAGAATAGCAAACCAATCCCAAAGCAAGCAGAAGGAAAGAAATAATAAAGATTAGAGCCGAAATAAATGAAAATGAGAACAGAAAAACAATAGAGAAAATCAACAAAACCAAAAGCTGGTTCTTTGAGAAGATCAATAAAATTGACAAACTCCTCGCTAGACTAACAAAGAAAAAAAGAGAGAAGATGCAAATAAATACAATCAGAAATGAAAGGGGGGAAATTACAAATGGCCTCAGAGAAATAAAAAGAATCATAAGAGGATATTATGAGAAACTCTATGCCAACAAACTAGACAACCTAGAGGAAATGGACAAATTTCTAGAAATGCACAACCAACCTACACTGACACTACAAGAAATACAAGAACTTAACAAACCAATCACAATTAAGGAGATTGAATCTGTCATCAAAAATCTCCCAGCAAAGAAAAGTCCAGGACCAGATGGCTTCACAAGTGAATTCTACCAAGCATTTCTAAAAGAATTAACACCAATCCTGTTTAAACTCTTCCAAAAAATTGAAGAGGAGGGAAAATTACCCAACACATTTTATGAAGCTAACATCACCCTAATACCAAAGCCAGATAAAGATTCCACAAGAAAAGAAAATTACAGACCAATCTCTCTCATGAACATAGATGCAAAAATTCTCAACAAAATACTTGCAAATCGAATCCAACAGCATATCAAAAGACTTATACATCACGACCAAGTGGGATTTATTCCTGGTATGCAAGGCTGGTTCAACATAAGAAAATCAATCAATGTAATACACCACCTTAACAAATTGAAGGAAAAAAAACACATGATCATCTCAATAGATGCAGAAAAGGCATTTGTCAAAATCCAACATCCTTTTTTGATCAAAATACTTCAAAAGATAGGAATAAAAGGAAAATTCCTCAATATGATAAAAGGCATATATGAAAAACCCACAGCCAACATCATACTCAATGGGGAAAGGTTGAAAGCTTTCCCCCTAAGATCAGGAACAAGACAAGGATGCCCACTGTCACCATTGTTATTCAACATTGTACTAGAAGTTCTAGCTAGGGCAATTAGACAAGACAGAAAAATTAAAATTAAAATTAAAGATAAATATCGTGAAGATGTCAATCTTGCCCAAACTGATTTATAGATTCAATGCAATACCAATCAAAATCCCAACAGCTTACTTTACAGAATTAGAGAAGGCAATTACCAAATTCATCTGGAAGGGTAAGTGCACCCGAATAGCCAAAAGCATTCTAAAAAGAAGAGCAATGTGGGAGGAATTTCCCTGCCTGACCTGGAAACATATTAGAAAGCGACAGTGGTCAAAACACATGGTACTGGCATAAAGATAGACACATCGATCAGTGGAATAGAATTGAGAATCCAGAAATAAAGCCTCACCTATAAAGTCAACTGGTTTTTGACAAACCTACCTAGCCCACGCTGATGGGGAAAAAACAGTCTCTTCAACAAATGGTGTTGGGAGAACTGGATATCTATAGCTAATAGAATGAAATAGGACCGCTATCTCACCCCCTATACAAGAATCAACTCAAAATGGATCAAAGATCTAAATATAAAAGCCAAGACCATAAAACTACTGGAAGAAAATGTAGGGAAACATCTTCAAGACCTCGTAGTAGGTGGTGGTTTCTTGGACCTTACACCCAAAGCACGTGCAACAAAAGAAAAAATAAATAAATGGGACCTCCTCAAAATTAAACACTTTTGCACCTCACAGGACTTTGTCAGAAGGGTGAAAAGGCAGCCAACTCAATGGGAAAAAATATTTGGGAATCACAGATCTCATAAGGGTTTAATATCCAGGATTTATAAAGAGATGTTACAACTCAACAGTAAAAAGACAAATGACCCAATTAAAAAATGGGCCAAAGACTTGAATAGACATTTCTCCGAAGAAGAAATACAAATGGCAAAAAAACACATGAAGAAATGCTCAACATCACTCATCATTAGGGAAATGCAAATCAAAACTACAATGAGATATCATTTCACACCTATCAGAATGGCCACTATTAAAAAGACAGAGAACTACAAGTGCTGGAGAGGATGTGGAGAGATAGGAACACTTCTTCACTGTTGGTGGGAATGCAGGATGGTACAACCACTATGGAGGACTGTTTGGCAGTTCCTAAAGAAGTTGAATATAGATTTGCCACGTGACCCTGCAATACCACTACTGGGTATATACCCAGAAGAACTGAGAGCAGTGACACGAACAGACATCTGCACACCAATGTTCATAACCACATTATTCATCATTGCCAAAAGTTGGAAACAACCCAGGTGTCCATCAACAGATGAATGGATAAACAAACTGTGGTCTATTCACACGATGGAATATTATGCAGCTGTAAGAAGAAATGAAGTCATAAAGCATATGGCAACATGGATGAACCTGGAGGACATTATGTTGAGTGAAGCAAGCCAGACCCAAAAGGACAAATACTGTATGAATGTGTTACTATGAAGCAAATATATTGTGTAACATATTGTTTGATTAAAAAAAAAAAAATTTATATGTATGCATTACGTTTAACTGAGAAATGTATATATTTATTCATCTGTGTTTACTTTTTAGTTTTTAATTGTTTATATTTTCAATTATTAAATGTACAAAATAAAGTTAAAAAAAAATAGACCATTTGGATAGCTACAAAGTGGTAATTTGAGGAAGTTTTGTTATTATTATCCTTACTGTTGTGGTTCTCCCTTTTCTTAATAAATTTCTCTTTTTTAAAAAGTAAAACAAACAAACAAAAAATACATTAGAAGGACTTCTGGGAAGATTGGCATTGGAGTAACTAGTCAGGGTTCAACTCACAAAAACAACAGAGGAAGGGCAAAATGCTGTCGGAGGGATCTACTTTGTGGATCTGAAGGCCAGGAGAGTGCTGCACATTTCTCTGGGGTGTGAGGGGTAGAGAGATGAAGGTGAAATGAAAACTGAGTTATTAACCCCCATGGCTGGAATAGCACCCATCCCTCACCCTCAAAGTGAACTCCCTGGATAAAACCTGGGGCTCACTGCAGCCAACTGAGCAGGGAACAGATGTCTTCCTCCCTAGGGAGCGGGAGGGTATGGCAGAAGGCCGAGAGTAGTTTCTCTTCAGTGAAATTTGGCGGTCAGACCCCACTTTGAATCTTGGCTCTGGCTAGAGACCAGAATCACCAGCAAGTGGAGGTTGAAAGAGACACCTCCATGGATAGGCTTGTGGAAGATCGCCACCTGCTGTCTTGCCAGGAAACTGCAAGGAGAAAACCGGCTTTTAGGAGTCTCTCATCTCAGCCCCTTGGAGCACAGCTTTGCCCCACTAGTGACTCCCTGGCCTATTTTGATAACATAAGCTGGGCAATTTTAAAGACTTAAAATAAGTTAAACCGAAAATCAAAGAAGAGCCGTGAAACAAAACCACTAGGCAAGAGAGAGAAATTGGCGATCAGAGTAAATTCACCAACATATTCAGATGCCTAGACATCAGCAAAAAATTACAAGCCATACTTTATACACTTTGGATGGATTGAACAAGGCAGGAACTGTATAACGCAGCGAACCCCGAGGTGAATGATGGACTGTGGTTAATAGTACAAATATGAGAACGTACTCTCATGAACTTAACAAATATAAAATACTAATACATGATAATAATAGGATGGTTTGAGGGAAAAACACCAAATATAAGCTATGGACCATAGATAGCAGTAATATTATGATGGTCTTTCATCATTTCTAGCAAGTGTGTTACAACAATGTAAGGTGTTGGTGATGGGGAGATGTATGGGAATCCTGTATGGTATGCAAGATTGTTTTGTTTTTCATGACTTCTAAAATAAAAAAATGAAGATAAAATAAGTTGAGAGTGGGTGTGAGAGTTCATCAAGATAGCTAAAATACATCTGTAATAACAATAGTGTCCCCTTCTCTGGGGAAATAAAAATTGGTTGGGTCTAGAAGAAGACTCCCCCCTTGTCAGTTTACCCCAGGGCATCATAGAAACATTAACATTTTATATGTGCAATGAAATACAAAAGGTCCGGAAGCCCTGGCCTAAAGATTTCCCCAGCCCTTTGTCCCAGGGGTGAGTGAATATTTAATTCGAGTTTCTGGTGTGCATTAACTTCTAAATGCATTAGAGAATATCTCATGACATTGACTTAATTCTGTGTGTGTGTTTTGTTTTACATTTTCACTTATATGACCTACTGGTTGACAGTTTGCTGAGTGACCTTTATATTATAGATAATCCTCCTGAAACTCCTTGCCTCTGCCTTTAAAATCAGAGTCACCCGTAAATGATTACAAAGGGATTATTAAAAATAGGTTGTAGGATCAAAATTTTCCTTAGGCCTAGAGAAACGCCTTTTTTGGTTGTTTTGATCTCACGTATTCCGAGAGCCAACCAGCATGTAAACTCCAGTTTCCTTTGTCCTGAAGTTGGTCAGTTTATTCTTGAGGCATATTATAGTTTTCCCAGACACTGATGTGATTTTTCAAGAAAAGAATGATTCTTTACCTCTCATAGTTGTGTGTTTGTTCTAGGTCAGTAATGATGAGAATTCCTTAAATTTGTATAACCCTTCAGTTTGCAAAGTGAGTTCACAAAAACAGCCTGGTTTGATCTTGTGAGGCAGTAGATAGGGAATTGGCAAACCTCTGTTTTTATTGATGTGATGTAAGTGAAAATATGAGAGATTATATATAATTTGCCCAAGAGCACATAGTAAGTGTGCTTTTGAACTCCCAAGTTACGACTTTAAATCTAGCACTTTCCTCCCATCTGAGGTAATCTGTGAAGTAAATCGATTGAACTGACCTGGGGCTGCAGCAGTGTACAGGATAGGGGAGCTCTTTGTTTTCCGGCAGGGCTCGTGACAGGGAGAACAGATCCGAAGACTTCAGTTACAGTGGATAAATGAAGCAGTGTGCAAGCATTCTTTTAGTTAGGAGGTTCAGTATTCATTCTGGAACGTACCATACAGCAACATACAGAACCCCCCCAGTGTGCTCAGTAGTCCATTTTCAGACTTCCTGTTCTGATTCTTTTCGGACAGCAGGGATTTAGGCTTTCAGCTTTTGTCGTGGGAGTGTCTAGTCTAAGAGATGAGCCTTGTTCGATGCTGAAAGAACTTTCATACACTGAAATGCACTGTTCTTTGGGTTAATAGCTGTACATCCATCTGTTCTTAGCGGTAAAACCATGGTAGAATGGTGTGTGTTTGTTTTTTCCCCACCCAAGTCTAGTTTGCCTGTAAGTAGTCTTATCACATTAACCACATTAGCACCATGCTGGGAGGATGTTTTTAAGTCAAGGAAATATTTTATTTTTTAAATTAATTTTCTTGTTGTGGAACAAATGATCAGCAGAAAAGGCAGCCCTTTAATTGAACACTCAGCACCAGCACCGGCTGAGCAGCCCTGCCTTTGAAGTCAAGGAAATTTCATGTGAAAAAAATGAAGGTACCAAATCTAAGGTTTACAGGATACCTAAATATCCACCAGAGTAAACATTATTGCATGGAAGTCATAAATGGTATTCTATATTTCACAAAAATATCAATGTAGACATTTTATAATAGAGAAATTACTTCTATCATAAGTGCTCAAAGGAAAAAAGAAACATTTACTGACAAGGTTAAAGTTTCTTAGTTTTGTTTTTTCCTTTTTTATTAGAGCAGTTGTTGGTTTACAGAAAAATTGTGCAGAGAGGTCAGGGTTTCCACACACAGTTTTCCTTATTAACATTTGCAGGAACATGTTAACTTTGTAACAATTGATGAAACATTATTACTATTATTATACTATCACATTACATAGTCCTTCAAAGTTACAGTTTCTTGATGTTAGATTTCAGGTCTAAACCTGAAATCATTTAACCTGAAGTGTTAAATGAAAATGAGATGTTTGCCCTTTGATTAAGGGGGGGATTTATTTGTTAACTAAGAAATCATTAATCCTTTACTTGCTGGTATAGTCATTATTGCTATTGAGGATAAATCTGATTGTCCCAGTTGAAGAGGAAGCAAAAAAGAGAAGCAAACTAAACCAGAAATAATATTTTGTCATAGCTTAAAGCTATGAAATGGTGACTTCCTCTCAGAATACTTGAAACCCATTCACTCTGTCAAAGTAGGAGTCCACAATAATTAATTTAAATTCTAAACCATCTGAGCCAGCCAGACTTGAAATAGTTTAGAATAGTTCAACATTGTTTGCTTGTGTCATTTTTTTTTTCTCAGCACAAACATTTAAAAGGCTAAAATTCAGCCACCTGAAATAGATTCTCTAATGAATAGGGGTTCAGACATTTACAAGTACAGCTCTTTTTTTTTTTTAATATGTATATTTTTATTTAAAAAATATACTTAGATTACATAAATTGTTACATAAAAAATATAAGGGATAAGTACAGCTCTTTTGTGGTGCAGAAACATGGCTTTGTGTAAGAGTGCTGATTTTATATGGCTTGTGATCTTGTGCTTAATTTTTTTTCTTAAAGAGAGCTATTCCTTTATCTTATAGGCACGTTCATTAACTATTTAGAAAATGAATTAAGTTTACCAAGACTTTTAACATGTTCAATATCCCTCTGCATATGATCTAGAATAGAAAACATCATAATAAGCATCAGGCATATAGATACAGTACTTAAACTAATCAATGCACAGGTTTCTCTTTGAGTTGCAGTTAATAGATCTAAGCTCCAGGTTTGCAATACAATACTTGTGCTTAATTTTTTAAAAATTAACTTTTTATTTTGAAATGGTTTCAGACTTACAACAAAGTTTTAAAAGTAATACATGGAATTTCCAAATATCCTTTTTCCAAATTCCCCAAATATTAATCATATTTACTTTATTATTCTCTCTGTATGTATGTATGTGTGCATAAGTATGTGCAAAAATGTATTTTTAGGGAGGCGGCTGTGGCTCAATCGGTGGGGCTCCCGTTTACCATGTGGGAGGCCCCGGGTTTGGTTCCCGGGGCCTCCTGGTAGGGGCGGGCCCACCCGCGCGGCATGGTTGGCTGGCCCGGCGAGCAATTATTTATTAATGAATAAATAAATAAAATCTTTAAAAAAAAAAAATGTATTTTTAATTTTATTTTCTGAAATACTTGAGAGCAAGTGGCATTCTTGATACCCCTTACCACGAAGTATTCTAGCTTTTTTCTTACAAGGATATTGTCTTACATAACCACAGTACAGTTGTCAAAACCAGGAAATTAACATATACACAATACTGTTACCCATAGACTATATTGAAATTTTGCCAATGTTTTCTTATTTTTAATTTTAAGAAAATATATAATTTATTTTTGCTTGGTTATAGCCTCCTTCACTGTGACAACACTGCTTTGAGCCATTTTCTACAACCTTTAAGGAAGCTGCCTCTCAGAGCCTTTCGCACAGGTGAGTAGCAATTAGAGGTGGTGGTGACCCTTTCTGTGTCTCGCTTTGTTCATCTGTAAACTGGGTTCAACATAGCACCTATTTCATAGGGTTGTTGTTAGAATTAAATGAAGTAGTAAGTGTAGCAGAGCGGGTGTAGCAAAGCATAAGTTACTTCCCTCACCAAAGTCTTTTGCCATGTGTTGGAGCAGGATAGGGCTGCTTGTCTCTGTGAGGGTTCAAATTTCCTCTTAAGGCTCCGTGGTCCCAGTTTCTTCCAATATCAGCTGTAGGCTGGGATAAGTCTCTTACCTCTCCCAGGACTCGTTTCTCTTCGGCTCGGCTGCTCTGGTCTCTCCACAAGGCCAGCTGTAGACTATCTGGCTAACGGTTTGTCTCTCTCCCTGGGGCCTCTGCTGCATCTGCTTCTCTGTGTTTACTTCCCATGGCTCCAGCTCAAAAACTCCAACCTCCCTTCTCTGCGATGTGGTTTCTCTGTGAGTCCCCACCCACCAAGGGGGGCAGGGACTCAGCATCCTACTGATGTGGCCCAATCAAAGCCTTAATCATTATTTAATCAAGTAGAAGTGAAACCTCTGGATCCAATATAATATAATATGCCCAAAGGAACAAACCAGTTTACAAACATAATCCAATAACAATTTTTGGAATTCATAAATAATGCCAGACTGCTACACCCTGGTACCTCCAAAAAAAACCACAAAGGCACGTGTAAAGTAGTTAGAGTGTCTAGCATATAGTTATCACTCAAGCATTAGCTATTATCACCTTCTCATCGTATTCCATGGTATGGCTGTACCATTTGGCATTGGATGTTCAAGTTGTTTCTAGTCTTTTTCTACTACAGACAATGTATCTTTGTCCATCTTCAGGATAAATTTATAGAGGTAGAATTACTGGGGCAAAGAGTGCATTTTACAATTTGGCAATTAGTCCAAATAGCTCTTCAAAGAGGGTTGTTGCAATTTACGCTCATACAGGTAGGGAAGAGCTTGTGAGTGCACCCTTTCTCCATACCCTCACCTACCTTGGGCATTATGAACTTTTTTGATCTTGTAAGCAGCTGTTTGAACCCTTGCAAATACATGCATTATCGGTATTATCCAAATATCCTTTTTATTTTATCATACCAAAATCTTTTTTTTTTTTTTTAAGGTACTGGCTTAGGTTCTACCCGGGATCTTTTAAGTGGGAAGCCGGTGCGCAACCACTGACTGAGACACATCGGCTCCCCTGAGTTGGTTTTTTCATTTGTTTGCTTGTTGTTTGTTTTTTGTTTTGTTTTGTTTTTAGGAGGCACTGGGAACTGAACACGGGACCACTTCCCATGTGGGAAGCAGCACTCAACTGCTTGAGCCGCATCTGCTACCCCAAAAGCTTTTTTTTTTTTAAACTGCTCAATACTTTGGGAATAAAATGAGATGGTTAATAAGAACAACAGCATAAAGCTTATTACCCATATGGGAGTTAACAGGAACACATCTGGGTGTTATTTAATTAGCAGCTGCATGCTGGAAAAAGTAGGAAGACCTTGAAGGATGGAGGGAGAGCTCAGAAATTCAGCAATGACCCTGGACCTATAGAAAAGCAGCCACTAGGCACTTATAAAGTAACAAACCCAACACGGAGGTGGTCAGGAGTGGAGAGCACTTTCTACTGACTACTCCCTTTTGGAGGAGAAAAGCAAGCCTTTGAGACAGCTTGAAGAATGGACACTCATACCAGAGAGCATTCAATAGAGTGTGACTAGTAAATCTAAGGTGCTGGCACAGGGGAGGGAGGGTGCAGCATTCTCTCATCAGAAAGAGAGAGGAAAAAAAAAGTCTTTGTTTTTGACACGTCGTTCTTGGTCAGAGGTACAATATTTCATTGTTAACTAGTAAGTGATACTTAGAATAATTAGGGATAATTAGAAGTTGGAAGAGATTAATAACATCCACACTTGCTCATTTTAAAGAAAGAAGCAAACAGCAACTAAAAACATGGTGTAGGGAGCAGATGATTTCCTTCTATTAGGTAGTCAAAGGTAGTACAAAGGATATGCTCTTTGGTTTTGTGCTAGTAATTCAGCTTTTTTTTTTTGAGGAGGTGCCAGGATTGAACCCAGGACTTTGTACATGGGAAGCAGGCACTCAACCACTGAGCTATATCTGCTCCCCTAGAACATTTTCATCACTCCCAAGAAAATACCTTACCCATTAGCAGTCACTCCCCAGTTTCCCTTCTCTCATCCCTGGCAACCACTAATCTGCTTTCTCTCCCTGTAGGGTTGCCTATTTTGTACACTTCGTGTAAATGGAATTGTGAAGTATTTGGCCTTTTCTGGCTGGCTTTTTTACATAATGTTTCAAGGTTCATGTTGTAGCACGTGTCAGTATTTCATTCCTTTTTATTGTCAAAAAAATATTCCAGGGAGTGGATGTGGCTCAAACGGTTGAGTGCCTTCTTCACACATGGTAATTCCCAGGTTTGGTTCCCAGTGCTTCCCCAAAACAAAAACAAACAAGCAAACGAAAAAACCAACACAGTGGTCGAGTGCTAGCTTCCCACATACAAGGTCCCAGGTTCAATCCCTGGCCCCAGTACCTCAAAAAAAAAAAAAAAAAAAAAAAAAAAAAAATTCCAGTGTATGGATAGAGCTCATTTTGTTTATCCATTCATTGGTTGATGGATATTTGGGTTGTTTCCACTTTTGGGCTGTTACGAATGATGCTTCTGTGAACATTTGTGCACAACATGCTTTCATTTCTCTTGGGTAGATACCTAGAAGTGGAATTGCTGAACCATATGATAACTATGTTTAACTGTTTGAGAAATTGGCAAATTTTAATGGCTGGCCAATTTAAATTCCTACCAGCACTAGATGAGGGTTCCAGTTTCTCCACATCTTTACCAAAACTTATTAGCTTGCTTTCATGACAGGTATTCTAGTGGTTGTGAAGTGTTATCTCACTGTGGGTTCCCCCCCCCCCGAAGTACTTTCAAAATTACAGGCAGTTACAAAAGTAATACAAATCCCATGCAGAGAACTCCAAACATACCCCTTTTCCTCCGGATACCCAGATCTACCAATTTTTACTATTTTGCCATATTCTATCCATAAGTCTTCCAATCTCTCTACCTGTTTGTCTATTTCTCAGTCCATTTTCTGAACACTTGAGTGTAGATTGTATACATTATACTTCTTGAACACTTAATGCCATGTACATTTCCTAAGAACAAGGATATTCACTTTGTAACTACCTTAAGTGCTGCTACCAAGTTCAAGAACTTTAACATTGATATGAAGTTTATAGTCTATAGTCCAGTTTGTCTCCCATCCAGCATCATGTATTGCCTTTAATTGTCATTGTCTCTTTAGTTACTTGCTTTCTTTTAATTTTTTAAATTGTGGAAACATACATACTTTTCCTTCTCAACCACTCCTAAACACACCATTCAGTGGGATTAATCACATTCATTATGTCGTGGTACCATCACCACCCTCCAATACTAAAACTTTCCCATCACCCCAAATAGGAAAAAAAAAAAAAAAAAAAAAAAAGAAACCCTACACCCATTTTGCATTAACTCCTCATTCTCCCTGCTTCTGCCTCTGACAACATGTACTCTAATTTCTGTCTCTCTGAGCCTGCATATTCTCTGATTATTTTCACTGTAGTTAATTAGGGCTTAAATTTAACATCCTAAATCTCTAACAACCTGGTTTGTTTTGATACATGTTTAACTTTGATAGTATACACAGCTATGTTCCTATCCACTCTGCCCCCCCCACCACTTTTATGTAGTTTTTGTCACAAATTCCTTTTTTTTTTTTGATTTTATTTATTTATTCATTTATCCCCCCCTTGCTGCCTGTGCTCACCGGGCCAGCCAACCACGCCATGTGGGCGGGCCTGCCCTCACCAGGAGACCCCGGGAACCGAACCCAGGTCCTCCCATATGGCAAACGGGAGCCCTACTGATTGAGCCACAGCCGCCTCCCACAAATTACATTTTTATACATGAGTCCCAAACCACTGACTTCTCATTATATTTTATACATTGCCTTTTAGATTGTGCAGTAAGTAAAAAGTGGAGTTACAAACCAAAAATACTGATGTTTATATTTACCCATGTCATTACTCTTACTGGAGATCTTTATTTCTTCATGTGGCTTTGATGTATTGTCTATTGTCCTTTCAACCTAGACAACTCCTCTTGCATCTCTTATAGGGCTGGTCTAGTGGTGATGAACACCCTCAGCTTTTATTTATCTGGAAATTATTTACCCTCATTTTGTAAAGATGGTTTTGCTGGATGTAGAATTCTTGGTTGGCAGTTTTTTGCTTTCAGCTCTTTAACCATGTCATCCTGCTGCCTTTTTGCCTCTGTGGTTTCCAGTGAGAAAGTAGCACTTAATCTTGTTGATGCTCCCTTGTACGTGTTGCTTCTTCCTTGCAGCTTTCAGAATTCTTTCTTTACCTTTGGCATTCAACAGCTTATTATGATATGCCACGGCATGGGTCTGTTTGGGCTTATCCTGTTTGGAGTTTGTTGAGCATCTTGGATGTATATATTCATGTCTCTTGTTAAATTTGGGAAGTTTCCAGCCCCCCCCCCCCCTTTTTTTTCTTTTTTGAGATACCATGGCTGGGGATCTGGGGGTTTGAACCCAGGACCTCGTATGTGGGAAGCTGGCGTTCAACCACTGAGCCACACTGGCTCCCCTGAGTTGGTTTTTTCATTTGTTTGCTCTTTGTTTTTTGTTTATTTGTTTGTTTTTAGGAGGCATCAAGAACCAAACCCTGGGGGGCGGATGTGGCCCAAATGGTTGGGCGTCCATCTGCCATATGGAGGGACCTGGGTTTGATCCCCGGGACCTCCCGTAAAATTAAAAAAAAAAAAAAAATAATAATAATAATAATAATAAATAAAAGATTTTAATTAAAAAAAAAAGAACCAAACCCAGGACCTCCCATATAGGCAGCAGGCGCTCAGTCGCTTGAGCCACATCTGCTCCCCGCCATTAATATTTTGAATAATCTCTCTTCCCCCCTCTCTTTCATCCTTCTGGGATTCCCACAATGCATATATTGGTACACATGATAGTGTACTACAGGTTTCTCAGGCTCTGTTGATTTTTCTTCTTTCTGCTTCTCAGACTGAATGATTTCAATTGTCTTCAAGTTCACTGATTTTTTTTTTTTTTTTTTTTTTTTTTCTTCTTCTGCCAGCTCCTGCTTTTGAACCCCTCTAGGAAAATTTTAATTTCTGTTAACTGTGGTCTTCAGCTCTGTTTGCTTCCTTAATTTGAATCTTTCTATTGTTATTTTCTTTCTTTTCATCTGTTGTTCTCTTTGTCCATGTTTTCCTTTAGCTCTTTGATCATATTTAGGACCATTTTGTAAAGTCTTTGTCTGGTGTTTTCCAGGTCTGGTCCTCTTCAGTGATGGTTTCTAATGTTTTAATCTTCTTCTTTGCATGGGCCATCACTTCTTTCCTTGTATGTTTGCAACCTTTTGTTGAAAGCTGGACATTTTGATATTTTAATATGTTATCACTGGAATTTAGACTCCGAGGTATCTGTTCCTTAAGCTCGTATCTTGTTAATGTTATGAAAGAGCTTTCCTTGAATGTCAGGAGCTTGCTTCCAAAAGAAGGAAGAAAACACCTTTTCTAGTCTTTGCAGATTGATCTGTGCAAGTGCTTTCCTTCAGGGCTTATCCATGCAATCAGTTGAGAGAAAAGCTCCAGACCAAAGCGTAGGGGCCTCCCTGATCCTTTCTGCATATGCATCTTGTCTTGGGCATGTGCATGTGGCCCTGGGAATTCCCTCAAATGTTCCTTCTTTCTTAAAAAACAGTTTCCTATGGTCCAGGGCACTGTAAAGTATGTCCTATAGCCAGCAATCCCTTATCCCAAGCAGCCATTTGACTGTTCTCCCACAGCTTTCTGTAGGAGAGTTTGGTGAGCTGCCTTCTACACACAGGCCACCCTTAGGCCACCACCAGACAGATTGGGCCAGACATACATATTCCAGTGTGTGGGCGAGGGTTACTCTGCTCCCTCCAGAACCAGGACCAGGGAACTGCACTGGAAGCATGGGCTGATTCTCGCCAAATGTGGACAGGCCAGCTAGCGCATCATGAGATCCTACTGCTTTGAAGTAGCCTTTTTCTTGATTTGGCACTTGCCTTGTTACTGTAGTTGTTGAACTGTTTTCTGGAGCTTTGAGAAAGATAGCTTGGCCAGTTCTTGCTGGTTGTTCAAAGATTCTGTTGGGGGATAGAGCTCTGAAGGGTCTTGCTCTACCATCTTGTTTGGGGAGGGGGCTAAAACTCATTTTGGTTTTGATGTGCATTCTCCAATGGCTAATGATTAGTATTTTTTCATGTGTTTTTTGGCCATTTGTATATCTTCTTTGGAGAAATGTCTATTCAAGTCCTTTGCGCGCATATATATATATATATATATATATATATAATTTTTTTTTTTTTTTTTTTTAGGAGGCACTGGGGATTGAACCCAGGACCTCATACTTGGGAAGCAGGTGCTCAGCCACTGAGCTACTGAGCCATATCCGCTCCCCTTTGCTTATATTTTAATTGGATTATTTGTCTTTTCATTGTTGAATTTTAAAAGCTTATGAGATTTTTGCATTTGAGAACACTAGTGCCCGGTCAGAATTGGGCCTGGATTGTAAAAGCAAGATAAGAGAGCCCTGGGTGAGAAATGGTACCTGGCTTCATGTCCTGGGCCTTTTGGTTGCCTGCTGGGTAACCTTGATTAATTCCTTAATCTCTTTGGGATTTAGTGTTTTCATTTAAAATTTTGTGACTGACTCTCTGGGGGTGGTCGAGGGGTATTATGTTCCACAGAAAAGTTGCCTGTCCTTTACGTATATGCCTTAATGTCTTAGTGTTGTGCCTTAAGAGGTTGCCCCTGCCCTGTCCGACACCTCCCAGGTCTGGTCACCTTTACTGAGGGCTCCTGAGGTGCATGGCCTTTTCTGTGTTCTCCTGTTGGTGCTGTGTTTGCATGAACTGCCCCTGTCCCTGTGCCCCTAGGCTCAACATTCTCTTGTTTTGTTCTGTTTTGTTTTGTTTTGTTACAGATGCCAGAAAAGTCCACACTGCCGCTGTCCGAACCTTATTCCGGCTGCGCCCGCTGCCCATTCTGTTGGTGACAGGTGGAGGGTATGCAGGGTACCGGCAGTATGAGAAGTACAGAGAGCGAGAGCTGGAGAAGCTGGGATTGGAGACCCCACCCAAACTTGCTGGTCACTGGGAGGTAGGACTCCGATGGAGCCACTTTGGGTTCTAATCCAGCACAGCTGTCTGTCACTTGGTAAATTGCCCCAAAGTTGAAATGCTTGGAAAAGTGAAATGTGCTTTCTTGGAACACATGTCTCTTGTGAGTTTTGGGCCAGATATGGAAGCAATACCTTTGCAGTTGTGTCAGGCTTCCTTTCTGCTCCCAAAGCTAGCCCTGGTCTCCTCAGGGGCTCTGAGTGGAAATTTTTGTTCTCCTCGGCGTTCATGCCATATATTGGTGCCATCCTCTTGGCCATTCATGCCTCCTTGGTCTGAGGTTGTGCTGAAGCTATTGGGTTTTTGTGATGTGGATTAGTACTCTCCAGGAATCAGCCTGAAAGCATGCAAATTCCTTCATCATTGTTGCTCAAAATGCCTCCCTCCTCCCCCCATCATACCCTTGTTGATCCAAATGCTGCCGCGCCCTCGCCCCCCCCCCCCCAGTCATACCTTTGTGATCGGGACAGCCTGCATAGTTGTTGAACCGTGTGTGATATGTAAGAAACTGTCTTACTCTTCTGGGCCTCCCATGGCCCAGGACAATGCCTGACTTGGAGGAGATGTTCAGTAGATGTCAAAATTGACTATAAAGGTGTAAGTTTGAAAACTGACTTCTCTTTGGCTGTACTTCAGCAAAATCTGAAATAGCAAAGGACCCGTGATAGGTCCTGGTAGCCCAGGCCAGAGAGGGGGTGCTAAGTGAGACTTTATGGTGTTTTGGAATGGTTTCCTCATGATCCACTCCTTATCATTAGCCAGTTCAGCTGAATGCAGTCTAATAGGAAATAGAGGGGTCAGGCCATAGGGATGGGGAGAGCCTTAAGACAAGGCCTGAGAATGTTCCTCAGCAGCTATGTGGACTTGCACATGTGCTGAATATCTGGTTCTCAGTGACCTGAGCTGTAAATTGAGCATGTTGGGCTTGAACATGACTCTCTGAG
Organism: Tolypeutes matacus; assembly: GCA_026826555.1. Lineage (NCBI taxonomy): Eukaryota > Metazoa > Chordata > Mammalia > Cingulata > Chlamyphoridae > Tolypeutes > Tolypeutes matacus. Next base: position 3,887,450 of record JAKSZT010054517.1, on the reverse strand, counting down.
GCTCCCTCCAGCTCTAACATAATTTGTCTATGTATCTTTGTTGCCAATGGCATTATGTGCTTCATGGTATGCTTCCTTCCAAAATCCTTGTTGGGCCCTTTTCCTCCAGTAGAATCCAATGTAAGGATTTCACTTGGTTTCTAGTAGTTCTATAGAACTGTGACTTGGTTAACTGGCCATACAAACCCAGAAGTTTCTGTTACCCTAAGAGATGCCTGCCTGCCATGTGTCTTCTCTTTGACTTGTTCATATGCCTTTAACTTTACGGTAAACTTCACAGACCAGGAAAACAAAACAACCAAAAAATAGGTTTTCTGGTTTTTCAGTAGTAAATCACAAAATCCTTTTGGCAAGTCTTAATTTCATAGCATGAGAGCCATACTTTCAAAGTATGCATACACTATTTCCCATGAAATTAATAGTTTCTTCCCTAAACATATTCTTCTCCTTTAGACTTGTATGTATGGGTCATGCAACACTAGGATTACATGACCCTACTCCAGTGGCTTCACTCTGACCCCAGTCATTCATCAGGCTGACTTGCTCTGTGACAAGCTTGAATACTTTAAGGAAATTCCCTCTCCCCCACTTCATAGTTATCATAAAAATCTGAATTTGGTTTAAAAAAAAAAAAAAGTTATTTCCAAAGTCATAGGCGTATGAAATACTGATGTCAGTAGTTTTGTAGCATCTTCTGTTGTATGATTGAGTTGGTAATGGAAAGATGATTGTTTTTGAAGAGGAAGGGGTTGATTAGCTCATAAATTCTAGTGCCTGGCCAGTGGGCAGGACACTGGAATAGAGTAGCCCAGTATAGTCTGAGACCTAAGGCACCAATTGGTGAAGAACTGGGTTTAAATTCAACACTGTTCTTTTGGTTGAATAAAATCATGCCAAGTAAGACTTAACATTTCATTTTTAATAAGGGAGGAATGGTCTGGACTCAGAGCTGACATATAATTTAAAAGAAGGGAGGAGAGTCAGCAGGTGGTTAGAAGGGGAGTCCTCCACTGGTAGTTGGAGGCCTAGGCCTAGTCCCAGCCTAGGCCCCACCTAATTGCTGTCATCTCAAGTGCAAAAGGAAAGATATATTGGGATATATTGGTAGTTTTCAAATATGGCTAATCCAGAATTGTTGAGGACCTCTAAAAATTACAGATTCTTTATTTTTACCCCTGGAGATTGGAAAGTCTGGAGTAATACCTATAAAAAGCTTCCTAGGTGATTCTGATGACTGGTCAAGTTTGAGAATCATGGGCAAATGAGCTTTAAGTTTCTCTTCTGGGCTTTTGGTTTTTTTTTTTTTTTTTTTTCTTTTCCTTTTTTTTTCTTTTTTATTGTAAAATTTGTGTGTCTATCTTTATGCCAATACCATGCTGTTTTGAACACTGTCGCTTTGTAATATGTTTCAAGGCCAGGCAGTGAAATTCCTCTCACATTGCTCTCCTTTTTTAGAATGCTTTTGGCTATTCGGGTACATTTTCCCTTCCAAATGAATTTGTTAATTGCCTTTTCTATTTCTATGAGGTAGGTTGTTGGAATTTTGATTGGTATTGCATAGAATCTATAAAACAGTTCGGGTAGAATTGACATCTTCACAATATTTAGTCTTTGGGTCCATGAACATGGAATGTCTTTCCATTTGTTTAGGTCTTCATTGATTTCTTTAAGCATTATGTTATAGTTTTCTGCATATAAGTCCTGTACTTCTTTGGTTAAATTGATTCTTAGGTATTTGAGTCTTTTTATTGCTATTGTAAATGGAATTTTTTCCTCCTCAGATTGTTCAGTACCAGTATACAGAAACATTACTGATTTTTGCGGGTTGATCTTGTATCCTGCCACTTTGCTGAATTCGTTTATGAGCTCAAGTAGTTATGTCGTAGACATTCAGAGTTTTCTAAATATGGGATCATCCACAAATAGTGAGAGTTTTACTTCCTCTTTTCCTATTTGGATGCCTTTTTTTTTTTTTTTCCTTGTCTAATTGCTCTAGCTAGAGCTTCTAGCACAGTGCTGAATAAAAGTGGTGACAGTGGGGATCCCTGTGTTGTTCCCAATCTTAGAAGGAAAGCTTTCAACCTTTCCCCATTGAGTATGATGTTGGCTATGGGTTTTTCATATATGCTGTTTATCATATTGAGGAATTTTCCATCTATTCCTATTTTTCGAAGTGTTTTTATCAAGAAAGGATGCTGGATTTTGTCAAATACCTTTTCTGCATTGATTGAGATGATCATGTGTTTTTTTTCCTTCAGTTTGTTAATGTGGTATATTAAGTTAATTGATTTTCTTTTGTTGAACCACCCTTGCTTACCAAGAATAAATCCCACTTGGTCATGGTATATAACACTTTGGTATATAGCACTTTTGCTATGCTGTTGGATTCTATTTGCAAGTATTTTGTTGAGAATTTTTGCATCTATATTCATTAGACAGATTGGTCTGTAAGTTTCTTGTAGTGTCTTTTTTTTTTTTTTTTTTTTAAATGAAGATTTTATTTTTTGGATGTTGACAGAAATTACAGGAATATATTCACAAATACCTAATTATTACATTCAACAAATAATACAATTAATTCAAACCAGTACACTTTGAACAGGTTTAATTTCACAGCATCTAAGTTGCCCCGGGTGCGCAGGGCGGAACCCACTCCTTCCCAGGTCCTGGTTTCTGTTCTAGAACCAAGCACAGAGCACATACAAGGGGACACAGCCAGTTAGTAGGGTCTTCAGGTCAAGGCAGAGTGGAGCTCTGAGTTAAGCTCGGGGTCACAACGTTGGGGACATCTTGTAGTGTCTTTATCTGGCTTTGGTATTAGGGTGATGTTGGCTTCATAAAATGTATTGGGTAATTTCCCTCCTCTTCAGTTATTTTGGAAGAGTTTAAACAGGATTGGTGTTGGGGAGCGGATGTGGCTCAAGCATTTGGGTGCCTGCCTCCCACGTAGGAGGTCCTGAGTTCGTTTCCCGGTGCCTCCTGAGGAAGATGAGCAGACAGATGAGGGAGCCATGCCACAGGGCATGGGTGTGTGTGTGTGTGTATCAGTCAGCCAAGGGGGTGCTGATGCAAAATACCAGAATTCGGTCAGTTTTTATAAAGGGTATTTATTTGGGGTCAAAGCTTACAGTTACCAGGCCATAAAGTGTAAGTTACTTTCCTCACCAAAGTCTCTTTCCACATGTTGGAGCAAGATGGCTGCCGATGTCTGCCAAGAGTTCAGGCTTCCTGGGTTCCTCTCTTCTCGGGGCTTGTTTCTCTCTCAGCTCAGCTGCTGTGCTGTCTCCACAAGGCCAACTGTAGACTATCAGGTGACCAACTCTGTCTCTCTCACTCGGGCTCAATTCTCTCTGGGCTCAGCTGTTCTACTCCTCTGTGTGCTTACTTCCTGGGGCTCCAGCATTAAAAAACTCCAGCTCTCTTCTCTGGGATGTGGTTTTCTCAATGTCCTACTGACATGGCCAGTCAAAGCCCTAGTCATAATTTAATCACGCCCAGATACAGACCAGTTTACAAACATAATTCAATATCTATTTTTGGAATTCGAAACTGCCATAGGGTGGATTAAAAAATAAATAATAAACAGGATTGGTGTTAATTCTTCTCAAAATCCTTGGTAGAATTCACCTGTGAAGCCATCTGTTTCTGGACTTTTCTTTGGGAGTTTTTTTTTTTTTTTTTTTTTTTTTACCAGGAGGTCCAGGGGATCGAACCCAGGTCCCTCCATATGGGAGATGGACGCCCAACAGTTTGAGCCACATTTGCCCCTGTCTTTGGGAGATTTTTGATGACTGTTTCAATCTCTTTAAATGTGATTGGTTTGTTAAGTTCTTGTATTTCTTGTAGCATCAGTGTAGGTTGTTTGTGCATTTCTAGGAACTTGTCCATTTTATCTAGGTTGTCTAGTTGACATACAGATTCTCATAATATCCTCTTATGATCCTTTTTATTTGTGTGGGGTCAGTTGTAATTTCCCCTCTTTCATTTCTGATTGTATTTATTTGTCTTTTTTTTTCTGTTAGTCTAGGTAGGGGTTTGTCAATTTTATTGATCTTAAAGAACAAACTTTTGGTTTTGTTGATTTTTCTCTATTTTTTTTTTTTGTTGTTCTCAATTTCATTTATTTCAGCTCTAATCTTTATTATTTCTTTCCTTCTGCTTGCTTTGGATTGGTTTGCTGTTCTTTTTCTAGTTTCTCTAGTTCAGTTAGATCTTTGGTTTTAGCTCTTCTTTTTTAATATAGGTGTTTAGGGCTACGGATTTCCCTGTCAGCACTGCCTTCGCTGTAGCCCATAAACTTTGATAAGTTGTGTTCTTGTTTTCATTTGTCTCAATATTTACTAACTTTACTTTAAATTTCTTTTTTTTTTTTAAACATTCCTGTACTTATATATTTTTAAAGTATTTATTTATTTACTTTTATCCATTTTCACCCCCCTGTTTTTTTGCCGTTTTTTTTTGTGTCCATTTGCTGGGCAATTCTCTGTTTCTTGCCCTCTCTTCTCATCCTTCTCTTGTCTTCATTGGGATTTGATCCTGGGAACTTCTGATGTGGGAGAGAGACATCCTACCACCTGTGCCACCTTAGTTCCTGGTTTTTCAGCACGTCTCAACTTGGCTTTCCTTTGTGTCACTCTCCTGTTACATCGTCATCTTGCTGCGTGGCTCATTGGGGCCTGGGTGCTCACCTGCTTGTGGGGCCTGGCGACTCGTGCGCCTTCTATATTTTTCTTTTTTTAAAAATTTTACCGGGAGGTCTTGGGGATCGAACCCAGGTTCCTCCATATGGGAGACGGATGCCCAACCATTTGCGCCACATCTGCCCCTGAAAAATTTTTTTTACCCACTGATTATTTAGGAGTGTGTTGTTCAGCCTCAACACATTTCTGATTTTACTACTTTCCCATTTCTTTTTTTTTTTTATTTGTTTTTATCTTTTTTTAAAATTCTTTTTTCTTTTTTAGTCTTTCTTTCCCATCTATTATTGATTTCCAGTTTAATTCCATTATAATCTGAGAAGGTGCTTTGTATAATTTCAGTCTTTTTACATTTATTGAGACCTGCATTGTGACCCAACATACGGTCTATCCTGGTGAAAGATCCATGAGATCCATGAAAACTTGAGAAGAATATATAACCCTCTGAGCTTGGGTGCAGCGTTCTGTATATTTCTGTTAGGTCTAGCTCGTTTATCATATTATTCCAGTTCTGTTTCTTTGTTGATCTTCTAATTGTTTTATCTAATAATGTGAGTATGTGTTGAAGTCTCCAATGGTTATTGTAAAAATTCTTCCTTCAGTTTTGCCAGTTTGCCTCATGTATTCTGGGGCACCCTGGTTAGGTGTGTAGATATTTATGATTATTATTCCTGATTAATTGTCCCTTTTATTAATATATAATGGCCTTCTGTATCTCTTATAACTTTTTTTTGCATTTAAAGTCTGTTTTGTCCTATGTATTATTATAGCTACCTCTGCTCTTTTTTGGTTACTGTTTGCTTGGAGTATCTTTTTCCAACCTTTCATTTTCAGCAGGTTTGTATCCCTGAGTCTAAGGTGAGTCTCTTCTAGGCAGCATATGAATGGCTTATGTTTTTTTTTTTTTTTTTTTTAAATCCATTCTGTCAGCCTGTATTTTTTGATTGGGGAGTTTAATACATTCACATTCAGTGATGTTACTGTAAATGGATTATTTACTTTCACTGTTTTATTCTTCGGTTTTCATTTGTCATATCTTATCTTCGTCTTTTTACTCTTTTGGCTATCCTCTCTGCTGTTCTTTCTTCTATACTCTCCTCCAAGCCTGTCTCTCCTGTCTTTTTCTTTCAGGTTGTAAGGTTCCCCTTAATATTTCCTGCAAAGGTGGATTGTTTCTTATGAACTCTTAATTTCTGTTTTTTTGTGACTATTTTAAACTCACCTTCATATTTGAAGGACAGTTTTGCTGGATAAAGAATTCTCAGCTGGCAGGTTTTCTCTTTCAGTATCCTAATTGTATCATACTACTGTCTTCTCGTCTCCATGGTTTCTGATGAGAAATCCACACTAAGTCTTACTGGGTGTCCCTTGTATGTGATGGTTTGCTTTACCCTTGCTCCTCTCAGAATTTTCATCTTTGATGTTTGACATCGTGAGTAGTATGTGTCTTAGAGTAGGTCTGGTCCACTTTGTTCTGATTGGGGTGTGGTGTGCTTCTTGGACACGTAAGTTCATTTCTTCATGAGCGTCCCATGACACGTATGTTTTTGCATTTCATGTTATCATTCAACTCCCTGAGTCCCTGCTCAATTTTTTCCATTCTTTTCTCTCTGTTCTCTTCTCTCTTCAATTTTAGCTCTTCTGTCTTCTGTATTACTTATTCTTCTATAATTTCGAGTCTGCTGTTTTATGCCTCTGTTTTTTTTTTTTTTTTTTCTTTTTTCTTTATTTTTATTTTTTTAAGGTGGTACTGGGGATTGAACCCAGGACCTCATACATGGGAAGCAGCGCTCAACCACTGAGGTACATCCACTCCCCAATAAGAGTTATTTTGTTTATTTGTTTGTTTGTTTTTAGGAATGAACCCAGGACCTCATACATGGGAAGCAGGCATTCGACCACTTGAGCTACATCTGCTCCCCTCTGTGTTTTTGATCTTATCTATTGTGTCTTTCATTCCTATGAGCTCTATTACTTTTCTACTCAGGTTGTCAAATTCTTGGTGCTTGCTCAGTGTCGTCTTGATGTCCTTTATCTCTTTAGCCATATTGTCTTTTCAATTCATATTGCCTTTCAATTAATTAGTTTGATTTTGAATGCACCTGATTAATTGTCTCAAATCCTGTGACTCTTCTGGGCCATATTCATTTTCTTGGGCCATTTCTTAGTATGGCTTGTAATTTTTTGCTGATGTCTAGGTATCTGATTAGGATGGTGAGTTTACTCAGATGCTCAATTTTTTTCTCTTTCGTAGGGATTTAGTGGTAGGAGGCTGAGTGTTACTGTTGTTCTTTGATTCTTGGTTCAGCCTGTTCTCTGTTTTAGGATTGTCCCTGTTAGTTGCTCAAATCCAGGTCCTGGACCTAGTAATGGGTTGCAGACCCACTTCCACGGGCCTTGGGGAAGGAGGCTGTAAGGCTGGAAAAAGCCTTTCAGTGTTATAAAGGATCTTGCCTGGAGGCTAAGAGTCTTGTAATTAAAACTTTCTCAGAGGCAGTTCTCCAACCTTTGCTGGCAGTCCCTTCTCTCTTCCCGGGTAGGAAATAATTCCACTCCCCTCTGGGTCCTCAGCAACCAGTCTCAGTCAGTAGAGAAGGAGATTGAGAGGGTCAGATCTCTTTAGTCCCTTCGTGGCTCCCAAGGCACGGCCCCCACTTGGCCTGGGAGGACTCATGTGACACAGCAGACCAAATTTGTGGGTCGAAAGCTGAGTCAGCCTTAGGTTGTGTCCTCTTCCTCACCTTTCCTGGGGAGGTGGATTGCTGAGTCTCCCTTTGTAGCCACTGACCCCAAGGCCTGAGAATTCAAAAGTGTCTATAGGGTGGGGAAGAATGCTGGCCGTTGCAGCTGCACCTTTTAACTCTGAATTTTGCCATCGCAAATCTTTTCCTTTGCCCCTCTCTTTTCTGAGTGATGTCCAGCCTTCCCCTGGTGTCCTAAACCCTAGAAGATTTTTTTCTCAGGCTGTTTCTGCCTGTCCTCTAGCTATTTTTCTGGGAGTACAGAAAGTCCCATGTCTTTCTAGTCCTTCACCTTCCCGAAGTTCCCTGGGTGCTGCTGCTGCTGCTGCTGCCTCCTCAAACTCCATAGAAGTTTCCCCCAGAAATCATACCTGGCTTCTTGCTGGCCTCCTAGCTGCAGCCAGAGACTTCAGCCCCTGGGAAATAAAAAAAAATTTTTTTTGAGTTACTGGGGTCCGGGGATTGAAACCAGGACCACGTATGTGGGAAGCTGGCGCGCAACCATTGAGCCACATCGGCTCCCCTGAGTTGCTTTCTTCATTTGTTTTGGATGTTGTTCCATTTTGTTTTTTCAGGAGGTACTGGCAACCGAACACGGGACCTCCCATGTGGGAGGTGGGAGCTCAACCGCTTGAGCCACACCTGCTCCCTCAACTCCTAATAAATGAAATATTGAAATCATACAAAGTATCTTCATGGAAAATAATGGAAAAGAGCTAGAAATCAATAAGGAAGGAAAACTGGAAAACTTATGTATTCATAAGTGGAAATTACACAACACACTATTAACTAACTATATTTCAAAGAAGAAATAACAAGGAATATTAAGAAATATCTTGATGAACAAAAATACAATATATAAAAACCTTATTGGGGAAACAGATGTGACTCAAGCGACTGGGCTCCTGTCAACCATATAGGAGGTCCAGGGTTCGATTGCTGGGGCCTCATAGTGAAAGGTAAGCTGGCCCGTGTGGCAAGCTGGTCCGCGCAGGACAGCTGGTGCCGCAAGATGACAGAACATAAAGAGACACAGAAGAGAGACAATAAGAGACGCAGCAGACCAGGGAGCTGAGGTGGCACAAGAGATTGAGTGCCTCTCCCACTGTGGAAGGTCCCAGGATCAGTTCCTGGTGCTTCATAAAGACACAGAAAGAACACACAGAGAGCAGACTGCAAGTGCAAAACAAAGGGGGTGGGGATGGGGGGGAGAAATAAATAAATAAAATAAATCTTTAAAAAAATAAACCTTCTGGGATGCAGCAAAGGCAGTTTAGAGGGAAATTTATAGCTCTAAATGCCTGCATTAAAAAAATAAAGATCATGGGAAGCGGCTGTGGCTCAATCAGTAGGGCTCCCGTTTACCATATGGGAGGACCCGGGTTCGGTTTCCGGGGCCTCCTGGTGAAGGCAAGCCCGCCTGCACGGCATGGTTAGCTGACCCAGCGAGCACAAGCAGCAAGGGGGAGATAAATGAATAAATAAATAAAATCTTAAAAAAAAAAAAAAAAGGGGGGGGGGGATAAATGAATAAATAAATAAAATCTTTAAAAAAATAAATAAATAAAGATCATAAATCAATAACCTAAATTCATACCTAAAGAAATTAGAACAAGAAGAGCAAACTAAATACAAAGTTAGAAGGAAGGAGATAGTAAAGATTAGAGATAGGTGAAATAAAGTAGAAAAACAATAGAATAAACAAAACCAATGTTGGTTTTTTGAAGATCAGTAAAATCTACAAATCTTCAGTCAGACTGAAGGACACAATAATTAAAATCAGCAATGAAAGTGGGGACATTACTACCAACCTTACAGAAATGAAAAGGAATATAAGAGGCTACTATGGACAGTTATATGCCAACAAGTTAGAAAACCTAGATGAAATGGACAAATTCCTAGAAACACACACAAACTACTTAATCTCACACAAGAAGTAGAAAATCTCAGCAGACCTATCACAAGAAAAGAGATCAAATCAGTAGTCAAAAACCTTCTAACAACAAAAAAGTCCATGTCCGGATGGTTTCGCTGCTGAATTAAATCAGACATTTAAATATTTAACACCAATCCTTCTCAGAGTCTTCCAAAAATTAGGAGAGAATACTTCCTAACTCATTGTATGAGGCCAGCATTACCCTGACGCCAAAGCCATGTAAAAGACAGCATAAGAAAAGAAAATTACAGGCCAATATCCCTTATGAATACAAAATTCCTCAGCAAAATACTAGCAAACTGAGTCCAACGTGATTATACACCATGACCAAGTGGGATATATTCCAGGAATGCAAGGATGATTCAATTTAAGAAAATCATTGTAATGCACCACAGTAGAATAAAAACAAAACAAAACCTCAACTGATACAGTAAAGACATTTGACAAAATCTGACATCCTTTCATGATAACATTCAGAAAACTAGGGATAGAAGGAAACCTCCTCAACATAATGAAGGGCATTTATCATATTCAATGGTAAAAGACTGAAAGCTTTCCCCCTAAGATCTGGAACAAGATATTCCACATTATTCAATATAGTACAGAAAGTTCTAGCCAGAACAGTCAGGAAACGAAAAGACATAAAAGGCATCCAAATTGGAAAGGAATAAATCAAATCATCCCAATTTGCAGATGGTCCTATATATAGACCATCCCACACAATCCACAGGAAAGCTTCTAGAACTAATAAACAAATTGAGCAAAGTTGTAGGGTACAAGTTAACACACAGAAGTCAGTTGGGTTCCAATACACCAGTAATGAGCCATCTAAAAAAATAAGACAGGGAAGCGGCTGTGGCTCAATCAGTGGGGCTCCCGTTTGCCATATGGGAGGCCCCGGGTTCGGTTCCCGGGGCCTCCTGGTGGGGGCAGGCCCGCCCGCATGGCGTGGTTGGCTGACCCAGTGAGCACAAGCAGCAAGGGGGGTGATAAATAAAAAAATAAAAAAATTAAAAAAAATCTTAAAAAAAAAAAAAATACAGTTCCATTTTGAAGTTGAAATGAAGTTTAAAAAAAAAAAAAAAAGACAATTCCATTTACAATGGCATAGCATATACAAGAATAGGAATAAATTTAACCAAAGATGTGAAAGACTTGTGCACTGAAAACTACAAAATATTTCTGAAAGAAATTAAAGACATAAATAAATAGAAAAACATGTCCTGCTCCTGGATTGGAAGACTTAATATTGTTAAGATGTCAGTACTGCCTAAAGTGATCTACAAATTCAGTGCAATTCCTATCAAAATTCTAGCAACCTTTTTTGCATAACTATAAAAGCCAGCCCTCAAATTCATATGGAGAGGTAGGCGGACTTCCAGGAAGATGCTGGACTAGTAAGACACGGGACTCTCTTTTCCTCCAGAAAAATAGGTAGAGGACAGGCTGAAACAGTCCAGAAAAAGATCTTTCAGCAGGCAAAGGCTGGATACCACCAAGAGGAGAGAGGGACAAAGAAGGGAAATTGCAGCGACAGAACCATGAGTTGAAAACAGTGGCTGCTGCTGCCGGCACATGCCCCACACTAACGACACATTAGAATTCTCGGGCCTCTGGGATTGTGACTACAGACAAAGGGGGCTCCAGGGATCTACCACCCCAGGAAAGGGGAGAGAGAGGGACATAACCTAAGGCTGACTCAGCTTCTGATCCACAAATTTGGTTTGCTGTATCCCACAAGCCTTTCCAGGCCAGGTGGGACCTGACAGGGGTTTGTCCTGGGAGCCCGCGAAGGACTGGAGAAATCTGACCCTCGCAATCTCCCTCTCTTCTAGCTGGGACCAATTGTTGAGGATACCCCAGGAAAGGGGAGAGAGAGACACACACAGCCTAAGGTTGACTCAGCTTCTGACTGACAAATTTGGTCTGCTTTGTCCCAAGAGCCCTTCCAAGCCGGGTGGGACTGTGCCGTTGTTTGCCTTGGAGCTTGCAAGGGGCTAAAGCTATACAACCCCCCCAAACTCCTCCTCTACTAACAGGGACTGATTCTTAAGGACTCAGAGGGTACTGGAAATATTTCCTAGCCGGGAAAAGTGAGGGGGCTGCCACAGAAAGCTGGAGAACTGTCTCAGAGAAAGTTTGAATTACAAGGCTCTTAGCCTCCAGACAGGAAGCTCTATCACATTGATCCGGTCTCTGTTGGAACAAATACACTCTGACCAGGCATTGAACAAAGAGCGCCATCTGCTGGCAGACCAAGGAAGTGCACGCAAGAAAATTAAAAATAGGTAAGAGAGGCTTTTTCTGGTCTCGATAGCCTCCCTCCCCAAAGCCCCAGGAAGCAACTCTAAAACCAGTTACTGGGTCCAGTGCCCAGTTTTGAGCAACCAGCAGGACAATCCTAACAATCCAGGTCGAGCCAAGAATCAAAGAGCAGTGGTAATACACAGCTTTAGAAAAAAAAAAAAAAAAACTTCAAAAGATAGGAATAGAAGGACAATTCCTCAATATGATAAAAGGCATATATGAAAGACCCGCAGCCAACATCATACTCAATGGGGAAAGGTTGAAAGCTTTCCCTCTAAGATCGGGAACAAGACAAGGATGCCCACTGTCACCATTGTTATTCAATATTGTACTAGAAGTTCTAGCTAGGGCAATTAGTCAAGAAAAAAAAACTCTCACTGTTTGCAGATGATAGGATCCTGTGCTTAGAAAATCCTGAAGCATCCACAACAAAGCTACTTGAGCTAATAAATGAGTTCAGCAAAGTGGCAGGGTACAAAATCAACACGCAAAAATCAGTAACGTTTTTGTACACTACAACTGAACAATCTGAGGAGGAAATCAGGGGAAATTCGATTTGCAACAGCAACAAAAACACTCAAATACCTAGGAATTAATTTAACCAAAGAAATACAGGACCTATATGCAGAAAACTACCAAACAATGCTAAAAGAAACTGAAATAGACCTAAACAAATGGAAAGACATTCCATGTTCATGGATTGGAAGAATAAATATTGTGAAGATGTCAATCTTATCCAAACTGATTTATAGATTCAATGCAATATCAATCAAAATCCCAACAACTTACTTTACAGAATTAGAAAAGGCAATTACCAAATTCATTTGGAAGGGTAAGTGCACCCAAATAGCCAAAAGCATTCTAAAAAAGAAGAGCAATGTGGGAGGAATTTCACTGCCTGACCTTGAAACATATTACAAAGCTACAATGGTCAAAACAGCATGGTGCTGGCATAAAGATAGACATATCGATCAGTGGAATAGAATTGCGAACCCAGAAATAAACCCTCACCTATACAGTCAACTGGTTTTTGACAAACCTATCAAGTCCATGTTAACAGGACAAAACAGTCTCTTCAAGAAATGGTGCTGAGACAACTGGATATGTATAACCAAAAGAATGAAAGAGGACCCCATCTCACTCCCTATACAAGAATCAACTCAAAATGGATCAAAGACCTAAATATAAAAGCCAGGACCATAAAACTACTAGAAGAGAATGTAGGGAAACATCTTCAAGACCTTGTAGTAGGTGGTGGTTTCTTGGACATTACACCCAAAGCACGTGCAACAAAAGGAAAAATAGATAAATGGGACCTCAAAATTAAACACTTTTGCACCTTAAAGGACTTTGTCAAAAGAGTGAAGTGGTAGCTGACTCAATGGGAGAAAATATTTGGAAGCCACATATCCAATGAGGGTTTAATATCCATAATATATAAAGAGATGCTACATCTCAAAATAAAAAGACAAACGGCCTGATTGAAAAATGGGCAAAAGACTTGGATAGACATTTGTCCAAAACAGAAATATGAATTGCAAAAAAAACAGCATGAAAAAATGCTTGTCATTAGTGATTCAGGAAATGCAAACAAAACTATGAGATATCATTTAAAAAGTCAGAGAACTACAAGTGTTTAAGAGGATGTGGAGATGGGGGTGGATGTGGCTCAACTGGTTGGGTGTCCGTCTCCCATATGGAGGGACCTGGGTTTGATCCCCGGGACCTCCCGGTAAAATAAAAAAAAAAAGAAAAAGAGGATGTGGAGAGATAGGAACACTTATTCGCTGTTGGTGGCAATTTACGGCCACTGTGGAGGACTGTTTGGCCGTTTCTAAAGAAGTTGAATATAGATTTGCCACGTGACCTGGCAATACCACTACTGGGTATATATCCACAAGAAGTGAGAGTAGTGACACGAACAGACATCTGCACACCAATGTTCACAGCGGCATTATTCACGATTCCCAAAAGCTGTAAACAACCCAGGTATCTATCGCCTATGAATGGATAAACAAATTGTGGTGTATTGACAGGATGGAATATTATGCAGTTGTAAGAAGAAATGAAGTTGTGAAGCATATGACAACATGGATGAACATGGACGACATTATGTTGAGTGAAGTAAGCCAGACACAAAAAGGACAAATACTGTATGATTGTGCTACTTTGAAATAAATATATTGTGTAATCTCATGGAGTTAATAACTTGAATATGGGTCAGTATAGCATAGTAAAACTGCATTTGAAATATAAATATGGGTAAAATTGCATATATAAGACCATTTTTCTTTGAAACTGAACTAATATATGTTAATACTACAAGTTGTTAATATCAGACAAAAAAAAAAAAAGCATTATGCTAAGTGAAAGAAACCAGACATAAAGTACTACATATTGTATGATTCCATTTATATAAAATGTAAATATAAATCAATTTATAAAGATGAAATTAGATTAGTGGTTATGTAAGGCTGGGGAAGGATAGAGGGATTGAGAGATGACTGCTAAGGAGTGTGGAGTTTTCTTTTTGGAGTAATGTAACTGTTCTAAAATTTTTGTGGTGATGAATGCACAATATTGTGATTATACCAAAAGCCATTGATTATACACTTTGGATAGATTGTATGGTATGTGAATATATCACAATAAAACTGCTTTAAAAGAGATAAATAGGGGAGTGGATGTGGCTCAAGCAGTTGAGCACCTGCTTCCCACATGGGAGGTCCTGGGTTTGGTCCCCGGTGCCTCCTAACAGCATTTATGTAATTTAAGTATCTTTAAAAATAAATAAATTTAAAAAAATTATTTTGGGTCTTAAAAAATAAACAAGAAGCAAACGAAAAAAAACAACTCAGGGGAGCCAGTGTGGCTCAGTGGTTGAGCGCCAGCTTCCCATATGAGAGTTCCTGGGTTCAATCTCTAGCCCTTGGTACCTCAAAAATAAAAAAGTGCAGAATAGCCAGAAATAGCAATTTTGTACAGCAGGGGAAGTATTGAGAGATTGAGAGGTGAAGCATTTTCTTGGTTGTTTTTCTGTTTTTTTGTTTATTATTATTGAAATAATGAAAATGCTCTAATAATGATTGAAGGGATGAGCACACAACTATGTGATTATACCAAATACCATTGATTGTACACTTTTAATGAATTGTGTGCTTGATTAATATGTATTAATAAAATTGATTTGTTTAAGAAAAATAAATTAAAAAAATTAATTTGTGTCCTAACATATGGTCTATTCTGGAAAACATTCCATTTGCACTTGAGAAGAATGTGCTGGTGTTGGGTGAAGAGTTCCATATGTGTCTACTAGATCTAACTGGTTAATAGTATTGTTCAAGTCCTGTTTCCTTATTGATACTCTGATTGATGTTCTTTCAGTTATTTAAAGTGGTTTATTGATGTCTCCAACTATTATCGTAGAACTATCTACTTCTTCCTTCAGTTCTGCCGAAGATTGTTTCTGATATTGTATCATATATTTTAGGGCTCTTTTCTGAGGTGCATATATGTGTTTTTTTTTCTTTTTTTTTACCGGGAGGTACTGGGGATCGAACCCTGGTCTCTCCATATGGTATTCGGACGCCGAACCTCTTGAGCCACATCCGTTTCCCTGCATATATGTTTTTAAAAGTTTTATCTTTTATCGTTTGATATCCTTCTTTGTTTCTTGCAATTTTTTTTTGACCTAAGTCTTTTTCTCTGACAATAATATAGCCACTCTAACTCTGTTTTTTAAATAAAACTTTATTGAAATATATCATTCATACATGAACATTCGTAAACAACAAAGGTATAGTAAAATTTGTGAATTTATAAAACAGACATGTATATCTTCATTCAAAGCGCCCATACATCTCCCCACCACCTACACCTTGCATTGCTGTGAAACATTTCTTACAAACTATGCAAGAGCCTCCACAAAATATTACTACTTATTGTTTTGATTACTGTTTACATAAAATGTCTTTTTTTTTTTTTTTTAAGATTTTATTTATTTATTCATTTATCCCCCCCTTGCGGCTTGTGCTCGCCGGGTCAGCTAACCACGCCGCGCGGGCGGGCCTGCCTTCACCAGGAGGCCCCAGGAACCGAACCCGGAGCCTCCCATATGGTAAACGGGAGACCTACTGATTGAGCCACAGCCGCTTCCCGTATAATGTTATTTTAAACATAAAAGAAAATAAAAAATGAAGACAACAAAAAAAATGTTATTTTACACATTTGCCTCTCAAAAAGTCACATGGTGGGGGAAATGGTTACAAACTCAAAGTGCAATAATACAAGATTTTATATTTACCTATGTAGTTACCTTTACCAATGTTCTTCATTTCTTAAGGCTTTGAGTTACTTCTGCTATTCTTTTATTTCAGACTTTAGCATTTATTATAGGCCAGGTCTTCTGCTAATGAACTCTTTCAGCTTTTTTTATGTAAATGTCTTAATTTCTCCTTCACTTTTGAAAGATAATTTTGCTGGATATAGAATTCTTGATTTGCAAGGTTTTTTTTTTTTCGACTTTATTTTATACATTTAATAATTGAAAATATAAACAATTAAAAACTAAAAAGTAAACACAGATGAATAAATATCTACATTTCTCAATTAAATGTACTGGAGACATATAAAAATTTTTTTGAATCAAACAATATGTTACACAATATATTTGGTTCATAGTAAAGCATTCATACAGTATTTTTTTTTCTTTAAAGACTTTAAATACGCCATTCCACTCTCTTCTGGCCTCCATAGTTGAAATTTTTTTTTTTTAAGATTTAAAATTTTTATTTATTTATTCCCATACCCCCGCCCCCCATTGTTTGGGCTCACTGTCTGGTCTCTGTGTCCATTTGCTGTGTGCTCTCTGTGTCTGCTCATCTTCTCTTTAGGAGGCACCAGGAACTGAACCTGGGACCTCTCATGTGGGAGAGAGGTGCCCAATCACTTGAGCCACCTCAGCTCCCTACTTTGTTGTATCTCTCATTGTCCTTCCTCTTTGCGTCTCCTGGTTGCATCAACTTATTGCATCAGCTCGCCATGCCTGCCCTTCGTGCCAGCTTGCTGTCTTGCTCTTTTTCTCCAGGAGGTACCAGGAACCGAACACAGAACCTCCCATGTGGTAGGTGGGAGCTCAATCACTTGAGCCACATCCACTTCCCATGGGTTTTTTGAGATTTATTTATTTATTCTCCACCCCCTGCCCCCCCCCCCCCCGTTGTTTTGTGCTTGCTGTCTGCTCTCTGTGTATTCTTCTTTGTCTGCTTGTCTTCTCTTTAGGCAGCACTGGGAACCAATCCTGGGACCTTCCTGAGTGGGAGAGAAGCACTCAGTCTCTTGCACCACCTCAGCTCCCTGGTCTGCAGCGTCTCTTATTCTCTCTCCTCTGTATCTCTTTTTGTTGCATCATCTTGCTGTACCAGCTTTCCGTGCGGGCCAGTATTCCTGCATGGGCCAGCACTCTGTATGGGCCAGCTCCTCACACGGGCCAGCTTGCCTTTCACCAGGAAGCCCCAGGAATCAAACCCTGGACCTCCCATATGGTAAACAGGAGCCCAATCGCTTGAGCCACATCTGTTTCCCTTCCCATGTTTTTTTTTTTTTTTTTTTTTTTTTTTTTTTGCCTTTTTACTGCAGCACTTTTTCTCCTTACTCCCATGGTTTTTAAATTTTATTTTATTTTAATATATATTTTTTATTAGAGAAGTTGTGAGCTTACAAAACAATCGTGCATAATGTGCAGAATTCCCAACACCTTGCATTGTTGTGGAACATTTGTTACAGATTATGAAAGAACATTATCAGACTATTACAACTAACTGTGGCCTATAGCTTACAATTGGTATTTTTTCCATACACCTCTTATTAACACCATGTATTAGTATTGTACATTTCTTATCGTTCATGAGATAACACTCATATTTGTACTGTTAACCACGGTCATCTTGCACCACATCGTTTACTGTGTTATACACAGTAAGTGTGTTATACAGTCCCATTCCTTGTACAAACCATCCAAAGTTACACTCATTGGCTCTCACTTTCATCACAGAGTTTGCAGTCATCACCTCAGTAAATTTTTTAATGTTGTCCTTAGTCCGAAAGAAAAAATCCCCTACCCCCCATTATTGACCCTTAGCATTGATGCAAGAATATTACAATATTGCTGTCAACTATAGTCGATAAATTACATTAACTGTATTTTAACTTAACTGTATTTTCCCCATGCATCACCATAGTCTTATCACCTTGTAATAGTGGAGTACAATTGGTCTAGTTCATAGAAAAACATTCTTGTATTTTTACTTTAACCGCAGTCTTCATCCACCTGCAGGGTCACTGTGTTATTCAGTCCCTAGATTATTCTCTAGCTTTCTTTCAGTTGACTTCTTTTTTTTTTTTTTTTTTGCGTTTGCATAGTTTCAATCAAACCATATTACTGAGCTGCTGCTATGTGGCATGCTGTGTAGGTGAAGGGATACAGCAAAGCATGAGACCAGGGCCCTGGCCTTTGGACCCCAGCCTGGTGTCCAAACCTCGTGGTATATTCTCTCCAGGGAGGGCCCCTTGGCTCATGGAGCTCTGCCTGAAGAACTCTTCGTCCCATTCCCAAGGCCCGACTCAGCTACCCTAGAGATGGGTGAGCATCCGTGCTGGACCACAGCAGCAGGGGTGTTTCTCTCAGGGCTGCTGGGCTCTCCCTGGCTTGGGTTTATGGGCTTATGCCTCTTCCTTCTCCTCCTTGGAAGCCCTGTTTTGCTCCAGCAACCTTCCTGTATTTAGCTGTTTCCCAGAGACTGGTCCTCCAGCCTGCTCAGATCAGGCCAGGGAGTCTCCCGGAGGCCATTGGCTGGTGCTGGGCAAGGCTGCACCAGAAGGCTGCGGGAAAGGTGCCAGGACCCACCCCATCCCCTCCCTGTCCCGTAAATTGCCAGACATCCATTTGGGGCCCTGAGAGTGAGGAAGGGACAGGGCTCCCAGGAGAGGTGGAGGAAGGGAAGCCACCGCAGACCTGGGAGGTGGTGGGTGAAAAGCCTGCTGTCTCAGAACAAGGCCTCTAGTCCCTAGAGTGGCAGAATGCCCGGGTTCCCAGGCTGGACAAACCAGGACCCTCCTTCCCACCAGCCTCAGGTCTGGCTGGCCCCCAGCAGGGGGTCCTTCTAGCTCATATGGGGTTGGGGGAATGTGTGGGGGGGTGGTTCCCGTGATCTTAAAGCTTCTCGGTAGGGAGGAAGGGTGGGGGCAGGGTGGTGACACAGGCCATAAGGGGCTGAGGCGCCGCTTCCAGGCCTGATCAGCCCACCATGCACCGCATGCCGCTCCTTCTCCACGCTTGGTGGGCCCTGCTCCAGGTGGGCTCTGCGATGGTGGCACCGTGCACCTCTGTACCTGGGGGCAGCCCTTGTTGCCATCAATTCTGACATTTGTGCTGAGCCTCTATTGCGTGTAGTGCCCTGAGCTCTGTGGCGGGGGCGCCGCGAACGAGGGTGTGAGAGTGCGCATGTAGGGTGCGTCTAGGGTCTGGGTCAATTGACATTTATGTTACTAAACTACGCCTTTCAGCCACAATGCCATTGATAAGCCAGCAGTGTTAGCAGTACTCACTGTAATGTTTTACCATCAACTCTATCCATTTCCATACTTCTACAGACAAGCTAATTAAAAATTCCACATATATTAAGTGTCATACCCCTTCTCCGCCCTCCTCCTATTGCCTAATAACCTATACTCTAGGTTTTAACTCCGTGTATTTGTTCTCCATGTTTAGTTCATATTAGTGAGACCATACAATATTTGTCCTTTTTTTGTCTGGTATATTTCACTCATCATAATGTCCTCAGGGTTCATCCATGTTATCATGTGTGTCCCAGTTTCATTTCTTCTTATTGCAGTGTAGTATTCTAATGTATGTCTATTTCATATTTTGTTTATCCATTCATCACTTGATGGAAATTTGGGCTGTTTCCCTCTTTTGGCAATTGTGAATCATTCCGCTATGGACATCAGTGTGCAAATGTCTGTTTGCGTCATTGCTTTCAGTTCTTCTGGATATATTCCTAGCGGAGGGATTGTCAGATCATCTAGTAGTTCTATATTTAGCGTCCTGAGGAACCGCCAATCTGTCTTCCACAAAGGTTGCACCATTCTACATTCCCACCAACAGCGAAGGAGTGTTCCTATTTCTCCACATCCTCTCCCACACTTGTTTTCTTTTTCTTAATAATGGCCATTCTGGGAACCGGCTGTGGCTTCAATTGGTTGGGCTCCCGTTTACCATATGGGAAGCCCTGGGTTCGATTCCCAGGGCCTCCTGGTGAAGGCAAGCCGGCCTGCGCGGCACAGTGAGCTGACGGCCCGCGTGGTGTGGTGAGCTGGCGCAGCAAGATGACAACAAAGGGAGACAAAGCAAATGGACACAGTGAGTACAAGCAGCAAGGGGGAGTGGATGGATGGATAGATAGATAGATAGATAGATAGATAGATAGATAGATAGATAAAATAAAATAAAAAATGGCCATTCTATGAGATATGAGTGAGATTTCATTGAAAAAAAAATTATTTTTTTTGAGGTACTGGGGACCAACACTTGTAGTTCTCTATCTTTTTAATACTGGCCATTCTGATAGGTGTGAAATGATATATCATTGTAGTTTTGATTTGCATTTCCCTAATCATTAGTGATTTTGAGCATTTCTTCAAGTTTTTTTGCCTTTTATGTTTCTTCTTTGGACAAATGTCTATTCAAGTCTTTTGCCCATTTTTAAATTGGATCATTTGTCTTTTTACTGTTGAGTTGTAACATCTCTTTATATACCCTGGATAGTAAACCCTTATCAGGTACATGATTTTCAAATATTTTTTCCCATTGAATTGGCTGCCTTTTCATCCTTTTGACAAAGTCCTGTGAGGTGCCAGTGTTGAATTTTGAGGAGGTCCCATTTATCTATTTTATTCTTTTGTTGCACGTGCTTTGGGGGTAAGGTCCAAGAAACCACCACCTGCTACAATGTTTTGAAGATGTTTCCCTACATTTTCTTCTAGTAGTTTTATGGTCCTGGCTTTTATATTTAGGTCTTTGACCCATTTTGAGTTGATTCTTGTATAATGGGTAAGATAGGGGTCCTCTTTCATTCCTGTGGTTATACATATCCAGTTCTCCTAAAACCATTTCTTTTTTTTTTTTTTTTTTTTTTTAAAGATTTTTTATTTATTTATTCATTTATCCCCCCCTTGCTGCTTGTGCTCGCTGGGTCAGCTAACCACGCCGTGCGGGCGGGCTTGCCCCCACCAAGAGGCCCCAGGAACCGAACCCGGGGCCTCCCACACGGTAAACGGGAGCCCTACTGATTGAGCCACAGCCGCTTCCCTAAAACCATTTCTTGAAGAGACTTTTTTCCCATTAGCATGGGCTTGGTAGGTTTGTCAAAGACCAGTTGACTGTGTAGGTGAGGGTTTATTTCTGGGTTTCAGTTCTATTCCACTGATTGATGTGTCTATCTTTATGCCAGCACCATGCTGTTTTGACCACTGTAGCTTTGTAATATGTTTCAAGGTCAGGCAGTGAAATTCCTCCCATGTCGTTCTTCTTTTTCAGAATGCTTTTGGCTATTTGGGTGCACTTACCCTTCCAAATGAATTTGGTAATTGCCTTTTCTAATTCTGTAAAGTAAGCTGTTAGAATTTTGATTGATTGCATTGAATCTATAAATGAGTTTGGGTAAGGTTGACATCTTCACGGTATTTATTCTTCTAGTCCATGAACACAGAATGTCTTTCCATTGGTTTAGGTCTTTTTCAATTTCTTTAGGTCTTTTTCAGTTTCTTTTAGCATTGTTTGGTAGTTTTCTGCATATAGGTCCTATACTTCTTTTTTTTTTTTTTTTTTTTAAAGATTTTATTTATTTATTCATTTATCCCCCCCTTGCTGCTTGTGCTCGCTGGTCAGCTAACCGCGCCGTGTGGGCGGGCTTGCCTTCACCAGGAGGCCCCGGGAACCGAACCCGGGTCCTCCCATATGGTAAACGGGAGCCCTACTGATTGAGCCACTGCCGCTTCCCCCTATACTTCTTTGGTTAAATTAATTCTTAGGTATTTGAGTCTTTTTGTTGCTGTTGCAAATTGAATTTCCCCCAATTTTCTCCTCAGATTGTTCAGTTCTAGTGTACAAAAACGTTGCTGATTTTTGCGTGTTGATTTTGTACCCTGCCACTTTGCTGAACTCATTTATTAGCTCAAGTAGCTTTGTTGTGGATGCTTCAGGATTTTCTAAGCACAGGATCATATCATCTGCAAACAGTGAGAGTTTTACTTCTTCTTTTCCTATTCGGATGCCTTTAATTTTTTTTTCTTGACTAATTGCCCTAGCTAGAACTTCTAGTACAATATTGAATAACAATGGTGACAGTGGGCATCCTTGTCTTGTTCCCGATCTTAGGGGGAAAGCTTTCAACCTTTCCCCATTGAGTATGATGTTGGCTGTGGGTCTTTCATATATGCCTTTTATGATATTGAGGAATTTTCCTTCTATTCCTATCTTTTGAAGTGTTTTTATCAAAAAAGGATGCTGGATTTTGTCAAATGCCTTTTCTGTGTTGATTGAGATTATCTTGTGTTTTTTTCCTTCAATTTGTTAATGTGGTGTATTACATTGATTGTTTTTCTTATGTTGAACCAGCCTTGCATATACCAGGAATAAATCCCACTTGGTCGTGGTGTATAAGTCTTTTGATATGCTGTTGGATACGATTTGCAAGTATTTTGTTGAGAATTTTTGCATCTATGTTCATTAGAGAAATTGGTCTGTAATTTTTTCTTGTAGTATCTTTATATGGCTTTGGTATTAGGGTGATATTGGCTTCATAAAATGTGTTGGGTAATTTTCCCTCCTCTTCAATTTTTTTTGGAAGAGTTTAAACAGGATTGGTGTTAATTCTTTTTGAAATGCTCTCTGAGGCCCTGCTCAATTTTTTCCCATTCTTTTCTTCACTATCACTTATTCTTTCTTTTATCATTTTGAGTCTGCTGTTGTAGGCCTCAAATGTGTTTTTGATCTCACCTGTTGTGTCTTTCATTCCCGTGACCTCTGTGACTTTTCTGTTCAAGGTTTCAAATTCTTCTTTGCATTTGCTCAGTGTCTTCTTGATATCATTTATCTCTTTAACTATGTTGTCTTTGAACTCATTAATTTGATTTTGGAGATTTGTGCACATCTCGCTGATTAGTTCTCTCAAATTCTGCATCTCTTCTGGGGCTTTGATATATTCCTTTTCTTGGGATATGTCTTCTATTTTCTTAGTATGTCTCCAATTTTTTGCTGATATTTAGGCATCTGATTAGGATGTAGTTTACTCAGATGCTCAATTTCTTTCTCTTTTGTAGGGATTTAGAGACAGGAGGCTATGAGTTACCACAGCTCTTTGATTTTTGGCTCGACCTGAATTGTTAGGATTGTCCTACTGGTTGCTCAAAACTGGGCACTGGACCCAGTAATTGGTTGTAGAGTCGCTTCCTAGGGCCTAGGGCAGGGAGGGTATAGAGGCTGGAAAAAGCCTTTGCTACTTATTTTTAATTTTCTTGCGTGCACTTCCTTGACCTTCCAGCAGATGGCACTCTTTGGCAGTTCTCAGTTCAATGCCTGGTCAGTGTATTTGTTGCATCACAGACCAGATCAGTGTGATAGAGCTTCCTGTCTGGAGGCTAAGAGCCTTGTAATTCAAACTCTCCTTATGACAGTTCTCCAGCCTTCTCTGGCAGCCCCCTCCTTTTTCCAGGCTAGGAAATATTTCCGCTCCTCTCTGAGTCCTCTACAATCAGTCCCTGTTAGTAGAGGAGGAGATTGGGAGGTTTGTATATCTTTAGACCCTTGCAGGTGCCAAGGCAAACAATGGCACGGCCTCACCTGGCCTGGAAGTGCTCGTGGGACATAGCAGACCAAATTTTGTGGATCAGAAGCTGAGTACACCTTGGGCTATGTCCCTGTCTCTCTCCCCTTTCCTGGGGTGGTAGATCCCTGGGGCCCGCTTTGTCTGTAGTGGCAGGCCCAGAGGCCCGAAAATTCTAAAGTGTCTTTAGTATAGGGGAGGGTGCTGGCAGCAGCAGTCGCTGGTTTCAACTCATGGTTCTGTTGTTGCGATTTCTCTCCTTTGTCCCTCTCTCCTCTGGGTGGTGTCCTGCCTTTGCCTGCTGTCCTAAACCCTAGAAGATCTTTTTCGGGACTGTTTCAGCCTGTCCTCTGGCTATTTTTCTGAACTAGTCTGTCATCTTCCTGGAATTCTCACCTTTTTAAAAAAAAGATAATTAGATTACATAAATGTTACATACAAAATATAGGGGATTCCCATATGCCTCGCTCCCCACAGCACTCACATTTACCCACATTAACAACATCCTTTATTGGTGTGATACATTCATTGCAATTGATGAACACATTTTGGAGCATTGCCACTAAGCATGGATTATAGTTTACATTGTACTTTATACTCTCTCCCATACAATTCTGTAGGTTATGTTCTGTAGATAATGTAATGGCCTGTATCTGTCATTGCAGTGTCATTCAGGACAATTCCTAAGTCCCGAAAATGCTCCCGTATTACACCTGTTTTTCCCTCTCTCTGCACCCAGAGCTTCCAGTGACTGCCTCCACATCAATGCTGAAATTTCTTACATTGCTAGAATCACAATAAGATAGTAGAATACCAGTAAGTCTACTCTAGTGCATAGTTCATTCCCCAATCCTGAGGATTATGGGATGGTGATGCCCACTCCACCTCTGAGAGGGGGCTTCAGTACTATATGGCTGATGGATGGGACTTTCTTGCTTGCAGTTGTAGACTCTCTGTTCCTTGGTATGGTGGCTGTCCAGCATCACCTCCTTGTTAGTTGTCCTGGGTGAGTCCAATGAACTGGAGAGTAGGTATTGCAACTCTGTTAAGGCTCAGGGCCCAGTTGGCACATGGACATCCCAAAGATTCAGGTCTCTTGGAAGTACCAACTCCAGCATCAATTATAGGTTCAAGTAGAAGGGACCGAAGAGCCATGTGTAGGGAAACCACAACTGAGTTGAACACCTTTTTTCCTTCTTCTTTTTCTTGCCTGATTGCTCTAGCTTGAATCTCTGGCACTATATTGAACAGCGGTAGTGACAGTAAGCATTGTTTTCTTGTTCCCGATCTCAATGGGAAAGCTTTCATTTTTTTCACCATTGAGTACAAAGTTAGCTGTGGGTTTTTCATATATGTCCTTATCATTTTGAGAACGTTTCCTTCGATTCCTATCTTTTGGAGTGTTTTTATCAAGAAAGGCTGCTGGATTTTGTCAAATGCCTTCTCTGCATCAATCAAAATGATCATGTGATTTTTCTTATTTGATTTATTAATGTGATGTATTATGCTATTTGATTTTCTTGTGTTGAACCACCCTTGCATTCCTGGGGTAAATCCCATTTCATCATGATGAATAATTCTTTAAATGTGTTGTTGGATTCGATTAGTGAGTATTTTGTTGAGGATTTTTGCATCTGTATTCGTTAAGAAATAGATCTGTAATATTTTTTTTTTTTTTGTAATATTCTTTTTTTGCAATATTTTTATATATTGGCTTCATAGAATGAGTTTGGTAGTGCTCCTTCCTCTTGAAGTTTTTGGAATAGTTTGAGTAAGGTTGGTATTAAATCTTCTTTGAATGTTTGGTAGAATTTACCTAAGAAGCCACCTGGTCCTGGGCTTTTCATTTTGGGGAGTTGTTTGATGATTGCTTCAATCTCTTTACTTGTGATTGGTTTGTTGAAGTCTTTTATTCCTTCTTAGGTCAGTATAGGTTGTTCCTAGGAATTTTTCCATTTCATCTACTTTGCCTTGTTTGTTTGCGTACTTCATAGTATCCTTTTTTTTTTTTTACCCCAAAAGATTTATTTTTATTTATTTATTTATCCTCCCCTTGCTGCTTGTGCTTGCTGTGTCCATTTACTTTGTATTTTTCTTTGTCTGCTTGTCTCTCTTTGTTGCGTCATCTTGCTGCACCAGCTCACCACACCGCGCGGGCCTTCAGCTCACCGTGTTGCGCAGGCCAGCTTGCCTTCACCAGGAGGCCCCGGGAATCAAACCCAGGGCCTCCCATATGGTAAACGGGAGCCCAACCAATTGAGCCACAGCCGCTTCCCCATAGGATCCTTTTATGATCTCTCAGTCTCTTTTAAAGGGCAGAGATGGTATAATACTATGATAGAATAGCGGGAAACAGGAAGAAAGTTAGGAGTCCCCCCCCTCCATCCCCCTTCCCACTGTATGGCCGTAAATCATGGGCTTTATTTTTCATGTATTCACTTCCTATCTTATCCTTTGCTATATTCAAATGCATACAGTTATTTTGTATCTTACCTTTTGTTGTTGTTGTTGTTATATCTTGTGCATATTGTTAGATGTGATGGTTTTCCAAGTAGCTCTTCAAGTGGCTCTACCACCACAGTTGACTGTTGAATGCTTAAGGTGGCCCCTGGGTGGCTTTGCCGTGATCAATAATATTTCAGAGCCCATCTTTGCACGTATGAAGCCTTTTCTCACTGTGACTGCCTAAAGGTAGAATTGCTGCCTGAAGGTCATGGACACCTTTATTGTTTTATGGTATGTGTCTGCCTTCTAAAATGGTTATATCTGTTTGTAGTTGGCATTGATGTATGTGTGAACCAGCTTCTCTATACTCTTGTCAATGCTGGATGTTAGCAGAACAAAAGTTATCATAGGTGATCACGATTCCTTCCTTCTGGAATTTACTCATTCAAGAGACCTCTGAGTACCTTTTAAATACCAAGCCCTGTTGAGACCCACCAATGAGCAGAAACAGTTCCTGGCTTCAGAGAACATCCCTTAAATGGCTGAGACAGACAAGAAACAAATGGACATATAGACATGTCACATGGTTGAAATGCCAGGAAGAAAACTTAAACAGGCCAAGGGCACAGTTGGCCCAGGGTAGGATCAGCTGGGCTGCTGCTTTTCTGAGGCAGTCAGGGGAGGAAGGCCCCACTCAGGTGCTGCATGAGCAGAGACTGTAGGAGGAGAGGGGACGAGCAAGAGGACATCTGCAGGGACAGTGGTCCAGACGAGACCTGAGCTGGATGGGGTGTGCTTGTCATGGTCCAGGAACAACAAAGAGCCTGTGGGGCCAGAGTCGCTGAGGGCCGGATGGTGGAAGGGCTGGAGGAGGCCTGTCATGCAGGGCTTGTGAGTGACCAGAGGCAGAGCCAGGGCAGGGGGAACCCTTAGGAGGTTTGACATGGTTCTGGCAGAGGCCATAGTAGCTTGGAGCAGGGCAGGGTGGTAGAGGTGGGGAAAAAGGGACCCGATTCTGGATATGGTTTGAGGAGAGAGTAGACAGGATTTCCTGATGGATTGAAAGGGGTGGGGTGGGGAGAGAAATGGAAAATGACATCAAGTATTTTGATTTAAGCAGGTGGCAGGATGGAATGCGAAGGGGGCACTGTGGATGAAATAGGGAGATTCAGACTTTGGTACTTAATGTGGTTAACTACTTTCTCTCTGTTTGTTCTCTATTTTGGCTTGTTTATAAAGTGTCATTTGTGGATTTTTTTTGCCCATTTATGTATTGTAGTCTTTGTTTCTCTTAGCTTTGAATAGTAAAGATGGTAATTTTGAGCTTTTTTTTTTTTTTTTTAAAGATTTTATTTATTTATTCATTTATCCCCCCCCTTGCTGCTTGTGCTCGCTGGGTCAGCTAACCACGCCGTGCGGGCGGGCCCGCCCCCACCAGGAGGCCCCGGGAACCGAACCCAGGGCCTCCCATATGGTAAACGGGAGCCCCACTGATTGAGCCACAGCCGCTTCCCTTTTTTTTTTTTCTTTAACAGTTTAGATCCATACTTTTTAACCTTTACTATCTAGAATCTCTTTTAGTGTTACACAGAAATTATGGATGGTCTCCTTTGAAAAAAATGTACCCAAGCACAAAATTTTGCTTATAATTTTAGAGGGCTTAAGTCCTTCAGGCCCATTTATGGATCCAAGGACCCATAAATGGATATTTTCCCTGTTATTTCACAAAATTACATGATTAGAAAAGGGAGCTTGAGGGAAGCGGCTGTGGCTCAATCAGTGGGGCTCCCGTTTACCATATGGGAGGCCCTGGGTTCGGTTCCAGGGGCCTCCTGGTGGGGGCGGGCCCGCCCGCACGGCGTGGTTAGCTGACCCAGCGAGCACAAGCAGCAAGGGGGGGATAAATGAATAAATAAATAAAATCTTTAAAAAATAAAAAAAAAATAAAAAAAAAGAAAGGGGAGCTTGAAATCGTGCTGAGTTTTTTGCTGAGTCTCGGGTGGAAGTCAGGTGAGTTCCCTTAGGACAGCTGTTCCCTTGCCCATGTCATGCCCATTTTGAGTAAGGTTTCTGGCCTCCAGAGTGCTTTCGCTTCTTGTACTTGACTCAGGATAGTTACTCTAAAGACTCTCCCGAGGGCTCTGATGGCCCCTGGAGGAGCAGAGCACTGGGTAGAAGACCCGTTCCTACCAGTCTCTTTTCAGGAACTCAGGGTGTCCTGGAAACGCTCTGAGTCCAGGGCCCAGGTGCCTGCTAATTGGCCTCCTTCAACCTGGCTTCCTTTGCCCTTGGGAAGCAGGGCTTTTGACCCAGGGGACCTTTGCCAAGAGCTGGCTTTTAGTGAACAGCACAAAGAGGGAGGAGGCAGCCAGCTGTGCCTGGAGCGGTCAGTAGGTCAGTCGTCTGCGTTTGTGTGCCAGTCGTGATTTCATATTTCACATGTGCTGTCCTTTTGTCCTCCTAAGTCGTTCAGTTCGGAGGCTGTGAAAATGTCCAAATGAAGGCATCATCAGAGATGGTATCACCAAAGGCTGGTTGCTGGATCCGGGCTCCTGCCATGTGGCAAGGCAAAATGGTGGGTCTGCCAGGCTTTCTCAGCTTTCTCCTTCTCTTTCAGCTTCAAGCTGCCTCATGGGCTTTGCCTCTTAGTGGCCTTGTTGCTTCAACTTCTCCACTGATTTCAGCCTCCGGTCTCTTTCTCAGCCTCTTAGGGTTTCTCTTGTCTTTCTGCAGCTATAGGTGATCCTGGAGTCTCTAACATGGCAGGGTAAAATGACAGCCGTCTTTCTCTCTGTGCTTCTGCTTTCAGTTCTCCACTTATATAAGACTCCAGCAGGGGGGCTGAGACCCACCCTGGGTCACACCTCACTGACGTAGTCCAGAGGCCCTAAAGTGATCTAACCAAAAGGCCCCACATATAGTAGGCTTCCATGCACAGGAATGAATGAGCTTAAGAACATACTTTTCTGGGGTCCACAAAAGACTCAAACCTGGACACATGGGGAGAAGGCAGGGGGTGGGGGTTGGTGGCAGTGGTGGCCATCCAGACCCTCCAGACGTGGATTGGGGCTGCTCTCATGGTCAGCAAGGGGAGGTTTTGCTGAAGCTGCCACTCAACTGGGGGCCTGACCTGTGTCCAGTCACAGGCGGCCCTGCGACTCTTGGTCTCAGGCGATAGCTGTTTTAATCCTTAGGGGCTACCAAACTCCTGGCTGGCAGTCCCAAAGGAAGGGGGAGCATGTCCTCAATGCATCTCCAGGGGGCCACAGAGCAGGCCCCTCCTGAACGGGTAGTTTGGAGGGGAGAGGGGCCTGGCCCATGGGAGTGGGTCCTGACTACCTGCGCCTCCTGTCCGTCCTCTTGGTTGGTGGGATGAGAGCCTTGTTTCTGGAGGAGTGTGCGTTTCTTGTTCCCTACCATTCAGTCTAAATGTTACATTTACAAATACTCTGAAGTTTGAGTCAGAATTAGTAGGATGTCTTGTTAGGTAACGAAGAGCTCTCATCAATCTCACTGGATTCATGAATGGCGAACACCGGGTAAGGGCAGGTTTTCACACTTTAACAAACCTCAGAAGAACGGATCAAAATGTTTGCCTCATAATTAAGCCAAATCATTATCAGAATGGGAAAGGGAGTTTTGCATTCACAATAGAGATGCCTTTTTGGAACTTTGCTTTTCTTGTTTGTTCCGTGAAAAAAGAGGGCAAGGGAATTTTCAGGTTCTTCAGTGGTAGATTATGGTAGTCTCAGGAAATAAAGTGGCATTTACCCTGATCCTCAACTTAATGCACTTGGCTGAAGGCTTAGTACTCCTGTTATAACCCCGACACTCCCGAGCGATTGTGAAGATAAAGTACAAAGGAGGGTCCCATTAAGAGTGGGATGAGACCAGGGTTATAGTAATGCATGACTGTTAACAGTTCAGAGTTAATGAGAAATTGTAAACGGTAAAAAAAAAAAAAAATTATCCCTTTAAAAAAAAGAATAAAAAAATTTCATTAATATTTCTTAACTAGAAGGGTGGAAGGTTGTGTGGCGTCTCTAAACCTAAAGCTATTGAGTGACGTCAGATCCTTGGGTTTCCAGTCAACATCTGGATGACTTGAATTCCGTGCAGGATGAACCTGCAGAGCCCCAGATCTGGTGACACACACCCCTCTGTCTCCAGGGTGTCTAGGGTAGGAGGAATGCTTTCTTTCTTGTCTATTGGGACCAGAGGACAGAACAGTGTGTGGTAGAAGTTGGGCTGATGGGAAAGGTGAGCTCTTTGGAAAAGGAGCCAGTGGGAATGCTGGCCTGCCTGCCAGCTGTAAATCAGACCCCACGTCTCACGCGTCCTTTTACCTCTCCAAGCCTTGTACCTCGGAGGTGACTCCATGGGGATGGGAGGGACTGTGGCCAAAAAAGCCTGTCTTGGTGGGCAATGGCCTTACCCGTCCTTGAGCATTGCCACTGAGTCCAGAGCTGGGCATGCTGGGGCTAAGTTGATGTGCAAGAAATGGTTACATGCATGGGAAGCGGATGTGGCTCAAATGGTTGGGCATCCATCTACCATATGGAAGGACCCGGGTTCGATCCCTGGGACCTCCTGGTTAAAAAAAAAAAAAGATGTGGTTACCTGTGAGGTCCTGTGTGCCTACATGTGAAGCAGCCGTGGGTGCTGTGGGGTACGCGAGGAGAAGGGCCGCTTGTTCAGCCTCACCTCACATCAGGAGGCGCCCTCGTTTGGGGAATCTCCCCAGGAATAAAACTTAGAGGTTTTTCTGTGCAAAAGCATAGAAAAGCAAAGTCTACCAATTTGCTCAAAGCAAAGTCTTCCATTTAATTTATTGTGAACACTTAAAAAAATCAATTAATTATTGTGATAACATATATATAACATAAAACTTGCCATTTTAACCGTTCTTAAGTGTACAATTCAGTGGCATTAGTTACATTCACAAGGTTGTGCTACCACCATCACCTTCCATTACCAAAACTTTTTCATCACCCGAGACAGAAATTCTGTACCAATTAAGCAATAACTCTCCATTTCCCATTCCCTGACCCCTCACCCCTCTAATCTACTTTCTGTCTTGATGAATTTGCTTATTCTAGGCATTTTATGTAAGTGGGATCATAACAATATTTGTCTTTCCGCATCTGGCTTACTTTACTCGGCCTGATGTCTTCAGGGTTCGTCCATGTTGTCAGGTACATCAGAACTGCATTCCTTTTTACGGCTGAATAATATTCCATTGTGTGGTAAACCAGTTTGTTTATCCATTCATCTGATGATGGACACTTAGGTTGTTTCTTCCTTTTGGCTTTTGTGAATAATGCTGCTATGAACATTGGTGTACAAATCCCTGTTTGAGTCCTGCTTTGAGTTCTTTTGGTTGTATATTAGGAGAGGAATATGGTGAGCACTCTTGAACAGAGTAGAAAAGTTGAGAGAATGAAGAATTACCCATATACACACCACCTCGATTTAACAGCTGTTCATGTGTCGTCAGATCTGCCTTATCTACACATATATAGGTTTTATTTTTTTCTGAATCATTTGAAAGTACATTGCAGTCATTAGGAAACTTTGCCCTTAAACATTTCCGCAGCCTCCTCACGCTGAGGTGGCTTGGTGGTTTGTGGGCTGCGGGCTGCTGGGAGCCATGTTGTGGAGTCAGGCCCTGGAGCCCAGGGCAGTGGGCTGCCTTGACGCTCACTGCCGGCACTAGCTCAGCTTCCTTATTTTTAGCCTCAGAAAATGTATGGCACAGAATTTCTCATGGAAAGGAATGAGACAAATCGGACTGTCTTCCACCCTGAAGCCCCTGCGTCCCCGTTCCTGCCCCCCGGCTCGCACTCAGCATCCCCCTCCGTGCTACGGCAGATGGCACCCTGAACAACAGCGAACATGTTCTGCACCCTTCTAAACTTTACATGAGTATTATACTTTATTATTCTCCTCCCTAAGCAGGGTTGCCATTAGCTTCCTCGTAGAGTTGTTGGGAGGTTAAATGAGATGATGTGTTGCCTGATGCCATGCTGGCAGGGAGCAAGACACCCAGTACTGTTTTACTTCTTACCCAATAGATGAGTGCTAAAATGGGCATATGGTCAAATTGGCATGGAAGTAGATGCTCCCTCACAGTTTCCTTACACTGCTAGAGTGGCAGCAGGAGCCAACTGTGTCCTCAGAGAACTTGGACTCGTTCTAGAGCAGGAGTAGCTCTCTGAGGGCCTCCTGGTGGCTCCCTCACTGCAGCCGTAGGGAACGAGGCTCCCAGGAGTTCAGGTGTGCTGGACCATGGGCAGACCCCAGACCCCTACTCCAGTCCTCCTTACCTCTGCTCCTACCTGCCTCAAAGAGCTGCTGGAGGAGCCCTGCATGGACCAGGGGCCTCCGAGAGGGCCTGGTTTGGAGGATCTTGTGTCTGAAGAAACTGCTCAGGGCAGCTCACACTTGCTGTGCTCCCTGCCCAGGCTTCTGGTAGTCTGATGACCTGTCTGTGGCTCTGTGTGCCGTGCGTGACCATGGGCCAGCAACCAGTCTTCCCCAGGGGATAACAGCTGAGAGCACCTGCCACCATGTCCTCTGGCACAGGATATCCATCCAGAAGGAGTGCATGAAATTCCTTCAGCAGGGACTTAGCAGCACTGAGCACCAAGGACCCGTGGACCAACTGAGGGAAGGCCATCTGTCAGCCTGTGCTGGTGGCCAGTGCCCTGGAGCCATCCTTGGGGGGTCTCCATGTGGTTGGAAGGGAGCCCCTCAAGGTGGGAAAGGTGGAAGAGGAAAAGCTATCAAAGCCCCCCCCTCTCCCCCAAAATTCACTGGCTAATTACTTGTTTGAAATCCAGAAGGCATTTCCCTACTGAAAGCATGTGTGGGTATGGGTGCAGGTCTGCTCAAAGGAGGGGAGGACTAGTCTCAGGGCGGCCTGTTTAGGAGGTAGTTAAAAGAGAACATTAGACACGGCGTAGCCGGGGAGAAAATCAGAGTCCAGGGGTTGCTCAGCAACTGAAAAGTAGAGCTGGCAAAGAACCTGGGCTTTTGTTTCACAAACCTTTTTTGTTTCTCTGTTCTAAACTTGGGTTGGGTTTTGTTCTGTAGTCAGGGAGCCTGTGTGGCCTGGTCTAGAAGTCCTGGAGGCTTTGGGGGAAGTCAGAATGATCTTCCAGGATCTTTCTAGTTCTGGGATTCGGTGTTGCTGGGATTCCATGTCAGCATCTTTCTGCTCTTACCCCTTTTCTAAGAAGCACCAGGGATTGAACCTGGGACCTCCTTCATGGAAAGCAGGCTCTCAACCTAACTGAGCTACACCCGCTCCCTCTAACCCCTTTTTAATCCCATCTCACATGGTATTTGCTTGGCGCTCTGTGGTGAGAAGGGGTCTGAATTCTCACTGCGGTTCAGGGAATGCTGGGATCAATTAGTGATATCTGCTGTGGGCACAGGATAGAATACACAGGGCAATCTGTGTGAATTGCCAGCCCTGTCAGGATGCGAGGCCCCTTCTGGCCCAGCTGGATCTTGCGCACCCCTGCCTCCTTGTTTCCCCTGGAATATTGTGTTAAATATCATGAAAGTCAATGAGGGGAGCCCCTGCCTGTCTTCTCTACACCCCCACCCTACCCTCCGCCTCATCCCACTGCATCCCAGGTCTGTAGCTTGTCAGGTCGGTGAGGAGTGTGTGGGACTTTGCCTGCACTTTGTCACTCCCTGTTTGTGGCTGCCTTGGCACACCTGCCCAGTGCGCCACAAGCCCTATAGGCTGTCTTCCTGTTTGAAATGTTAGTTGTTTAGAAACTAAATTCTCAGTAGGCAGACGAAGCTGAAGTTGTAGCCTAGTTTGGTGGCTCAGAGTGAGAAAACAGCCTTCTGAGGTAATCCAACCATCGTATGGGTGAGGTTTATGAGGCGCTGATTTGGGGTGCGACTGGTATAGACAAGAATTAGGGTCCTTAATTCCAGCCCCACCCCCTTTTTCTTGAATTATGTTCTCCTTGAGTCTTCCCCACCCCAAAATGTTCACCTGGTTCATTCCAACTGTGCTGCCCTATGCTGGGGCCCTAGGGTCTAGTGCAGGGGTTCTTAACCGGGGGTCTGTGAACTTGAAATACAAAGAAAACATGATTCTTGTGGGGAC
Source organism: Tolypeutes matacus (assembly GCA_026826555.1). Lineage (NCBI taxonomy): Eukaryota > Metazoa > Chordata > Mammalia > Cingulata > Chlamyphoridae > Tolypeutes > Tolypeutes matacus. Next base: position 3,853,311 of record JAKSZT010054517.1, on the reverse strand, counting down.
GTGTTGCTGCGGGTGTGATATATTTATTAAATAATACACAGTACAGTGTGGACTTGGTAAGGGGTCCGTGGTTCTCACCTGACTGGCAAAGGGGTCTGTGGAACAAAAAATGTTCAGAACCCCTGGTCTAGTGGGATAGAGGGGCGCTACTTCTACACAAGTCGCCCTACAGGTCACTCATCCCAGGTGGGAGAAACCTGTGTGCTGGGGCAGGGGTCAGGGGTGGTGGTGGCCTCAGGCCAGAAACTCGGTGCTCTTTTTTCACTGGTTTACACTGGGGATTTTTGGGGTCTGGGGTTTTTGTTCTTAGGACCTGGGTGTGTCTGCCTGAAGGACAGGAGGTGGGGGCAGCCTGAGCCTTCAGGATGGGGTGTGGGAACCAGCGAGGACTTGGGCACCTCTGTCGCCCTGGAGAGTGGCTGGGGGTGGCCTTCTCCCTGTCCTGAGAAGCCTGGTCTCAGCAGGCCAGCAGCACCTGGGGCCCCGGGACCTGCCTGCTCAGCCCTGGGCCGCCTGGCCTGCCCGGGTGCTGACGGTGCTGACGGGGGAAGTCCCCTGACGTCGCGGGCCGTCCCCCTTCCTGCCCCCGCGGCTCCGCCCCTTAAAGGGGAAGGCGGCTCGGGCGTGGCTGCAGAGCGCAGCGGCCTCTTGAGCGCCCTGGTCCTGGGCTCCGGGCAGCCTGAGTGGGAGCCGCCGCCCGGAGGCAGAGGCCGAGCGGGGCTGAGCCGCCTGGACCACCTGCCGGTGAGTGGTGAGGGGGGCCGGTCCGCGGCTTCCCAGGGAGGGGCCGCTCTGGCTGCGCGCCCGCTGGGGGTGCTGGAGCTTTAGGGGTGGCGGCTTCGCCCTTTAACAGCCGGGGCAGCGGGTCCTGGGCCGAGGAGGCCGCCCCGACCATCTTGATGAAGCTGTGGGCGTCTGCGGCCCCCCTCCCCTCAGCAGTCATGGGGCTGGGGTGGGTGAGCTCACTTCCTCTACATCCTCCAGCATCTCCTGCCCGCCTGTGTGCGGGCAGCGATGGCATTGGGGCCACCTCAGCAGAGGGGGAGCCAGCCCCCGAGCCCTGGGTTCCTGCCTGGGAACAGGGCTCCTGGGGGCAGCGAGGTGGCCGTGTCCCCACTCCTCACAAGTGCCCAAGAGGGTCTGAGAGACGGTCCCTTTCCTTTGGGAACATTAAGGAAGAGTGGTGCCTGCCTCCCACCCCACCCTTCCCGGGGCCTCGCGGCGCCAGCTGGCCTGAGCCTTGATAAAAGGCGCCTCTGAGCCCTTCTCTTCTTTGCTTCCTCTTGTGTCCGAGGCTTCCCCAAGATGGCTTACCCATTCCACTCGGGGAGGATCCCTTTCCCTGCTCCCTCCGTGTAGCCCTGGAGCATGGGGAAGGAGGGCTGGTAGCCCCGCTGGACACAGCTACCTGTGGCCGAGCCACACGGGAGCGGGGAAGAGAAAGCAGAGTGCGCAGGCAGGCCGGGAGATGGGCATGGAGGTGTCTGCTGAGGCTTCAGGTGGGGAAGCCTGGCACCCACTGAGAGTTCCACCCCAGGAAGCAGTAGCAGACCCTCCAGGTGACTCTGGCTGGGCCCCACCTCGAGTGCTCAGGGAGAGCTTGTTTGGGGTGTGTGGGAGTGGACGATCCCTGTCCCCCTCATTGCCTCCCTGCCTCACCGGGGCTCAGACCTCATCCTCCAAGCTCCAAGGGAACCAGGGCAGGAGCAAAGTGCAGGGGCTGAGTGTTGACACACACACACACACACACACACACTCTCTCTCTCTCTCTCTCTCTCTCTCTCTCTCTCTCTCTCTCTCTCGCTCTCTCTCTCTCGCTCTCTCTCTCTCGCTCTCGCTCTCGCTCTCTCGCTCTCCCCCCCCCTCCCTTTGCAACTCCAAACTGGCCTGGGGTCCATCCAGCTTCAGTTGGAATGTTCCATTCCAGTGGGGAGAGGGGGACCTGTTACCTTCATGCTGAGCAGTGAGGGGTGGACAGGGGCCCTGTGGCGCTGCTCGGGTGTGAACCCCCAGACGAAGGCAGCCCCTTCTCCCATGAGGAGACCTGTGGGCCAGTGCTTCCCCCTCACTGGGGCATCGCCTGTCCCCTGTGGCTTGGTCTCCTCTTTGGTCTTCCATCTCAGTTGTGGGCCACCTCTGCCCTGCTGGAGCATGCGCTTACCTTTTGGAAAGAGAGGTGAGGCTTGGGAGCCAGGTGTGGGGCTGAGGTGAGGTGGCCCCAAGCCCTTGGGTGGAAGTGGAGTGTGAGGTTTCTGAGCAGAGTGGCAGGACCCTGAAGCCCTGTGAGCTGAGCCTTGGGGGATGGTGGGCAGGAGGAACGACCCTTCCCATTTTCCAGATGAGGAAACTGCTCTCAGGGACAGCCAGGACTGCAGTGAACGGACTGTCCCCCACCACAAGGCCACCCTGAGTTCTCATGTTCCAGGTGGCTGACCCTTAGGCCACGTATTAACTTTAAAGTCCTTTTGGTCATTTCCTGGAACCACCTGCACAGGGACTCCCGGGGGGGGAGGGAAGGTGCCAGCACTAACCCACTTCAGGATGCCCTCCTCGCAGGTTCTCCATCGGGGACCTGGGCACCCCCCCCAGTCCCACTTTGGGAGCCAGGGAAGGGGTCTTCGGCAATGACCATCACGGGGGTGGAGGGCCAGCAGGCCTCTGAAGTGGGGCAGCCGGGAGCACTGCTCCTGAGGAGGTGGCCCTGCCCTTGAGAAGCGAGAAGATGGTGACCTTCCCTCCATCCTGCAGCTCTGAGCAGGACAGAGAGCTGTGCCAAGCTCCTGGAAGGACAGAGGACGAAATTCCTGTCTGCTTCCTGGGGACCTTCCGGTTCCCACAGGTTTTGGTTTGGAAGAACCTCGACTCCCTGGTAAAGGGAGAACCCCGACTCCCTTTTCCTGTATGTTGCAGGAAAAGAGGTAAAGTTGGGATGGAAACAGGACCTGTGGGGCTAGGGACTCTCCTGCTCTTCCCTGCCGTGGACCCTCTGCTGTGGGAAAGCGCGGGGTCTCCTGCCTCCTCAGGGCAGTTCCGTGTGTCTCTCGGAGAGCAGCTCCTCGGGGGCAGCGGGTTCCGGTCCACTGCAGGGCAGAAGAGTCAGGGCCACCCTCGCTGCTGGGCTGTCTTGCCTGGCCCAGCCCCTGGCTTCTCTGGGGGAGTGAAACGTAGAAGCTCATTTGCTTAAGAACCCAGGGTTTTTGGCCAAACTGGGTTTGCCTGAGCTCTGTTGTTTGGGTCTCGCTCTCCTGAACATGCTGCCCATGGTGGAGGGAGGCCGGGTTTCCTGCCTCCTCCTCGGCTCCCGCCCTGGTGGTGCTCAGTCTGCTGCATTTGGGGCCAGGTCCTGCTCCACCCCGACTGCCCTGCCCTCTGTGGTCCTGCTTCCCCGTGTTCAGCCTCAGCCTCCTGGGGGCCGGCAGGAGCCGGCGAGAGGCCTGCTGGGCTGGTTGACATGTGGCCGGGACTTGGGTGGGAAGGGTGGCAGGAGGCTCCGCATTTGCCTGGGGCAGAGGGCGTGGCCGCGGGGCCCTGGCTGGGCCTCCTGGACTGACCCCCCCCACACTGGCATCTTCCGAGGGAAGAGGTTTGCGGGTCCATCCGTTTGCTGGGTGAGGCCTGGGTGGGTGCTGGCCTGCCTGGCCGGCTCCTGGTTGGAGCCCCATGCTGAGCAGGCCCCTGCTCTGCTCCTCGAGGAGAGCGGCCTCTGGGGAGAGGGCTGGCTCTGGTCTGCCTTGGCCAGGGGACGAACCGTGCTTGTGTTCATGCCTTAGACGGCTCCCCGGGCCCCAGGCACACCCAGGGACTCAGGGACTCTGACAGGCAGGTGCCAGGCTTGGGATTTTCACCTCGGTCTCTCACCTCCCGTTCCAAGTGGCAAGCCGACACTCTGGGAGGGCAGAGGTCAGTCACAACTGAGGAGATGAAAGCGCGGCGCTTGGGGCCACTGTGAAAGTCCAAACTGTTCCCATTTGTGTGGGTGGAACAGAAAGCTGTCCCCTGAGCTGGCCAGGTGGGGTCCTTGCCTGGGTCTGTCCAGTGCCTTAGGCTTCACTAATGGTGACAGGCACCTGCCCCTCCTGGGAACCGGGCTCTGGTCTGCCCAAGTCCTCAGCGGGGCGCCACCCCCTGGGCTGAGAGAGCAGCTGCTGTGGGTGGGTGCGTCCTCCTGGGGCCCCAGGCCAGCTACTGGCCAAAGTGCTGTTTTGAAGCAAAGATGCAAAATGTGGCCAGATTGGTTTGGGCTTCGGTTCTGGTCCCGCTTCCCAGCCCATGCTGACTTGCCGAGGCGTGTGTGGGGGTGTTGCCCCGGAGCACCTTCTCTGAGGCCCTCGAGGGGGTGGGAGCAGGTGCAGGAGAGGAGCCCCGGAGGCAGATAAGGCTCCTGGGCTCACCCCGCCTCTCTCCTGTGGCTCCTTTCAGTCCTTAGTTGCTACTTTGTAACCTGAATGGAAAATGGGTCAGGTCCTGGCGAGGGAGGTGCCTCCGGCCTGGCAGCGGCCCTGTGGGCCCCGGGCTCAGATTCCCCCCGGTGCCCTGGAGCCCAGAGGTGCACGGGGGGCGCAGGGACCCGGGCAGGTGTGTGACCCGGGGCCTCTGTCTGCCTAGCCCCGGCCCTCCGACCCGCGCCCGGGAGCCCGGAGCTGCGGAGACGACCTCCAGCCGCCGGCCCGGGAGGCAGAGCCCGCAGCCCTGACCGCGCAGATCTCCTGGCCTGGAGGGAAGGGGCGGAAGGAGGAAAAACAAAGGCGAGCGAGCGAGCGCGCGCCAGAGGGAGAGGGAGCCGCGCCGCCTCCCGCGCCGGCCCACGATGTGTCAGTCAGAGGCGCGGCGAGGACCAGAGCTGCGCGCGGCGAAATGGTGAGATGCACCCGGCCGCGTGCTAACCCTCCCGCGCCCCGCCGCGACCTCCTCCGCCAGGTCCGAGTTCACGTCCGCAGGCCCCGCGGTGGCAGTGGCGGCGGGGGACCCGGGGCCCGGCTGCCGCGGCTGGAGGGGCCCGGCCCGGCGGGCCTGAGTGCCCAGAGTAGGAGAGCGCGCTTCAGGTACCCGGCGGCCGGCCCCGCTCCTGCAGCCGCCCCTCCCCACCCGGACCCCGACCCGGACCCCGGCTGCGGGAGGGCGGGGGGACCCCAGGGGTGCAGCGCCTCCTCTGCCATTGGTCCCTGCTCTCTGCAGTGAGGGGGCGGGAGCGGGGGGAGCGCCCGTTTGTTTCTCTCTGCCGGGCCCCCACCGCCTTCCCAGACCGTTAAAAACAAAATGGAGATGGGGCGGGAGTGGAGAGGAGAGGGGGCGCCTGGGCCCCGCGCTCGCCCCTCCGGTCGCCCTCTTTCCTCTCGTACTCTCAGCTGAGATGCCTCTTTGTTCCCCGGCTTGTTCAGCAGCCGGGAGAGGAGATGGCTTCATGACCCAGTAGAAGGCAGTTGATTTAAGGAGGAACCGAGGCCTGGGGGCAGCCTCCTCCTCCCCAGCAGCATATTCTGGGGTACCAGCCTCAGCGGTTCTGGTGGGGAAGCCCACTCCAGCCTCCACCGTTCCCTCGGGGCTGAAGGCACTGACTGGGTCTGGGGAGGGGCCCAGCTGCCTTGGCTGAGAGGAGGGGTCTGGTCAGGAATGGGGCCCCAGCAGAGTGGAGGGGGTGCTGCTGGGGACCTCTCCTCCCCAAAGGGACAGTGTTGCCTCTGGGTGGGCTTTGGAGACCCTTGACCTGCTGTAGGAAGACTGCTGCTGAATGGGGCTGGAGCAGCCCTGCACTGGTGTGTGTGTGTGTGTGTGTGTGAAGGTGCACCTGTGGGGGGTTCCTTTGAGACTTTGTCAGGCCCACCCTGTTTAGCAGATGAGGGAAGAGAGGCTTGGAGTCATGCAGGCTTTCCCCCAGGTTGCAATGACATGGTAGCAAGAGACCCCACAAACAGTTGCCTCGGGTCGTGCTCCCGACGGCTGTGTCTTGCTGGCGCCTGGGTGGGCACCGGGAGCTTCGCCCACAGCCCCTGCGGGAGTCCCTCCTGCCTTGTGGAGCTGCCCGGGAGCTGGGCCTCCTCTCCTGCCTCGGCTGTCCCCCCGGCAGGCGGGTGGGAGAGCTGGGAAAGGAGCCAGAGAGGAAGGGTCGCCGAGGGGCCCTGGCCGAGGCCTCAGGTCCTGGGGGGCAGAGGCGAGCGGTGGTCCTGCCCCACGTCCGTGTGCCCCAGGCGGCTGGTCCTGACGGGCCTGTCCGCGGTGTGCCCTGCAGGTTGCAGTTCCCCCAGCTGGCCCTGAGGCGGAGGCTGGGACAGTTGAGCTGCATGTCCAGACCCACCCTGAAACTGCGCTCCTGGCCCCTGACGGTCCTCTACTACCTCCTGCCCTTCGGCGCCCTCAGGCCGCTCAGCCGGGTGGGATGGAGGCCTGTGAGCAGGGTAAGTGTGTGCGCAGCCTGGGCAGGCCTGAGGGTTGGGGTGCAGGAGAGGCCCGAGGAGGAGCGAGTGGGCAGCTGTGCTCTCGGGGAGGCCCGGCCAGGCCCCAAGAGGTTGGGTGTTTGGGAAGACGAGGCGGCTTTGGGGGAGAGGCCCAGCCTGTCTGCCTCAGTGGGAGCCCAGAAGGGCTTGCTGTCTGCTCTCCGTGCTTGCCTCATCCGGGCCATTCTGGAGCTCTGCGTTCTGGAAGGAACCCATACAGGGGTTTCAGAAAATGGCTCAGAGGTGATTTTGAGAAGAATCTAAATTCCTGGATGCCAGAGGGTTGTTCAGGAAGGCTGGAGAGGGTCAGGGCCCCTTTCCCCCAGGTGGAACTGGGGGAGTAAACCAAGCCCTGGGCGGCCAGGGTGGGTGTCACCAGGGCTAGAGAGCCCAAGGGCGCCCGCACTGGGCGCAGGAGCAGCTCCAGCCTATGACAGCAACTCCGGCAGCCTCGGACCCTCCAGGTCGGCTGACGCCACGGGCAGGATAAGAGCAGCGCCCTGGGAACCCCTACACTAATTCACTGCCGCGTGCCGGTGTTGAAAGTTGCAATGAAATGACCTTTAAACCTTAGGGAGTTGGTGTTTCGGTTATCTTCGGACAACTGGGCTCTGGTTCCACCCTGAAGTTGAAGAGGCTGCCACTTCCTGGGTGCCTGGCCCCGAGGGAGGGGGTCTGGGACCCTGGCCCAGGGCCCAACCCCAGGTGCCCCAGGCTCCTGGTGGGCCCGTTCTCCCCTCTCTCTGGGGAGGAGCCCAGGGGCAGGTCTTCAGGGGAAGGCTGGGCCAGGGGACCTGTGTCTGCTTCGCCAGCCCACGTGACGTGATGGGGAAGGTCTGCATTTGAAGCCCTGACGTCATCCAGCTCCTATCAAGCAGAGGAGTCCCTGCTTCCAGGGCATCCTTGGCCTGTGCCCCTGGCGCCACGCTGTTTCTGTGGCACCTGCTTGCCCTGTGGCTGGTGTCTGATCCTTTACGTCCTCTCCTGCCCCCCATTTAGTGAGCCTGCCCTGACCAGTCTCCCCCCTCCCCCTGAGGTGACTGAACAGCACCCCGGCCTTGGGGCTCTGGGGAGCATCGCTGTCCCCGCCATCTCCTGAAGGGCTTGGGAGACACTGGCCACTGCAGTCTGGTTCCTAGTGAGGAAAAACCACATCACAGAGCCTCCAGGGGGCCCCGGGGGAGCGTGCTGAGGCCTGGGGAAAGGGCGGTGCTGGCTGGGGTTGGTGCTGGGGCCCGGGGCAGTGCGGCCCAGCTCACTCCTGCCCTGTGGCCTGCAGGTGACCCTGTACAAGTCGGTGCCGACGCGCTTGCTGTCGCGGGCCTGGGGCCGCCTCAACCAGGTGGAGCTGCCACACTGGCTGCGCAGACCCGTCTACAGCCTGTACATCTGGACCTTTGGGGTGAACATGAAGGAGGCTGCCGTGGAGGACCTGCACCACTACCGCAACCTCAGCGAGTTCTTCCGGCGCAAGCTGAAGCCGCAGGCCCGGCCCGTGTGTGGCCTGCACAGTGTGGTGAGGCCCCGGGTGGGCAGGGGCAAGGCCCTAGCTTCCCTCTCTCCTCCGCCAATGGCATGATCTTCGCCAGTGGCTTTGGGGAGGTCCCTTGAGGCTGGGGCTCCTGGGGGGTAGCTCCTTGGGAGAGGGGAGGCTCTCCCTCCCTCCCTCCTCAGCAGCAGGCTCTCTCTTGACCCTTCCAGATCAGCCCGTCAGACGGGAAGATCCTCAACTTTGGGCAGGTGAAGAACTGTGAGGTGGAGCAGGTGAAGGGGGTCACCTATTCCCTGGAGTCGTTCCTGGGCCCCCGTACGTCTGCAGAGGACCTGCCCTTCCCACCAGGTGGGTCCCAGCCGGAGCCACGGCTGCCTTGCTGCTGTGTGGCTAGGCTAGATAGGAGGGGGCTGAGGAAGGGGGTGGAGGCAGGAAGGGAAGGAAAAGCTGGGGAGGCTGGATGGAGGCTGTGGGAGACGAGGGCCAGGAGTGCTCTGACGGAAGCTTCTGGGGCCCCCAGTGGAGTCTTTGTCCTGCCTGCTCTCAGGCTTTGTGCCAGAGAGTCTGCCCCAAGCCAGCCTCTGACCCGAGTGCCTGCCCCACAGCCACCTCCTGCAGCTCCTTCAAGAGCCAGCTCGTCACCAGGGAAGGGAATGAGCTGTACCACTGTGTCATCTACCTGGCCCCCGGGGACTACCACTGCTTCCACTCACCCACTGACTGGACTGTCTCCCACCGGCGCCACTTCCCAGGTAGGCCCAGGGCACCGCCAATTGGTGGGGGCTGCCTTTAGGGGAGGAAAGGCAGGGGGCACCACACAGAGGCCCTCCCCTTCTTAGGCTCAGGGGCCCCCGTCTCCAGGTCTGGCATTTTTGCTCCTCAGGCAATACCAGATAGGTGGGTTGTGGAGGCCAGACGCTGGCTGCTTTAGGCTGGCAGGGCGTGGGGTGGGCTGGGGGAGCCGGGGTCTTGGGCTGTGCAGACTAGGCCCCCCCAGGTCCTGGGAGGCTGGTCTCGCTCCTGCTCCTGTCCCTCCCTTCCTGAAAGCCGGTGGGAGTGGCAGCACGCTCTGCCCTGCAGGCTCTCTGATGTCCGTGAACCCCGGCATGGCCCGATGGATCAAAGAGCTCTTCTGCCACAACGAGCGGGTGGTCCTGACGGGGGACTGGAAGCACGGCTTCTTCTCGCTGACAGCCGTCGGCGCCACCAATGTGGGCTCCATCCGCATCTACTTTGACCAGGTGAGCAGAGCCAGGCCTTGCTGAAACCCAGGGGCTGGCCACTCCGGGGCCCCCTGCCCCACCAGCTCTGCAGCAGGAGCCACTGGCCATGTCCCCAGGCCTCCCTCCACAGCCAGGGCCTCCCTCCCATATTTGCTGTCACTCACTTCATCCTAAGGTGGCTTCTCCCAAGAACCTTGGTCAAGCTCTGAGGGAATGGAAAGAGCTGCTGAGCTTGGGATGGGTCCTGTTGATTGGAACTTGCAACAAGGCTGGGAGGCCAGCTGCCTTGCCCATGGGGCTGCCTTTTTTTGTCAGTTTGTGCTCCCTGCCATGGGGGTGGGCCCTGCAGCAGCACGCGTGCTGAGAACAGCTGGGGTGCTGAGATCTCTGGTCCTGGGCCCAGGTCCCAGCAGGCATCAGGGACTGTGTGTGAGATTCGGTCCCACCAGGCCCTACCTGGGCCTCTGCAGGCGCTGTTGCCACCGCCCTTTCTGAGCTGGGCTGGGCGGTGGTGGGAGCAGAGGTGTGTGGGAGGCCGGCCTGCAAGCCTAGAGCGCAGCGCTCCTCCCCTTTGACAGCCATGGCCCGGGCCCCTCCTGACTGGCCTCTACCCCGTCCTGCCCCCAGGACCTGCACACGAACAGCCCGCGGTACAGCAAGGGCTCCTACAACGACTTCAGCTTTGTGACACACGCCAACAAGGAGGGCGTCCCCATGCGCAAGGGCGAGCACCTGGGCGAGTTCAACCTGGGCTCCACCATCGTGCTCATCTTCGAGGCCCCCCAGGACTTCAGCTTCAAGCTGAAAGCCGGACAGAAAATCCACTTTGGGGAGGCTCTGGGCTCCCTCTAGAGCCCTTTCCTGGCTGTGGCTGCTGCCGCCAGGGAATCTCTTCCAAAAGGAGAGCAATGGGAGGGTATTTTGGACGGAACCCCCCAAGGCCACCTGGGTGAGGGGCTTTCTCTGCGCTGCGTGGGGTCTGACCAGATAGGCTCTGGGCAACTTCTGCTCCTGCCGTCCCAGAGATGCAGACAGAGGCTCTCGGCCCCTCCCAGCAGGGACTGGCGCCTTCTGCAAGGACCTACTAAGGCGTTCCCCCTTCCCACCTACAAAGAGAAAAGTCCAGGCTGATCTGATTCAGTCCTGGATCTTTTTGAACCTGTCATCTAAGCTGGAGCCCCGAATCTCCTGCTGTGCATCCAGCTGGTCTTGGTGGTAAATGGTGACATGTCTTCCTGCTGCTCCCCTGTCCCCTGGGCCATTTTGTCAGCCCCCATCTGTCTCCTGCCTGCACAGGGTGAGGTGCCCCCGGGCACTGACTGTGGACCAACCGTGCCCCCAAACAGGCCCACACAGCCTCTGTGACCCCCTTCCCCTGACCCTGCTCATTGGGAAAAGTGGCGTCTTTGCACTTGGGGCAGAAGTCGCCATGGGCTCTCTATGCCAGTGTCTCCTGAGGATGGTGGCACTGACAGATTGGCCCTCTGCAGCCCCAATGGGCACCCTTCTGGAGCTGGCCTTGCCTGCTTTCCAGCAATCAAGAGTAAAAGGAGGCCTAGCCCAGGTGACTCCCAGAACTGGGAGCGCTGGCCTTCTGCTGCCCCCCACCCCCACCCCTAGACCTGCATGAAATGGGGAAGTTGCTGCTATTGACTTCAAGGGGCTTGTGCTGGAAGCAGAGGAGCCCCGGTGTGTGTGGGGTCAGTGCCTAGAAAACAGAACCTGTCCCCAGGAAACAGGTACACAGTCCTCGGGGTGCCACTGAGGGTGGGGACAGAGCCTTGTTTCACGTTGATCCTGGGGATGCTGTGAATTTCTCCGGCAGGAGAAGCCATTGAACTTTTTCAACTGTATCAGTAGCACAGTATTTTTGTATGAAAAGTGGGAGACTTCTGAACAGTAATTCATTTAATTGCAAACATTTTGAAATAAAAAATTGTAAAAACTCATTTCGGTTCTGTGTTCTATTTCTGGAGGGGGCTTGAGGATGGCTAGCACAGAGCCTGCCGCAGGGCCTGGACGCGTGCGATGCAGGCACGGACAGGCTGGCGCTGGGCCTGGAGCTCTGCAGCCAGGTGCTGGATCTGTGCTTCCACCTAGGGAGCGGGGCAGGGGCTGAAGTGTGAGCACAGCTCGGAGCTGTTCCTGGGGCTGGCCTGGGATCTTACCTGTTCCAGCTCTTTCTGCACCCGCTGCTCTGCTGCCTGGGCCTCGGGCCTGGGCTCCTCCTGGCTCAGCTCCAGCCACCTGCGCAGGCTGCTGGCTTGCCGCTCACAGGACCTGAGGGGTGAAATGCCTGCCTTGCTGGGCCTCAGCGGAGCCTCCAGAAGCACAGCACATCAGCCAATTCTATCGCAGGGGGTGGGTGAGTGGAGAGAGAAGGGCCTGGTGGGGCCCCAGGCTCGGGAGGCCGTGCTTGCTCCCTCCCAACCTTCTCCCCAAGTGGGCCCGGGTGAAAAGGCCACCTGCTGCCCTTCTTCCCCTGCACAGAGCCAAGATGACAGTCCAATTCCTTTGAACCTCCCAAGGCTGCCGCTGGTCATTGAGCACAAGCTCTTTGTACCCGTGGTGGGCACCTGGGCTGCAGGTAAGGCAGGGCAGGAACTGCTCAGTGCACCCGGGCCTGTTATCAGGGCCCCTTTATCCTCTGGTGTTAGAGTCAGTCACTGGGTGAGCGCCTCACCTTGCTTCCAGAAAACCAGATCCAGTTTCTAGGGTTTTGCTCAGCTCTATTATCCCCAAGCGAAAGCCACCACTCCATCCCACAGGTAAGGCAGACTCGTGCCTTCCGGGTTATGCTGAGGAGGGTTAAGTTACCACCTGTCGTAGGAGGCCCCTCTTAGGTCACAGAGGAGAGGGTAGGCTTTCTGGAAGCACCCGCCTTGGGCTCCTCCGCTTGGTGTGGGTACCTCACCCCCAGGGCCTTTCCCCGTGGATTCTGGTCAAGGGTGTTTCCCGGGTCTCACCGGAGGTTCTGCTGGTTAGTCTGGTAGTGCTGGAATTGCTGACGGATCCCCTCAAGCTCAGCTTCAAGTTCTGTGTGGCCTGTGTCCACGGGATCTGGAGAATGATCTTGACACTGGCCCTTTCCTTCTGGGACGGGGGTCCAAGGTGCAGCCTCCCCCTCCCCACGGGGCATGGCTTGTGCTCGCTGCCCTGCCAAGCCCAAGGCACACACCTGTGGTTTCAGAGCCACGCCTGGGATGGGCCCTGGGGCCTGTGAAGTCCCCAGGGAGCAGCAGCTGGGGTCCAGGGGCACTGGCCAGGGATGGGGGGCCCTGAGGCTGAAGCCCAGGGACAGCTGGTTGTGCAGACACCTACAAAGGAGGGAAGGACAGGGAAGGACGCTAAACAGAGAAGCTAGGAGGCAGCCCCGGGGAGAGGACCCCAGGTCCTCCACAGGGGTGGGGTATAGGAGGGCCACCCCCCAAGCTAGGCTTCCTGGGCCTCTAGGACCTGAATGACATCGAACAGAGACCCACAACCAGCCCAAGGAGCGCCCCCACCGTCCACCCCACTCCTCCAGGGGTTTGCTTAGCACCAGGCCGTTCTCTGCATGCCCAGCGCCCCTGCCTGGCTGAGCTCCCCCTTCCATGCCTGTTCTCATCGTCCAGCCACAAACCGACAGAGCCTCCTGCACTCCCTCTTTCCCTCTGGTGGAGGTGGGCTTGCTCCTCCTGGTAACCCTCGGGGCCCTGCCAGTGCACACAACCACCCCTCAACCCCACACCCCATTCCAGGCAGGCCCTGCCGGCCCCAGCTACCTGCTGGGGCCTGAGCCACTGCCCTCTTCCTGGCACTTCCCCGTGCACTGAGCACTGCTTCTTGGGGCATTTCCTTCTCTTGGCTTCCATGGCACCACACACAAGGTTTTCTCACACCTCCCAGGCCATCCCTGAACAGGCTTCTTAGCCACCTCTTCCTCTGTGTCGGGTACCCCAGGAAGCCCTGGCCCTTCTTCCTGGCTTCCTGGTGACCCCATCAGTTCCCAGGAATGCACAGTGACACATGCTGAGCAACCTCCAATTCAGCGTTTGGCTCTGACCTCTTCCACAAAGGGCACCATCTCAGGCCTCTCTATCTCGAATTTGACTGGTTCCTACCCCCAATCTCCCCTTTTTCAGTAAAAGAACTCCCCACTCACTGAACTAGTCAAGCCGGAACCCTAGGAACGACCCCCACACCATTCCTTTCCTGATGTGTGCTCCCAGGAGCATGCTCGTCCACTTCCCCACCCCCTCCACAGCCACCCAGTCCCCAGGACAGCCCCCAGCCAGCCACCCACCCTGCACAAAGCAGCAAATGAATGTTAAGATTAGGCCTGGTACAAACTGGATTAAAACCCTTCCACAACTTCCCTTTCCTTACTCCCCACTCCCTCCCTGAGTGACCAAGATGGAAGCCACCCTCAAGTCCTTAGAAGCCAGGCAGCTAAGCCCTGCCTGGGCAAGGGGAGGGGCGCCAAGCTCCACCCTTCCAAGAGAGGAGCATCAAAGAGTCTGAGGCAACTTGAACTCCCCCAAACCAGGTCCCCTTCAACCGGTGACTGCGAGAGCCGCTGGCACCCACCAAACATGCCAGGAGCCTGGGGCACTGCCACCTCCTATGCCGACACCCCTCGTGTCTGCTCTAATGCCAAGGCCTCCTTCCTACCCCCTAACCCCTCAGCCATGGGTAGCAGAGGGGGACGGTTATGGGTTTAGAGGCTGAGCTCCCAGGCAGGACCCTGGCAAGTTACTCATCTGCTCTGCCTGTGTCCTGGCCTTTACTTGGGGATGACGGTGCCCCCATCGTGAGGATGCACTGGCCTGTGCCAAGCCCTGTGCCAGGTCCGGTGTGCATGAGCAGCCGCACACGCCCAGAATGAACAGACCCCGAGTCTTCTGGGCAAGGGCTGCTCCTGAAATAGCATGTGCAGCTGTGGCAACGGCACCAAGGGCCCGAGCGAGAGCGCAGTGAAGGGCAAAGACCCCAGGGGACCAGGGGAGGTGGTTAAGGACTTACCCTCGCGGGTGCCTCCACCCCACACCGCAGGAAGGAGGAAGGGGGCAGCAGCAGCAGTTCCTGGCCTGCTCTTGCCACGGGGAGCAGCGTTGGGCCAGGGTGCCTCAGCAGGGCCACGGGCTGAGGCAGGGCGCTGCCTGTGGCCGGGGCCGCCTGGGCCTCTGCCAGGAAGGGCCTTGTCAGGGGAGGGCCCGCAGGTTGGGCCAGGGCCAGGCCACGCTCCCACGGCCTCTCTGACCTGAGCGGAGGGAAGGCAGGTCAGGCCACGGTACCCAACTCGGGGACCGAGAACACTTTCTGCCCAAGGAACAGGAGGGAAAGGGGGCTCTTCCCCCTGGGGCCCTGCAAGACACAGGCTCCAGCCGCTTTGGGGAGGCTCAGACTTACCACTGCCTCCCAAGGGTGCCGCACCCCAGGGGCCTCTGGCTCTGCACAGGCTCCAGCAGGAAGTCTGGGCATCGGGGTTGCTTCCTCACTGAGCGGGTGGCATTCCTGAGAAGAAACGGGCTCGTTCGTCTAGGCTGACCGAGCAGGTGGCCTTTAAGTTCTGTGGGGCAGGGGTCCTCTATTTTCACAGGGAAATGGAAGACTGGAAAAGGAAAGGCTCCCCCAAGGTCACAAGTAAGCGGGGCAGACCTGAGCCAAACCACACTTCTGTCGACCCGGACCTGGGCCCGAGACTGTGGGGTGCTTGACCCACATCTCATTTGACCTCTCCATCGACCCTGCCAAGGAGATGCTATTCCCATTTCACAGGGGAAGACAGCCCCTGGGACAGTTAAGCCTTTTGTCCCAGGTCCTGCGAGGAAGGAGGCGGATTGGGAAGACCACCCACAGGAGTGGAAGAGGGGCAGGTAACCAAGTAGGGTTCTGAAAGGAGCCACTTCAGGGCTGTTGAAAGAAGAGGGAAACTTGGCAGGTGTGGGAGTGTGGTGGGAAGGGCCTATTGCTTTGGTCAGATACATATTCTCATTTTGAGGCAAAGAAAATCATGCTTCAGTAGCAGGCCGGGGAGAGGCGGCAGGGAGGCATGGCAGAGGAGGAGCACATTTCCTGAGCTTCGGCCGGAAAAGGGGAAGAGGGTCTGCAGAGGCCCTTCTGCCTCTTCCCCTGTCCTGGGAGGGCTGGAAGCTGTGCTTCCCTCCAGGCCGAGTGGAATGGGAGACGGTGCTAGGAAGGGGTCTGGGCAGCTCGGCTGGGACGAGGGCCGTGACTGGCATCCCTTCAGGGTCCGGTTTTCCAACTTCGTGTGCAGTCGAAGCTCTTGCCCAAGACAAAAGCGAGGAGGCAGGGTGAGGGGGAGTCAAGGTATGGATACTCACAGCTCCAGGAGATGGGGGTCCCCAGCAGCCAGGAGCAGGCTGCCCAGACCGCCCTCAGGCCCACGAGGCGCTGGCAGCCTCTTTGTCTCCAGGCTGCTGGTGTCCCCAGCTCTAGCAGCAATGCGGATGGAAGGAGGGTCCTTGAATGTCACTCTCCTGCTGGGCGCGGCAGGGGTGGGGGGTGGGGGCTCCCTGCCCGGGCCCAGCACCTTCTGCTTCCAGAGCGCAGCACAGCGACGGACCGCCCGGTGCCGGCTGTGGGCAGCCTGCCAACACAGCCACACGTCAGCCGGGAGGAGCCAGGCTAGCTCCACGTCCTGCCTCTCCTCGCGAAGAGGGCCCTGGCCGGGCCTACCTGGACCTGCTGCTGGGCCTGCAGCTGCTGCCGGAAGGCCCTCATGCCGGCTGCGAACCTCAAGAGGCAGGTGACGCCCTCCCGGAGGAGCTGGTGGTGGTAGGCCTGCGCCGCCTGCTCCAGCCGCGCCTTCTTCCGCCGCCTCTCCAGCACAAACAGCAGCCACGCATGCCAGGCCTCCAGGGATGGAAAGGGGGTGAGGCCCAACTCGCCCTGCTTGGGGTTCCCCCCACCCAGGGGCTTTCCAGGGCTACCCCCCCTCCCCCACCAGCCAGCATGGCCAAGACAGGGCTGACACCCACGGTCCCCTCTTGGGAACCCCCATTACCTTGGCCTGTAGGGAGAAGGACCAGAACCACAGGGCCCGCGCCGTACCCTGCTGCTCCTGCTTCCTGGCTGCCAGCTGCGGGCAGAGAGGAGGCTGCCTCAGGGACCCACGGAGGCCAGAGGGCCAGGAGCAGGGGCCCTCGGGGATGGGTGGCTGCACAGAGCAAGAAGGACGGGCAGAGAGCAGAGAGGGAGGCCCAGCATGGCTGCGAGGATGATGGGGAAGGGGAGGCTGACCGAGCATCCCGTCAGGTGTTCACCAGCTGGCTGTCAAGCTCCCTCTCCATGGCCAGGGGGCCAAAGCTCGGCCTCCACCCTCAGGCGGGCAGCAAGGGGGACACGGCCAGGACACAGAGCCTGCGACCCGGAAACCCAGAGGAGCCCGGGGCCTTGGGGAAGGGGCCTGGAAGATGACCCACTGCTGAGTTTTAAGGCCTGGGAAGGGGGAACTGGAGGCCAGGGGTGGGGTAGGAAGCACAGAGGGGCCAAGGGGGCTGGGGCAGCTGGCTGTTTCCCAAGTAGGCCACATGCTCGCTTGCCGTGTAACTGCCTCGGCCCCACTGAGAGGCCACTTCCCCTTCCCCTTGGATCTGGGCTGGCCTGGGGACCGGTTTTGACTGAGAGATCCCAATGAAGTGACGCTCTGACACTTCCAGAGCTGGGCCTTGAGAGAGCTGCAGCTGCTGCCTCCACCTCCTAGAAGACTCCTTTCTGGAACGCAGCCCCGAGGCTGTGAGGAACCAGGGCCCCGGGTGCACAGCCCCAGTAGCAGCCAGGAAAAGGAGACCACCAGAGGCCTCCCGGGCACCACAGCACTTAACCTGACACCCAAGAAGCAGAGGAACCAGCAGCCAAGTGGCCCAGAGAGCTGCTGGCAATGGTCCGGGTGGTGCTGTTGAAGCCACCAAGATTCGGGGCAGTTAATGCAGCAAGAGGGAGCTGAGACGGAGGAGACTAACACATGCAGGGATGGCAGGAGATGGGGGACCCGTCGAAGTGGGCTGGGGCGCCTGGGCCAGAGCCCGCACAATGCCTCTGGGGTGGAGGGCAGATGCAAGGAGGAGACTAGAGGAAACGGAAGAGAAGCAAGTGCCAGGATCCTCTGAGAAGTGGGGCGACGGGGCAGCTAGCTTGGCGACAGAAACAGCTACCTGTGCGTGAGCAAGAGACCAGAGGCCGGGCAACAGGAAGGAGAAGGGCTGCACCGGATCCCAGGACCCCAGCACAACACTAGGAGTTTTCCTGAGGCTTCTGCCTATCTCACAGGCCAGGCAGCAAAGAGTAACCCAGAAGTATTCCCAGCTGCTCCCCTCCCTGTCTTGGTCTGCCTGGCTGGGGGCCCTGCTTTCCCTAAGCCTAATTATGTAATGAGAGGGTGGGTAAAGGGACAGAATACCACCTCTAAGGGAGGCCGTCCTGACCCCCGGCCCGAGTCAGCTGTGCCCGGTGCCCACCTCGAGTGTTCCATCCCCAGCAGACCAAGTGACCACGTGGCAAAGGCAAGAGCTCTGGCAGGAGGGAGCGCCGGGGGGCCGGGGGGCAGGGCTTGTAGGTTTAGGGAGTTGGGAAAGAATAAGGGGAAAAGCTGAGGATAGCTCTAGGCATTGCAATCCAGAGACAGGAAGGTGGAACGTGGATTTGAAGAGCTTTGCTGGGTACAACGAGTGTGATCTTGGCATCTTATCAAGGCCTCAGCAAAGACAAACTGCATTTCGTTGAACATTTGGATATTATGCGGATGTATTTTTTAATGTGACACTGTAGAAGCAAGGCCTTGGAGTGACTGGGCTTTTACAGGAAGCTGATGGTGCCAGGAAATGACTGGGGAGGGGAGGGGGCCCTGGGACAAGGGTAAACTGGAGGTGAAGGCTGAAGCTCACCCCCATCCCCACCCTCCCGAGTCAGGAGTAGGCCCCAGGGCTCCCACCTGCTGTCTCCACTGGTGAAGGCAGGAGCGACTCAGTCTCTGGGCCAGGAGCTGGGTGCCCTGTCTCTGTAGGAGCTGGGGACGAAGCGAGCCCATGTGGAGTTGAGTACTGATGGGAATCAGGCACCCACGCCCTGCAACCTGAGGGGGTGTCTAACCCAGACCACCTGGGGCTCCCAGCCCAAGGGAACAACCCTCCCCCAGCAGGAGGCAACTTTGCTGACACCAAGGCCTGGTGTACCCAGTGGGGGGTTGTCCAGACGACAAGGCACAGGTCCACTGTGACCCCAGGCTTCCCTCCTGAGCCATGTTTCATGTGAAGGACCCATTCTGAGACTGGCTACCCTCCACCCTGCACTGAATGCCTAGAAAGGCTCCGGCACCTGGTTCCCATGGGACCACCCAGCACCCACCTCAGGTGAGTTATGGCAAGAAAGACTTTTTCCCTGAGAGGTAGGCTCCTGACTTGGACCCTGTACCACAAAGGGGAACTTGCCGAGTGGCTGCCACCTGCCTCACCATTTTCCTGATGCACCAAAGGTGGTACGCCTTCCAGCGGGCCATGGCCTCCAGTAGCAGCCGCCGCCGGTAAAGCAGGGCAGCCGCCTCCACCTGAACCCTCTGCTTAGCTGCCCTCTGGCTGCGGGCTCGCCAGTGCCGAAACACAGTCTGGAGATGGCCTAGCACAGAAAGAATCCAGGGTTTGCTCTTCGTAGGATTTCCATGAATGACAGTGTCAGAGAAGTTGGGAGCTGGGGATAGGGTTGGGTGCCCGCCAACACTTGGCTATGCCACCACAAGTGACTGTGCCTTCCGTTAGGACAGTCCTGGCCACCTCCAGTGACTGGGTGCCCCCGGGGGACCGGAAACTGCTCTGTCTACTGTGGTGCCCCTGAGAGCCCGTCCAGAGCCACAGCCTGTCCACAGGCACCCAGGGGCCCTCGCGGAGCTACGTAAGATGTTAGTGGGCACACAGAGGGAGATGACCCCTTGGCCTGAGGGAGCTGGAAAGAGCTTGTGTGAGCTGGAGTGGTGTTTTACAGGAGAGGAAACCCAGGCTCACAAGAGAAGCTGACTCAGCCCGAGCTGTGCCCACCGTGGTCTGATGGCCACTGACTCCCCAGGCTCCATTTTTTTTTTTCCCTCTGTCACCAGATTCTCTCTTTGGGGAGGGGAGCACTTTCCTCTGGCTTTTTTCCTTCTGCTATTATTCTCAGGTCTCAAGAAAAGTTTCTTTCAGAGACAAAAGAGCATGGCTACCATGGCACTGACGTCAGTGGGTCAGGGAAGGCAGCGAGTGTGAGCCTGGAGGCCAGCTGCCAGTACTAAATGCCAACGCATCCTACATTAAACAAGTTGTTTCTATCTATTTAAATGTATTTAGTCTCACTGAAATCCCACGACACCCCCATTTTACAGATGAAGACACCGAGGCCCAATTTAAACCACTTCCCGCCGCGTTTGTTTACATTTGTATTTTCATTTTTCCTTACTAGGAGCTGTCCCCTCTGAAGAGCCAGGCCACCCACAGCTCTGTGGTGGGAGACGGCTGCCCGTGGTTAACTCACATCTCTGATGCCTGGTGGCACAGGCACAGTCTCCTTTTGTTCTGGACAATCCCTCCAAAGTTGTCTGTACAGCAGGTAGAAAGGGCTACCTGAGGCTGACTAAGCAGATGTCCAGTCCCTAAACTTACACTGGCCCAACTACACAAGGAAGCAGGACCCCGGGGCAACCACTGGCACGTGCTATCCCTGAGGTATGGAAAGACTCTCATAAAGCTCCACCACCACCGGGAATGCCCATCCAGCGCCATCTCCGTGGAGCTCAAGCCTCAGCCTTTCAATTGCACATAAACAGGTTGGTAATCGATTGGGGAAACAATTCTATGAGAAAAAGACAAGTGCAGGAAAGTTCTGCATCCTTCAAAATCAACATCACTAGCTTCCGGGGACCCTCCGCTTACCCAGATCTAGCACCTTCCGGGCTTCCTCGACAGTATAGTCCTCCTGCTGCCGGTAGTATATCTGCAGTGAGGCAGCCTCTCTCCACTGCAGCAGGACCTACGGGGCAGGTGGAGAACAAGGCGTCATGGACGCTCCAGCTCTGCCGCGGCCACTTCACTGAGTCATTGCAGTCGACATCCCTCACGCGCATCCCTGGGAGCTCCTGCCATCTCCCCACAGACCACGCAGAAATGAGGAGGGCCCTGGACACCTCTCAGGAAGCCCAGGAGGACTTAGACTCTATAACAAGCCATAAAGAAGTCCAGCTGCTACACGGGTGTTTCCTCTATTATTACTTAAGGGGGGCAGGTCCATTACATGCACTTCTATAAGAGAGATGTGTGTCACAATAACCACACACTTTCAAAAGAGGCCAGTGGGGAGCAGATGTAGCAAGTGGTTGAACAGCTGCTTCCCAGGTACGAACAAGGTCCCGGGTTCAATTCCCAGCACCTCCTAAAAAAAATTTTTTTTGATTAGATTAAAAAAAAAAAAGAGGCCAAGCAGCTGGGAAGCCTGGTGGCTGCTCCCCAGCAGTCACAAACTGCACTCCCACCACAGAGGCCTCCACCCTTAAGAGCCCCAAAACCAAGCGGAGAAGATTCCTGTCCTCCTTCCAGGCACGGGGAGCTTCCCTGAGCAGAGACTGAGCCTCGACCAGGCCAGTGCCCATTTACATTGTCGGGACGGCCCTGCCAGCCACCCAGCAGGAGAAAGCCACTTCCACGTGAAGCCTGGCTGGCGGCTCTCTTCTAAAACACCCGAGCTGAGGGACTGCGGTTGCTATTTCCTTCCTGTCTGAATCCCCTTTCACGCAACATGTGTTGCCCCTCCCTGACCCCTGCACACGAGAAGTTTCCCACAACCCTCCCAGTCAGAGGGACATGTCCCATCGAGATGGTCAACAACTGAACATTCCTGGGACGCTCTGTGCTTTCCAAGAGGCTGCGGCCCGGAGTCCTGTGAGGTCGACGAGTGGGAGTGAGCACCCTCTTTTTTTTTTTGGAGGTACCAGGGATTGAACCCAGGACCTCGTACATGGGAAGCAGGTGCTCAACCACTGAGCTACACCCACTCCCCAAGCACTCTCTTTTGAAAGACGAGGATACTGCAGAAAACTGAAGATCCAAGATTATTTCAAGAAGTGTAGAAAATACGGGCCGTGTTTTTGTTTTTAATAGATTTTTAAAAAAAAGAAGAAGAAGAAGAAGGCCTATGTGGATGGAAGTGCGTGTGCTCCAGGAGAGGCCTCCCACCTCTGGGGTTCCCTGCTCAGCTCGAACCTCCTGTGCCGCCCACCCCCGCCCTTGCCTTCCCACACCTCACCTTGGAACCCAGGGCCCTTCTGTAGTGATCCCGCGCTTCGGAGATTTTCTTAGCTTCATCTGCACGGGCCACTGTGTTCTCTCGCCAGCGACGGAACATGCCCCTATGGGTCCACGGGCCAGGGTGGGAAGAGAACCGGAAGCTTCTGTAACTCATTCACCCCACTCCTGTGTCCAGGCCTCCAGATGCCTGAGAACATCTGTGGCCCCAAGAGCAGAAAACATGTCCCTGGTGAGTCCGTGGGCCGCGGGGAAAACAGAGGAGTGGCCAGGTAACAGTCCATGTGACTCGGGCCGTAATAAGAGGACAGAGACAGGGAAGCGGAGAAAGGCACCGAAACCCCAGTGTGCATTGACTGTTGGGTTAGTTACAAAAGTCCCTTTCTCGTCCCCTCTGAGGAGCTGGGTGGACACTGTAAGGGACCCCAAAGGAGGGCCAGAGGTATTTAAAGTTTGCAAGGCAGGCTGGAATCCCGTGTTGGATACAAAGGAAGGTAAAGGGCCACAAGAGGCCACAGGGGAGACAGGAGCTGCGGTTGCACAAGAGATCTTCAGAGTGGGAAAGATCCAGGTGGCCTCCTGGAGGCCTGCAAGACGACCCTGGGCAATCAGCGAAAGGCCTGGACAGTGGAGCTGTGAGGGGGCTGGCTGGGAACTGAGAGGCCAAAGGACTCATGGCAGATTCTGGAGAAGGAGAGGTGATAAGATGGTGCCTGAGAGACTGAATCTCACAGGTATGAAGCAGGGAGGGCCAGGGCTCAGGAGCAACCCCCGAGGGAAGTTCTTGCGGCTGAGAACTGCTTCCCAGAGGCCCTGCCCTGCACATGGGGGTCAAGACATGCCGAGCCAACCGAGCGAGGGACGCGCTTGTGAGAGAGCCCAAACCACGATGCGGGCAATTCCAGTCACCCAGGGCCGGCGAAGGATTCCCAAACCGCCTTGGTCAGGCTCTCCAAAGCCGTGGCTCACCCACCCCAAAGCCGTTCATTCTCAGGCTAGGCCTCGTGAGAAGCCTGGAGACTCACCGCAGCAGCTGCCTGGTGTGCTGGCTCTCCCTGGCTGCCACATCTTGTAGGACACTCCGCACGCTGCTCTGGTACACCTACAGGAGACAAGGGGGCCTGGAGGCTGCCCTGGTCCCACACATCTCCAGATTCCCGGGTGGTCTCGGAAGCTTGTTTACAATTGGGGCTGCAGCGCCTGTGGCACTCGCCGCAAAAGGGAAGGCAGAGGGCAAAGGCCCTTGTTCCAAGGCCAGGAGACCCTTGTGGGTGTCAGGAAGATGACTGTCTCACCAAGCCCAAAACCCAGTAAGTCAAACCCCGGACAACGGGCCAACTTTACTTTAAGGCTGGGAACAGCAATTGTTTCATGAGGCCGGACCAAGATCCAAAGAACTCAGCCCAGGACTGTGAGCCCCCATTGGCCAGGGGCACCTGCTCTGTTCTGGGTGAGGTAGGAGGGGCAAGGAAGGGAAACAAAGTCTCCAGAACCCTCCCCAGCCAGCCAGGGGCCCTGAGGAAAGCTGCAGCTCCTACCAGCCATCTCTGCAGCAGCCTGTGCAGCAGGGCGCGCTGGTAATGTTTGTCTGCTCGCAGCCGCTTCTGCTGCTCGGCATCCCGCAGGGCCAGGTACTGTGGGGCAAGAAGTGAGTGGGCGAGGTGGGGGCAAGTTCCAGCTCTGCCTCCATTTGCAGCTGGGTGACCTCAGGGAAGGCACTTAACCTCTGAAGCTCAGTTTCCTCACTGATGGGGTGTTTTTGAGGGCAAATGAGGCGAGTGCCTGACGTGTGGTAAAACCCCAATGTTGGCGCAAACGTTTTTTTCCCTGAGTAGTATCCCCCGTAAATGTTTAGATGGGGAATTTTAGATGCAGTAAGTTTGGATGAAAACCACCCAGCACCTGAAAAGGAAGAGGGACTTCGAGCCAGTCACCTCACAAACTAGGTTGACGTGACTCTATCCTTGTGCCCATCCCCCCCCCAAGCTCGGAGGCAGGTGGTTTTCTTGCGACAGCCGAGGCGCCCACATGCCTGCTCTGAGCTGCGCTGGCACACAGCTCCACCCGTGCAGACGGCCTTACCTTCCTCCACCTGTTCCAGGCCCAGCGCAGGAGCTGCGCCGAGTGGAACTCCGCAGCCCGCGCCGCCCCCATCTTCCTGTGGGGAGACAGGGCGGAGGTCAGAGCTGTGGCTGTCTCGACCCAGGCTCCTGTTGCAGTCTCTGGCCCCTGCCTGCCCAATGGTTCTTAATTTTTGGGGGGAAATCAAGGCCCTCTCTGAAAAGAGTTGACAAAAGGTATATACAAGTGCACATATAATGAAATTTTTGCAAACAACTCCCAGCGTCTCTAAAGCATGTCCACGTGGAGCTGTGTTGAAGACCCAACTGTGAAGGAGCAGAGACTGGGGCAGGCCGGGGGATGACCCTCCGAACACCCAGTGGATACATAAAGGTACCAAAGCAGGACAGTCCCTACAGTGGACACAGGGGCCGTGCGACCCGTACCCGCCAACCATGTGGGGTGGTGAAAACGGCTATGACCTGTGCTCAGACCGCAGCGGCTGGCCCTGGGTGGCCAGCTACCCAAACTGGACTCATCTGTCTACTCCTGGGCGGCAGTCACTTCCTGCCATGTGGCCAGGGACCAAGAGAGAATGGCCCCTGTGGGACCAAAGCCCCCTCTCAATTAGAGGTGGAGTGGGCATCACCATCCCAGCATCCTCAGGATTGGGGGGAGAGCTATGGACTAGAGTGGACTTCCTGGTATTCTACTATAGACTTATTGTGATTCTAGCAATGGAAGAAATTACAACATTGATGTGGAGGCAGTGGCCACTGGAGGCTCTAGGGGCAGGGAGAGGGAAAAATAGGTGTAATACAGGGGCATTTTCAGGCTTGGGAATCATCCTGAATGACATTGCAACGACAGATATGGGCCATTATATATCTTCTCATAACCTACAGAATTGTGTGGAAAAGAGTGTAATGTACAATGTAAACTATAATCCAAAATGCACTTATCAATTGCAATGAATGTACCACACTAATGAAGGATGTTGTTTATGTGGGAAAATATGGGAGGTATGGGGAGCAGGGCATATGGGAATCCCTATATTTTTTATGTAACATTTATGTAATCTAAGTATCTTTTAAAAAGTAAAAATATATATTTAAAAGACAGAGAGAGAGAGAGAGAGAGAGAGAGATTGATAGAGAGAGGGAGAGAGGGAGAGAGGGAGAGAGGGAGAATGGCCCCACCTAGAGAGCAGGCTCACGTTCCTGGGGCTGGGAGCTCCATGAAGCCCACCCCCCATGAGTCACTACGGCCCTGGTTTTGCTTAAACTGCTTAGGGTAGGACTTCCATGACTTAAGACAAGAGTCTAGTCTCATGCGGGCCCCCCGACAGGCTGCCCAGCGCTGCTCGGCAGGGAAGGCCACTTACTCTGTCCTGAGCCGTTGAGCATGCTCCTTCCAGGTACGGAAAGTTTTCCTGAGCCGCCAGTGGTGGTGGTGGGCACAGGCCGCCGCTTGCCACTGCTGCTCCTGGCGATGGGCGGCCACCTGCTGGCACCACGTGGCCCAGGACCTTTGCAGGATCTGCCGCTCTGCGTGGAGGATGGCCTGAGGCAGGGTGGGAGGGGGAAGAGCAGGTGGCTGGGGTGTGTGTGGGGAGTACAGGAGCCAGGGGAGAATCCACCAGCCAAGAGCAAAGACCAGGGTAAAGGAATAGCACATTGGGGCAGCGCCCTGGCCCCGGAGCAGGCTGCGAATGCCACTAACAAGGAAGCTGAGGCAGATGCCCTGATCCTGCCCTGCCCCACAGGGATGACAGGGGTTGATTTGCACAGAGCAGGGGCCCGGTGGTAGCGGGGCAGGGAGGGGAATCTGTGTTTCAGAAATGCTTTGACCAAGGATGGACCCAGCAGGCAGTTCCCAGTTCCATCCTCATTTTTCCAGGTCTCCTCGTCTAACAGGCAGTTTACTTAAATCGAGACCTTACCAAAGTGGAAAAAGGCCCAATAGGGCCAGGGTGTGGGTCTGGGTTCTGGGCCACTTCCTGAGCAGATGTAGGTCAGAATGCAGTGAGTGCAAAGGCCAAAAATGGGCTCTGCCTGGGTCTGGGCAAACCCTCCGGAAAAGCCACTCACCATCCTCTCTGCCAAGCGGTTCTCTCGACTTTGAAACATCTTCTGCCACCAAATAGCAAATACTTGTTTCCCTACCATCTCCCTAAAATAACAGATGGATAATAGTGAAGCTCTTAAAATAAAACAAAATAACAAAACCAACAGAACTAGATGTTCCAAAGAACTGGGCATTTCTTCTTATAGTATGCTGTTGTTAAGAGGGGAATGAGCTTAGATGGAGGAAAAAGGAAAGAGAGGAAAAGGGAAGGGAAGCAGACAACGATAATCTAAAAAAAACCCAGCACTTTAAGTTATTTCTGGTATCAGCCGAGTATTTCCCAGCATGAAAATGACGCTGCTGCTTCCGAGTCAGCGTTTATTAGCAGCACTGGGGAGCTGCTCCGCAGGAGCCCCTGAGGTCGGCGTGACGAAGCGCAAGGTCCACTGTGCCGTGAGGACTGGGGCTTACGAAGGAGATAAGAGGGTACCGGAGCAGCCCTTCTAGAAGGCAGGCAGGCAGAACGGCCTCAAGAGAAGTGTAGATGTGGCCATGTGGAAGCTCAGAGGAAGGAATGAGACCAAGGATTCATAGACTGAAGAGAGACAGAACACAGGAGGCAGATGTGAATTTTACATCAATAAATCAATTTTTAAAATCCATTAAAAAGTTATGGCGGCATCATGCTGTTGAGAAGGGAGCCCAGGCTCCAGGCCTGGCTGTCCTGGATCCAGCGCCAGCCTGGCCACTCATTCGGTAAGGGACTTTGAACAACTCCCTTCAATTCTCTGAGCCTCGGTTTCTCGTCTGCAAAAAGGAGGCTCCAGAGGAGACTGCTGTGAGGTGGTGACAGAACGTATGCACGGAGTTTACAGTGCTGGGTCTAGAGGAGCATGCAAACAGAGCTAATCTCTTCCCTCCTCTTCCTCTCACTCGGGGAACTCATAGCAAGGTCACAGAAGGCCCTGGAGTTGGCCAACCTCTCCGGCTGCCGGTGGTACCTCAGGCAAGTGGCAGAAACCGGCTCCACCTCAGTGCCTTAGCCGTAGCGTGAGAAAACACGTGCCCACGCCCCACAGGACTGCAGGGAGGATGAGATGGGTTAATTTTCCTAGTCAAGCAGGGAGGGAGATCTGTGTTTCAGAAATACTTTTAACAAGGAAGGAGGCAGCAGCAGCTCCGAATTGCATCCTCATTTTCCCCAGGTCCCCTCGTTTAACAAACAGTTTGTTTTAATCAAGACTTCACCAAACTGGAAAAGGGCCAAATGTGTGGAACCCCAAGGAAAGCTGATGCCCCTGCAGCAGGCAGCCAGGAGGGGCCTTCTGTCCCTGCTGACCAGCCAGGCCGGTTCTACACAAATCGGGGAAGCTGGTTCCAAACAGATTCCAGGAGCCCACTCCTGAGGCTGATGGAGTAGGTCTGAGATGGGCTCGAGACAGTATTTTTCTCGTGTCTCAGATGACTTCAACAGGCAGCCAGGTTTGGGAGCCACTACTTTATCACTTCTGGTCACATCAAATCCCACAAAAAGCAGCACCAGCACAATTGATCAACAGCCATGAAGGGCTACATATCAGAAGAGTTACAAGGACAGATGCATGCTGGGGAGAGATGGCTTTCCTGCCATATAACACATCAGGCACATCCCTCGAAACAGAATTCCACTTCCAGCCGTGGCGCAGTAGCTGGTACTAGGCATGCCCTCCAGCCATGAATTACAAAACTGGGTAAAATATATGAGGCGACAGTGTTCAGACACTGGCCGACAGGCAGCGCAGGACTGTGATCCTGGAGTAGGGAGACTGCTGAAGGGGCTGGGAGAATTTGGGGGCAGGGTACTGGAAAAGAGGGAGCTGAGCACAGGGGGATACCCAGAGTTCTGCAAGGGGGTCCTCCCTGGGATCCTCAGTTAAGGGCTGTGCACGTGCAGCTCAAGACTCCGTGAGGGATGGGAAGCGGCTGTGGCTCAATCAGTGGGGCTCCCGTTTACCATATGGGAGGCCCCGGGTTCGGTTCCCGGGGCCTCCTGGTGAAGGCAAGCCCGCCCGCACGGCGTGGTTGGCTGACCCGGCGAGCACAGGCAGCAGGGGGGGGATGAATGAATAAATAAATAAAATCTTTAAAAAAAAAAAAATAATAATACATAATACCAATCTTTCAGTCTTTTAGCAAATAAAGCAAAAACAATGCAAGAAAAGAAAATTACATATCAAATCCCTCACCAAAGTAGACACAAAAATCCTTTAACAAAATATTAACAAATCAAAATCAGTACTATGCAAAAAGAATGAGTGTAAAAGTGGGGTTTATTTCAGGAAGGCAGGGTTGTTTTAACATTTGAATATCAAAATAAAACATGATCATCTCATCAGATGTAGAAAAAAGCATTTGGCAAAATTCAACCCCCATTCATATTGAACATTCTCAATAAACTAAGACTAGATAGAAGGAAACATTCTCAATCTATGAAAAGCCTATAGATTTTTTTTTTTTTTTTTTTTTTTTTTAAAGATTTTATTTATTTATTCATTTATCCCCCCCTTGCTGCTTGTGCTCGCTGGGTCAGCCAACCACACCGTGCGGGCGGGCCTGCCCCCACCAGGAGCCCCCGGGAACCGAACCCGGGGCCTCCTATATGGTAAACGGGAGCCCCACTGATTGAGCCACAGCCGCTTCCCTAGATTTTTTTATTCACTCAATGGTGAACCACTGAATGCTTTTGCTTTCCCCTAAGACTGTGAACAGGCAAGCAGGTTCCCTCTCAACACTTCTATTCAACTCTGTATTAGAGATCCTCAGTGCAATAAGGGGCGACAACATGGACTAAGTGGACGTACTGGTATTCTACTATAGACATATTGTGATTCTAGCAATGGAAGAACTTATATCATTGATGTGGAGACAGTGGCCACTGGAGGTTCTAAGGTCAGGGAGAGGGAAAACAGATGTAATACAGGGGCATTTTCGGGACTTGGGAATTGTCCTGAATGACACTGCAATGACAGATACAGGCCATTATGTATCTTGCCATAACCTACAGAATTGTGTGAGAGAGAGTGTAAACTATAATCCATGCTTAGTGGCAATGCTCCTAAATGTGTTCATCAATTGCAAAGAATGTACCAAACTAATGAAAAAGAAATGGCAGCTTTATTTGGATATGACATGATGGTCTATGTAGAAAACCCCATGTGATCTAAAAAAAGAAACTACTAGAACTAATAAGTGAACTAATAAGGTCACAGGATGCAAGGTATTAACTATATTTCTATATACTAGGAACAAACAACTGGAAATAAATTTAAAATACAATTTCATTTACAATAACATCAAAAAATAAAATATCAAGGAATAAATTTAACAAAATACATACATAACCTTGATACAAAACAATGCTGAGAAAAATTAAAGAAAACCTAAATAAATGGAAAGCTATACCCTGTTCATTATTGAAAGTCTTAGTATTGTTCAAATGTCCATTCCCCCAGAATTGATCTATAGATTCAGTGCAATCCCAAACAAAATCCCAGCAGGATTCTTCACAGAAGTTGGCAACTTGATTCTAACGTTTTCCCAGAAATGTGCCCATAGACCTAGGTTAGCCAAAACAATTTTGAAAAAGAATAAAAGTTGAAAGGAATCACACTCTTCCTGATTTCAAGACTTACTATAAAGATACGGTAACCAAGATGGTATGATATTGGCAAACGGATAAATAAATAGATTAATGGAAGGAAAGAGAAAGTCCAGAAATAGATATAAATTTATATGGTCAACTAATTTTTCAGGCTATTCAATGGGGGAATGAAAAGTTGTTTTTTTTTTTAACAAATTGGGCCTGGACAAACCTGATACACATATGGAAAAGAAATAAACCCTGACTTCTACACTACACCATACACAGAAAATAATTTAAGATGATCACAGATGTAAATGTAAGTGCTAAAACTATAAAGCTTCCAGAGAAGATATAGGAAAATGTCTTTGAGTTCTTGAAGTAGGGAAATCTCTCCTAGAGAGGACCCCAAAATTACTAACTATAAAAGAAAAAAATGGAAAAAACTGGACTGCAAATTGGATTGCACTTCTGTCCATCAAAAAATACTGTTATTTTCTATTTATAAACCAGCTACTTTGCTCTCAATAAAGAAAATACTGTTAAGAAAATGAAAAGGCAAGCCACAGACTGGAAGGAAATGTTTTCAATATGTATATCTGACAAAGGACTTGTATCCAGAATATATAATGAACTCTTACAATTTAATTTTAAAAAGACAACCTGGAGGACTTCCGGGAAGATGGCGGACTAGTAAGACACGGGAATCTCTTCTCCAGAAAAATAGCTAGAGGACAAGCTGAAACAGCCCCGAAAAAGATCTTTTAGGGTTTAGGTCAGCAGGTGAAGGCTGCACACCACCCAGAGAGAGAGGGACAGAAGAGGGAAATCGCGACAACGGAACCGTGAGTTAGAAAGTAGCAGCTTCTGCTGCTGGCACCCTCTCCCACACTCTTCAGAATTCTCGGGCCCCTGGGCCTGCGACCACAGACAAAGGGGGCTTCAGGGATCTGCCACTCCTGGAAAGGGGAGAGAGAGGGACACAGCCTTAGGCTGACTCAGGTTCTGACCTGAAATTTGGGCTGCAGAGCCCCACGGACCCTTCCACAGGGCGGTTTGCCCTGGGAGCCTGGAAAGGACTGGAGAAATCCGATCCTCGCAACCTCCCTCTCTTCTAGCCTGGACTAATTGTTGAGGACACCACGGGAGAGGGGAGAGAGAGCCTGGGGCTGACCCTGCTTTGGACTCCCAGGTTTGGTCTGCCCTGTCCCGAGAGCCCTTCCAGGCTGGGTGGGGCTACGCCATTGTTTGCCTTGGAGCCTGCAAGGGGCTAAAGATATACAAACCTCCCAATCTCATCCTCTACTAACAGGGACTGATATGAAACTCATAACCAACCTACACTGACACAACAAGAAATACAAGAACTTAACAAACCAATCACAATTAAGGAGATTGAATCCGTCATCAAAAATCTCCCAGCAAAGAAAAGTCCAGGACCAGATGGCTTCACAGGTGAGTTCTACCAAGCATTTCTAGAAGAATTAACACCAATCCTGTTTAAACTCTTCCAAAAAATTGAAGAGGAGGGAAAATTACCCAACACATTTTATGAAGCCAACATCACCCTAATACCAAAGCCAGATAAAGATTCCAAAAGAAAAGAAAATTACAGACCAATCTCTCTCATGAACATAGATGCAAAAATTCTCAACAAAATACTTGCAAATCGAATCCAACAGCATATCAAAAGACTTATACATCATGACCAAGTGGGATTTATTCCTGGTATGCAAGGCTGGTTCAACATAAGAAAATAAATCAATGTAATACACCACATTAACAAGTTGAAGGAAAAAAAACACATGATCATCTCAATAGATGCAGAAAAGGCATTCGACAAAATCCAACATCCTTTTTTGATAAAAATACTTCAAAAGATAGGAATAAAAGGAAAATCCCTCAATATGATAAAAAGCATATATGAAAAACCCACAGCCAACATCATACTCAATGGGGAAAGGCTGAAAGCTTTCCCCCTAAGATCAGGAACAAGACAAGGATGCCCACTGTCACCACTGTTATTCAACACTGTACTAGAAGTTCTAGCTAGGGCAATCAGAGAAGACAAAAAAATTAAAGGCATCCAAATAGGAAAAGAGGAAGTAAAACTCTCACTGTTTGCGGATGACATGATCCTGTATTTAGAAAATCCTGAAGTATCCACAACAAAGCACCTTGAACTAATAAATGAGTTCAGCAAAGTGTGGCAGGATATAAGATCAACACGCAAAAATCAGTAATGATTTTGTACACTAGTACTGAGCAATCTGAGGAGGAAATCAGGAGGAAAATTCCATTTTCAATAGCGACAAAAAGACTCAAATACCTAAGAGTTAATTTAACCAAGGAAGTACAAGACCTATATGCAGAAAACTACAAAACAATGCTAAAAGAAATTAAAAAAGACCTAAACAAATGGAAAGACATTCCGTGTTCATGGATTGGAAGAATAAATATCGTGAAGATGTCAATCTTGTCCAAACTGATTTATAGATTCAATGCAATACCAATCAAAATCCCAACAGCTTACTTTACAGAATTAGAGAAGGCAATTACCAAATTCATCTGGAAGGGTAAGTGCACCCGAATAGCCAAAAGTATTCTAAAAAAGAAGAGTAATGTGGGAGGAATTTCACTGCCTGACCTTGAAACATATTACAAAGCTACAGTGGTCAAAACAGCATGGTACTGATATTTATCTTATTTAAACAAACTCAATTGTTTCTTCAGTGTTCTAAAAAGTGAATAAATGAGCACAATTGGTTAGATGAT
This sequence comes from Tolypeutes matacus, assembly GCA_026826555.1. Classification (NCBI taxonomy): domain Eukaryota; kingdom Metazoa; phylum Chordata; class Mammalia; order Cingulata; family Chlamyphoridae; genus Tolypeutes; species Tolypeutes matacus. The sequence continues at coordinate 3,821,377 of JAKSZT010054517.1, read as the reverse complement.
ATGACCAAGGTTAATAAAGAAATGAAAAAAGAAAAAAAAAAAAAAACAATTAAAAAACAAAAAACAGCATGGTACTGGCATAAAGATAGACATATCGATCAGTGGAATAGAATTGAGAATCCAGAAATAAACCCTCACCTATACAGTCAACTGGTTTTTGACAAACCTACCAAGCCCACGCTGATGGGGAAAAAAACAGTCTCTTCAACAAATGGTGTTGGGAGAACTGGATATCTATAACAAAAAGAATGAAAGAGGACCCCTATCTCACCCCCTATACAAGAATCAACGCAAAATGGATCAAAGATCTAAATATAAAAGCCAGGACCATAAAACTACTTGAAGAAAATGTAGGGAAACATCTTCAAGACCTTGTAGTAGGTGGTGGTTTCTTGGACTTCACACCCAAAGCACGTGCAACAAAAGAAAAAGTAGATAAATGGGACCTCCTCAAAATTAAACACTTTTGCACCTCACAGGACTTTGTCAGAAGGGTGAAAAGGCAGCTGACTCAATGGGAAAAAATATTTGGAAATCACATATCTGATAAGGGTTTAATATCCAGGAGATGTAAAAGAGATGTTACAGCTCAACAATAAAAAGACAAATGACCCAATTAAAAAATGGGCCAAAGACTTGAATAGACATTTCTCCAAAGAAGAAATACAAATGGCAAAAAAACACATGAAGAAATGCTCAACATCACTCATGATTAGGGAAATGCAAAACAAAACTACAATGAGATATCATTTCACACCTATCAGAATGGCCACTATTAAAAAGACAGAGAACTACAAGTGTTGGAGAGGATGTGGAGAGATAGGAACACTTCTTCACTGTTGGTGGGAATGCAGGATGGTACAACCACTATGGAGGACTGTTTGGCAGTTCCTAAAGAAGTTGAATATAGACTTGCCACGTGACCCTGCAATACCACTACTGGGTATATACTCAGAAGAACTGAGAGCAGTGACACGAACAGACATCTGCACACCAATGTTCATAGCCACATTATTCATCATTGCCAAAAGTTGGAAACAACCCAGGTGTCCATCAACAGAAGAATGGATAAACAAACTGTGGTCTATTCACACGATGGAATATTATGCAGCAGTAAGAAGAAATGAAGTCATAAAGCATATGGCAACATGGATGAATCTGGAGGACATTATGTTGAGTGAAGCAAGCCAGACACAAAAGGACAAATACTGTGTGAATGCATTACTATGAACCAAATATATTGTGTAATATATTGTTTGACTCACACACACAAAAAAACAAAAAAACAAACAAACAAACAAAAAACAAAACAACAAAAAAATTTACATGTATCCATTACATTTAACTGAGAAATGTAAAAAAAAAAAAAAAAAAGAGTGTAAGGCCAAGTTAGATTTAATATAATCAATTATAAAAAATAGGTAGTATAGCAATAAACATTTATAAATACTAATAATAATTCTAATATAATAGAATTTAGTTATGACATAATTCTAATTTTTATATTGCAACTCTAACTATAGGACATAATAATCTCTAAGTAAGAAAGAAATTATTTGTTTAGTTATTTAATTTCCATTTAGGTAATAATTCTTTCTGGATAATCAAATTCCTATTTGGTAATTCTTCACATCTTATTGTAATGAATTACAGCAGGTAACAATAGACAGCTTATAATCTTATGAGGCAGAAAAACTCAGTCCTTTTTCAACAGTAGTCATGTTAAATCATTATTATTATTATTATTATTATTTTAATATTTTATTTATTTATTCATTTATCCCCCCCTTGCTGCTTGTGCTCGCTGGGTCAGCCAACCACGCCGTGTGGACGGGCTTGCCTTCACCAGGAGGCCCCGGGAACCAAACCCGGGGCCTCCCATATGGTAAACGGGAGCCCTACTGATTGAGCCACAGCCGCTTCCCATGTTAAATCATTATTGATCCAGATGGATTATTTTAATTAATAAGTATGTATAAGAAAGGATTAAATAAAAATGAAGTATTAAAAAAAATAAATAAATAAATAAAAAATAAAATAAAAAGACAACCTGATTTTAAAAAACTGGGGAAAAGACTTGAACAGACACTTCACAAAAGAAGATACACGAATGAATGGTTAATAAAACACAGATTAAAGGCTGAAAGATTCAAAACCTGTCTCTGACCAAGAGAGTGAAAACTAGCACGAAGTGCAAGTAAAAGCCTGCCATGCCATGAATCAGACTGGGAGGCAGACACAGATAAAGCCAGGTGCAAAGTAAATGGACAACATGCTTTCTCCCAAGGCCATGCAGGGGTTGTCAAATGCTGTCAGGAGCCCTCTTTGAGTGATTACTGAGTCCTTGCCAAAGATGCCCCAGCCATGCTTTCTAGTCTCGTTTATTATTGGGGCTACCCACGACGGCACAGCACCCCTAGTTAATCTCCATTTCTCCTGATCCCACCTCAGAACCGATCCAAACCACTTCTCTTAGACTCTCCTTGGAACCCATCCTTAAAAAGACTCTTCCCTCTGGAGCAGCAGCATTCCACAGTTCCTCTGGAATTCCTTCCATCCCTGCACTAGATCTGATTTTGTTGAACTACAGGCTTTTGTTCCTGGATGATTGGACTTTTAACAAGTGATCACAGGAAATGCAAATGAAAGCCACAGCACTTCGTACCCACTGGGGTGTCTCAGATTAAAAGAACTGACTTTTAATACTGACTGTGTGGATTGGAATAACTAGAATTTTCATATTTGCTGGTGGGAGAGTAAAATGATAAACCACCTAGAAGACATATACTTACCCTGCGACCCAGATGCCTACTTTGTCTCTACTGGTGAAAAAGGAAAAAAACCCATGTCCACAAAAACAAATGTTCACAGAGGATTTATTCAAAATGGCCTCAAACGGGTAACAATGCCTATGAAAATGAACCATATATGTCTTATAGTCACACAACAGACTACTACTTGGCAGTTAAAAGACTGAACTACACACACACAACACAGTGGATGGATATCAAAAACATTATGCTGGCAAAGAGATGTGGCTCAAGCAATTGGGCTCCTGTCTACCATATGGGAGGTCCAGGGTCGATTCCCAGGACCTCTTGGTGAAGGCAGTACTGTACACTAGGGCAAACTCCAGAATAGTTACTAGTTCACACGTCTGCTCTAGCATCTGTCGTTCATCTCTCTATAGCATCAAGGCCCACACCCTGTCTGGCCCTCAGAATCTTGCCCACCCCATGCGGCTCACAGGAAGCCTCCCCCAGATACTTCCACATTCCCCAATGCTAGAAGAACTTGTGGCTGTCTTTAAAAAGGACATGGGGGGGTGTGGCTCAAATTGTTGGGCATCTGTCTCCCATATGGAGGGACCTGGGTTCGATCCCTGGGCCCTCCCACGTGTGGGTGAGCCCCCAAGGCCCTGTGCATGGGAATGCTGTCAGGCCACTCGTGCGGGCATGCCAGGCTCCGCTGAGCCATGCAGCAAGATGACGATGTAACAGGAGAGTGACACAAGGGAGAGCCAAGATTAGACACACCAAAAAACCAGGAACTGTGGTGGCGTAGGTGGCAGAATGCCTCTCTCCCACATCAGAGGTTCCTAGGATCGAATCCCGGTGAAGACAGGAGGAGAAGGATGAGAAGAGAGGGCAGGAAATAGACGCAGAGAATTGCCCAGTGAGTGGACACAAAACAGCAAAAAAGGTGTGGGAGGGTAGGTTAAAATGGATAAAAAGTAAATAAATATATAAATCTTTAAAAAGAAAACAAAAGGACATGTGGATTGCTTCTCTTGAATTGTTCATTTTTTTAATTTTATTTTAAAAATTATTTCTCATTAAAAAAAATTAGAGAGTTTACTGGGTAACAGAAAAATAATACACAAAGTACACAGGCCCCATATCTCCCGCCCCCAATACATACACACACATGCAGTTTCCCCCATCATTAACATTTTGCATTATGGGGTACCTTTGATATAATTGACAAAACCATATTATAATAATCATATTATTAACTATAGTCCACTTCAGTTGTTTCCTGTGTGTCGGTCTTTAAAGTTCCTACAAAGTCATGAAAAATATCATCATCTTCTTGATCTAGAAGAAAGTACCTGGACTCTGAATCAGAGATCTGAATTGAAACCCTGGCTCTGCCACTTACTGGTTAAGTCACCAGAGACAAGCCATTTAACATTCTGAACCTGTTAAATGGTTTCATAACTCAAGACTGCTGTGAGAATGAAAGGATTAAATCAGATGATGATGCCACAAGGCAGTCAGAAGCTTATGCATTTGTTTCTTTGCCTCCCTCCCACTGCACAATACTTACTGCGGGAGGAGACACAGTCAGCCACCAATAATTTCTTCATGGTGGTTCCACTAATGTGTAGTGAGGCCTGAGATGAGAACGTGCCCCTGAGGGAGCTAAAAAATGTAGATTTGCTCCTTGCCCTTCCTAATTTTGTTGATGCCTATAACATCAAGGCTTCAAATAGCCAGCTCTAGCAGAATAAGAACCAAGTGTTTCAGGGGAAATCATGCTCAGGAACACCTGCCAAGGTAATGCAAGGTTCAGATGCTCTCTGACCCCGAAAGCTAGCAGGAGGTTTTGGAGGCGCTCACAGTCGGTCGCTGTACATGAGGGAAGGGGCAGAAAGCCCAGGCTCTGCTATGAAAGCGAAAGTGGACTAAAGTTTTCCCAGGGGAAACACTGGCTGCCTCTTCCTGCTAGATGAAATCGATCAGCCCACTTTATCCAAAAGCCAGGAAAAAACAGGGTCTGGGGGGCTAAAAGGCAAAGCAAATGGGCTGTGTGGTTGGTCGAGTGAGGCTTGAGATGCCGGCCTGGTGTGGACAGGAACTGCTCAGCTTACCTGTGAAAACGTGTTGCTCTTGCTTTAAGGATGCTCTCTTGCTGGTGCCTTTGCCAGAGTCTTCTCCAAGCCCGGAAGGCAGCCGGCAGGGCTCGCTGCTGGAGATGACCATCTGCTCTGGCCTGCAGCAGCTAGTGAAGCAACGAATGGATCCCCTTTAGTTTTTACTTTACGCTTGTAAAAACATGACCTTTTGGGGTCACGTCATACTCTTGAGGGAAGGTTGCTTCCTATGTTAATAAAACTGAGAAAAAGGTGAAAACCATTAATTTTTCATCTTTACCAGTATGAGGTAAAAATAAAATGTGATGGGTGAAAATGTTTCATTTCTTTAAAAGTGGCATTAAGAACCTCAATTTTTTTTCCCTATGACTTAGTTCATACCCATTGCCCATTTACTGAGTGTCAGTATTTAACTCAGTGATATCCATGGACATTTTGAAACTTACAAAATTTATTACTCCTTTGTCATGGGCATTACAAATATTTTTCTCACCCTGTAATATATCTTTTATTTTGTTTATAGTGTTTGTTATAGAGAGTCTTTAAATTTTTATATCATAAAAGGCTACTATTTCACTGATATGTGAGTAGAAAGAGTGACAACTGACGTAAGAATATATACATGATACAAAACTTTGCTGGGAAAAAAGCATATGTATGGTGTGGTTGCAAATTCTTTGATACTCCTTCATTAGAAGTGGTCCATGCCTCCTCCCCTTGAACCTGGGTGGGCCAGTGGTTGCTTTGACCAACAGAACATGGCAAAAGGGGGGCTATGTGGCTCCAAGGTTAGGTCAGAAAGGGTCAGACGGCTTCTGCTTGTTGGCTGGAACACTCACTTGTGGAGCCACAGGCTGCCATGTAGGACATCTGGCTCTGAGACTGCCATGCTGTGAGGAAGCACCAGCCGCAGGCAGAGGCTCTATGGAGGCTCTGGTAAACTGTCCCTGCTGAGCCCAGCCTCTGAATTAGCCCTGCCCAGGATCCAGATGTGTGAGTCAAGAGGCTTTCAGGTGATTCCAGCTGTTTTTTATTCAAATCTTCCCAGCTGAGGCCCAGAAATCACAGAGCAGAGCCAAGCCACCCCAGCAACATCCAGTCTCAATTTTTGACCCATAGGGAAGTGGCTGTGGCTCAATCGGTAGGGCTCCCGTTTGCCATATGGGAGGCCCCGGGTTCGGTTCCCGGGGCCTCCTGGTGGGGGCAGGCCTGCCCACACGGCGTGGTTGGCTGACCCGGCGAGCACTAGCAGCAAGGGGGGGATAAATGAATAAATAAATAAAATCTTTAAAAAAAAAAAAAAAATTTTTTTTGACCCATAAAATCCATAGGCATAATAAAGTGGTTGTTGGCTTATGCTACTAAGTTTGAGGTGTTTTCTTACATAACAATAGATAACCATAGATAACTGGAACAGTTGTGCATGTGTGTGTGTGATTATATGGGTACACGTACACCCACCCTGTGGCAGTTTGATATGATTTATGAATTCCAAAAAGTGATATAGATGTTTGTAAACTGGTCTGTTCCTCTGGGCATGACACCCTTTGATTGTATTAAATTCAAAGGTTTTACATTTACTTATGTTACAATTAGGGCTTTGATTCGACCACATCATTAGGGCATGCAGGGTTGAGTCCCCACCCCCTTGGTGTGCTATATAATCAGACACTCAATCAAGGAGAACACAAAAGATACATGGGAATAGAGAGCACTCCATAGGCACAGTAGAAGAGAGAACTTGATCCTGAGGCCCCAGAGAGATAAGCCATTCACCTGATAGTTTGCAGCTGAAGAGACCAGAGTCCTGAGCAGCTACAAAGGCCCAGAAAGAAACGAGCCCTCCAGGCCACAGTTGAGATCAGAAGAAACTAGGCCCACAGAGCCTTAAGAGAGAGAGGAAGGCTGACCCCTCACAGACATCGCCTGCCATCTTGCTTCAACATGTGACAACAAACTTTGGTGAGGAGCTAAACTTGAGTTGGACTCTTTAGGGCCTTGTAACTCTAACTTTTTACCCCAAATAAATACCCTTTATAAAAGTCAACAGATTTCTGGTAGTTTGCATCACCACCCCTTTTGGCTGACTAACACATACCCACACAGCAGGAAAAAGGTAACAGGTTTAGTCATCAAATGTCACATTAGGGGAGCGGATGTAGCTCAAACAGCTGAATGCCTGCCTCCCATGCATGAGGTCCTGGATTCAATTCCCAGTACCTCCTAAAAACAAACAAGAAAAAACAACAACAACTCTCACTGGGGAGCAGATATAGCTCAGTGGTTGAACACCTGCCTCCCACATGTGAGGTTCTGGGTTCAATCTCCAGTACCTCTTAAAAAAAAAAAAAGTTACCTTAGGAGGCAAGGCTATGGGTGTTTTTATTTTTACTTCTTTATGTTTTACTATACTTCCCACATTTTTAAAAATAAAGTTTGCTCTCTGCTTTAATTTTTAATTAAGGGCATTTACAAACATAAGCAGAAGTGGAAACAACAGTACAATGAATTCCCATGGATCTATCATCCAGCTTCAACAATTAACAAATGCTGTACCATTTAATATATTTTTTTAAAAAAGAAAGAAGCGCCCCCAAAATTAAACACACACACACACACACATATATAAAATCTTTTTCTAAAATAAAAAGAACTGCTGTGCTCCTGGGACATCTAAACTTAGAGACAACATTTAGACTGTTAGCTGAAGATTTAACCACAAACCCGCTAAGTTGTGCTCTTACTAATTTTCAGACCTTCCACTATGCCTTTGAAAGCAGGCCACGCTGGGACAGTGTGACAGATAAGGAGACTGATCCTTACTCTGCCAAGTGCTGGGCCACTGGGTCAGGTTGCTCCAGGAAGGAAATAAGAGACCCTCTGCTTCCTTTTGCCCTCAAATAAACAGCCTTTCAACCCGGGCATTCACAGCCCTGCTCTAAGAGGCTTCCCTGCATTCATTTGAGCTGCCATGAACAGAGCTTGAGAGAACAAGTGCAACGTGCTTTCAGAAGCAGCCATCTAATCCCAAAAGATGTCAAAGAACACAGTGACTCTAAGCAGTTTCTAAGTGTGGAAGGCAAAGCTGACACCAAAACAAGCCAGGCCCTGGGCTGGTACCATCCAACATTTTGTTTTTTTTCCCAGAAAAATCTCTGAAGCTATCAATGGCATTTGGTTGTTTGTTCATACATCTGTTGGCCATTCATCCTGTGCCAAGCACTTTGTTGGACTCAGCAGATGGAGGAGATGGGCTGTACCCTCCAGGAGCTCCCAGCCTGGCAGGAGCCACGGGAAAGGGATCACCTATGGGGTAAGGACTCTGATAAAGTCACGCACCTTTACACTGGGCTGGGCTGGGGGGGAGGGGACACCTGAGCTGACAGGCAGGGAGGAAGGAATGCAGAGCTGCAGGCAGAGTGAGAAGCAGGACAGAGCCGACTAGGAGCAGGCCATGTAACTGGCCAGAGCACGGCTGTGAAGGAACAGGGCAGTAAAGGGAAAGGCTGGACAAACAGGGAGCAGCTCCCAAAGGAGTTTGCTGGCCTTGCTATTTGGAATCTAGCCCCAAACTACGGGGAGCCAGCCAAGATCTTTGGATTCTCATGTTGGACTTCAGTAGCAGGTGGAAGGGAAACACAAAAATAGCCGGGGAGAAGTATGGTTTGTGTTTTCCTCTTGTCTCACTGCCAGGGATGGCTCAAAAGCAGCATGTGTGTTGGGAAGCGGATGTGGCTCAAGCAGTTGGGTGACCGCCTACCACCTGGGAGGTTCCGGGTTCGGTTCCCGGTGCCTCCTAAAGAAGATGAGCAAGACAGTGAGCTGATGTGATGGGCTGGTGCCCAAACTGGTGCATTGAACTGACGCAATCAAGAGACACAATGAGGAAACACAATAAGAGACACAACAAGTGGGGAGCGGAGGTGACTCAAAGCGATTGGGTGCCTCCCTCCCACATATGAGGTCCTGGGTTCGGTTCTCAGTGCCTCCTAAAAAGAAGACGAGCACACAACAGAGAGCAGACAGTGAGTGCAAACAACGGGGGAGGGTGGGAATAAATAAAATAATTATATATAAAAAAAAAGCAGCGTGTATAACTCCACTTCCCACTGCAATGGGCCTGCAGGCGTCATTAGCTGAAGAGATGTCCCCTGGGCCTTCTACTTTGTATCATGGTTGTTTCCTCAGCGCTCAGCAGTGTCTGAAGAATAGAAGTTGCTCGACAAATATTTCTTATATGGAATTGACTCTTTCTATGTCTTCACTAACTCATCATCTGACACCCACTTCCTCCCATCCCCTATGGATACCTACACCTCATGCTATTTAGCACTGAGATACTGCACTTATGTTCTGGACCTTTCCCCATATCTCCTTAACACCCCACTAGCAGTGGGCTGGCTAACTAATAAAATATATGAATCTGAGGAAAGATGTGACTTGGGAAACAGATGTGGCTCAAGTGATTGGGCTCCCATCTACCATATAGGAGGCACAGGGTTCGATTCCTGGGGCCTCCTGGTGAAAGGTGAGCTAGCCCACGCGGAGTGCTGGCCTGCGTGGCATCTGGCCCATGCAGAAGTGCTGGCCCAGCAAGATTATGCAACAAAAAGAAACACAGAGGAGAGACAACAAGAGACGCAGCAGACCAGGGAGCTGAGGTGGCGCAAGAGATTGAGTGTCTCTCTCCCACTCCGGAAGGTTCCAGGATTGGTTCTTGGTGCTGCCTAAAGAGAAGACAGGCAGACACAGAAGAACACACAGAGAGCAGAAAGTGAGCACAAAACAATGAGGGGATAGGGGAGAAATTAAAAAAAAAAAAAAGAGAGAGCTCATTACTTTGAGAGAGCACCCCCTCTTCCAAATCAGATGCCTTTCTAAGAATTTTTCCAAAGCAAATGGATCCAAGGATATAAGGCAGCTGATCTTACCAGCTAGCAGTACTCCATACCTGCTTGTATTGCCTCTTCTGAGCATACTGTAACCACAATTTCACACACTTGTATAGCAATGTTGTCCTGAAATTAAACACAGAACATCAGAAATTACTGCCCATATCCAACTTCAGGTTTTAAAATTTTTGTTTTGTTTGTAAGAAAAGTAAATCCAGATATATTTACTTCATGATAGTTGAAAGGGATCTCCAGGCCTTACTAGTTTCATTCTAGGAGGGAAAGAAGACCCTGATGTCTAACATGCAGTCAGTCAAACCTTTCTCTTGGGCTGTACTGGTATGCCTAAAACTCTTAACGACTTTCTCGTAAACATAATTAGACCACCAATCACTGTGTCTCTGGAATTCAGGAAATAGGGAAGAAATCCCCTAAATCTGCTGAACTTTCTGGTTGTATAGCCAAACTCTGGGGCATGTTTAGGACCACCTGGACCCGTGACCTTGTTTCCTTTCACACAGTGATATTAGAGTGAGGGCCACATTCTGTTTTCTAAACCTGGATTTCGAATAGGGATGTGCTTCAGTAACTCAGGATTGAGTCAGTTAAATACTGGGATTCTCACTGGCTCATTCAAAATGCCCCAAAATTTGGACCTATAACCATGTAATTAAGTTGATTATACGGTGAGAGGGAGGGAAATACCTGCTTTTATATTATTGCTAAAAAAAAAAAAAAAAAAAAAAAAAATCTGCTTTTTAAAACAATAGGCTGTATTTTACTTTCATGTAGACCATACATATTACAAATATGTGACTTAATAGTTAAATAAACAAATAAATATGGCTATCACTGGAATAAGAAGGGTCTAGAAGAGAGGCCCACTCTCTCAAGCAGTGAGGGGCAACATCCTAGCAAGGGCAACCATTGGTACCATCCCCAGGTACGATGAGAACCGTGATTTCCCGCAAAGAGCCTGGGGACGGGCTGCAGGAGATTTACAGAATGGCTGCAACTGCCTCTTCAGGGGTGATGGGAGACTGAAGGCTGTACGTGCTCAAAAGGAAAGGCGAGGAAGACATTAAGTGAAAAAAGCACACTGCAGAACACGGTGGATGGTATGAGTGTACCAGGGGAGGGGAGGGCTGGGAAGGGGAGTAGAGACTAGTTATCTCTGGCAGCAAGAAACTTAACAGTGGTTACCTCTGAGGAGTAAGACTAAGTGGTCGGAGGGAGGCAGACCACACAACTTTTTGCATTTTATACCTTCCTATCCATTCTGAACTTCCCTATGGACATGTACTGCTTGTATTTATTTTAGCTGAACGAATAACTTTCAAAAAATAAGAAGGGCCCATGTCCTGCACTCCTCAAGGCTCAGTCACTAACACCCACCTGGCCAGATCCTTTTCTTAACCACTGGCCATCGTACCGCTAGGGCCTAAAGTCTTATAACAAGTGAACATCACTGAAGCCTCAAGGAGTAAGGTGGTGAGCTGACAGGTGTCTACTTCAAACTGTGGTGGCCGAGAACCAGGGCAAAAGCCCCCATTCTACCTCCCACCTGGTCAGCGGAAAGGAAAACGCACGCTCAGGAACCACTGGCTTACAGCAGCACCTCAGCCCCCAAAAGGCTTTCTTAACCTGCTGCTGTCATGCGTGGAAGGAGAGAGCCCTCCTGGGAAACTGAGTCTGAGTCACAACATGTCCCTGGGGAGTTAGAGGATAAGGCCGGAGCCCCCACCTGTAGTGATCCCAGGCAGAACGCAGCAAGGAGAGCTGCTCTCTTTCCTCCCTCTGCTCGATCCGAGACTGCCAGAGGTTCCAGAACCTGCGTTGCAGCTGGAGCGGGAGAGGGAGAAGAGGGAGGTGGAAGTTTACTCAGGAGAATGTGAAACGAGCTCTCTCAACATATTACTTAGTATATCCCAAACCATTTGCCTGGAAGCTCTTCCCAAGCAGGAGACACCTCAACGTGGAGCAGCCAACACGCAACAGACTTGCAAAGTAATGACGGCCAAGCTGTATAGAGTGAGCCTGGGCCATCATAAAAGGCCAAAAAGTCGGATCTTCTAGTCTATGGAAATCTGGATGGAGAAGCTATTTCTAGTCTGGAAGACAAGGCCATTTTAAAAAGTCATTTTAGAAATTAAAACCGATCCTATTACCTATGTGGAAGTCTTGCCAAAAATGTTTAACTTCAAACTAATCAAGCCCTTAGATCTAACTTCTAGTTTATGGGAACTACATAGAAAAAAGAAAACTTTAAATGACATCCAGAGGAAACAATCAGGCAAATCTAGACTATGGAACTTTGTGTAGAAAAATTGGCCTGTCCTTTAAAAAAAAAAAAAAAAAGTGTGAGAGTGGAAACTGTTCTAGATTAAGAAATTTAAGAGCCATCACAACCAAATACAGTAAATGATTCTTGATTGACTCCTGGTTTGAAAAAACAAAAAGCTATAAAGACATTTTTGGGACAACTGTGGAAATCTGAAAACAGACTGGGTGTTGGCTAATATTAGGAATTTATGGTTAATTTTGTTAGGGATGATAATGTTATTGTGGTTATATAAGAAAATGTCCTTATTTTGGGACAATGCATGCTGAAATGTTTAGGTGTACAGTGTCATCATGCCTGTAATTTACAATGAAATAATTCAGAAAACAAAAACAAAAACCCACCAAATGGTTGAAGGAAATATAACAAATATTAACAAATGTTGAATCTAGGTGGTGAATATATAGATGTTGATTATGCTATTCGTTCTATTTTTCTGTATGTTTGAAAATTTTCATAATTGAAAAAATAAAGGACCCCATCTCCTGCACCCAGAAACAAAATCTACCAGTAGGGATAGAATGTTTTTTGCCCTCAGGTAAACCCCTGCAGAAAAAACTTACGATGTCAACACAACCAAAGCCTCCTATAACAAGAGACCCAATGCGTATTACATCACTATGTCCCTAGGTCAGGACTGACAGTCTCTTGCCTTTTATTCCAACTACCAATTTTTCTAAAAAACAGATTAAAAAAAATGGGATTAAACAGAGCAAAATCAAGAGTTTCTCTCACAGCAGGTATGGATTACCCAAGGAAATAAGCACTAAGGTTTGGAAGTGTAAAGGCCTCCAGGCACAAAGTCGAACAACAACAAAAAAGAGAATGGCCACGAGAGGTCCACTGTATAAAAGTCAACTCTCACCATGACCTCATGCTGCTGGTGGGCAAGATTCTTTCTCATTTGCTGGAGGCGACAGTGAGTCACGTTGTCTTTTAGGGCTCCAAAGCAAGAGGCCTGTGCAAAGAAGTCAGGACACAACCCATCACAAAGACTGCCCTCAGAAAGTGTGAAAGTAACTGCAGACAAAAGCAGGCAGGGCCCAGAATCAGACGGAGAGAAGCTGGGCCACAGCCACTCACTGCTGCTAAGACTTCTTGAAGTGCTTCTCTGAGATCTAACTGGGAGCCTAAGCCAGCCTGCACAGTAGGCAATTAATAAATATTTGACGAACTGGTAACACTCCCTCACCTCTAACTAGGGGCCATCCCCACACCCCAGATAAGAATACGACAGACAAAAGTTAAAAAAAAAAATAAACTTTTGCCTCTCAAAGAGAGATGGACTTTTTGCCTATATGGCCCATAAACAACTTGCTATAGTGTTGTTGTGTTGTTTTGTTTTTTAACCATGTGAGGTCAACTTCTACAGTTATACAATTATAAAGGCAGTTGTGTTAGTGTAGCGTAGAAGAGAAGAAATCCTTGGTGGAGGGTGAGGGGCAGGATCTCCAGGCCTGGCTCCAGCTCTCTAACACCTCATGTCACCATCTAAGCAAAGCCCGTTCCCTGCCTTGGGCTTCAGTTTACGGGGACAGGAGTGAAGAGAGTAGAGTAGATTAGGCATTTGCATGTTGTGCTCTGGTGAACCCCACAGCCTCTCCTGGTGAGGGCTGGGGAGAGGAGAACAAGGACAGACTCCCCAGACCCCGCTTCTGCCACAGAACCTCAACTCTGGGCTATTTCATAGATGAGGAAAGGGAATCCACTAAACAAATTGTGGTGTATACACACAATGGAATATTATGCAGCGGTAAGAAGAAATGAAGTCATGAAGCATGTGACAACATGGATGAACCTGGAGGACATTATGTTGAGTGAAGCAAGCCAGACACAAAAGGACAAATACTGTATGATTGCGCTATTATGAACTAAATATACTATGTAAACTCATGAAGTTAATAATTAGAATATAGGTCATCAGAAAATAGGAGGGTAGAGAATAGAAAGCGGAGGGTTAATCTGTGCAGAATTGTTTTAAAAAGTTGTTTATAAATCTGTGGAAATGAATAGAAATGGTCAAAGCATATCATGGTGTTTGTAACTAGCAGTGTTATTGTATGGGTATGACAGTGGTTGAAAAAGTAAGTCTAAGGTCATGAATATTACTAGAAGGAAAGAGAAAAACTGTAACATGGGACTATATAAGATAGTAAAACCCCATGCAAAACACGAATATGGGTGATATTGTATATATAAGACTTTTTACAAAATATAAATGCAAATATGCTAGAAAGAAAGAAAAGGAATAGCAGCTACATATGGCAGACGAGCATAGAAGGACTGAGAGGTGATGAGTTTTGTTTTTTGTTTATTATCGGAATAATGAAAGTGCTCTGGGAGTGATTGAGGTGATGAATGCACAAACATGTGATTATACCAAATCACAAGAGTGATTGTACTCTTTCTATGATTCATGCTTTTTTAATATGTATCAATAAAAAGGGGGGGGGAATCCACCATTAAAAAAAGATCCTCGGATTAGATCGCCTCTAAGGCTTCTTTATAGCTGTAAGCACCTCTGATCCAAAAGGAAAGCAGGGACCCCCACAATGAAGGGAAGGGATCATGGCTGAAGCTAACCACATAACCGGATGCGCTTAGGGGCAGGTGGGTCCTGACCCCCTCCCCAACCCCAGTAGTGGACGCTTGGGCGAGACAGCAGACTGGCGGGACGTAGCTCTGCAACGCTCTTACCAGGAGGCGATGGCTGTGGTACTCGTCCGCCATCCTATGCTGGGCAGCTTCTTCCGTGCACAGCAGCACATCTACCAGGAAATCAAGGCCCCCACACCGTGCAACTCCTCAGCAACCCCTCCGAGTTCCTTATCAAACAGCTGGCCTTCCCTTTCTCCCCACTGGTAACCCGCTTGATGAGAGGCAAAACGTAGGTGAGATGAACTGCCGCCCATTTCAGGAAACATTTCAAAATCAACCTAGCTAGAGCTGACCCTGCTCCTTCGCCTCCATTCTGTTTTGGTATTACAATGCCATGAGATGTTTGGGATAAAAAACTTAAGGTTTTTTTTTTTGTTTGTTTGTTTTTAGGAGGTACCAGGGATCAAACCCAGGACTTCGTACAAGGGAAGCAGATGCTCAACCACTGAGCTACATCTGCTTTCCAGTGAGAGTTGGTTTTTTCTTTTGCTTTTCTGTTTTCAGGAGGTACCAGGGATCAAACCCAGGACCTCGTACATGGGAAGCAGGCGCTCAACCATTTGAGCTATATCCACTCCCCTTAAGGATTATTTTTAAACTTTTTCTTCTCCTACCCCTTCTTCCACTCAGTCACCAAGCCCATCTGCCACCCTAAATCTGTCCTATCTCCAATTCCCCAACACCCTGCAGTTCATTTGACTTGGTTGAAGCCCTTGTCCCTCACAGAGCCTGGGAAGAGAGCCTCATTGCATTGCTGGTTTCCCTGTGCTAGCTTTAGCCTCCCCCCTCTAATCCAGAATTCTCTTTCTAAAGCACCAATCTGATGACATCACTTCTCTCCTTAAAAACCTGCAGCGGCTGCCGCAGCATCGGCAATCTACAAGCTGGTCCTGGCATCTTCCCTCACCACTCTATTACCAGCCACCCCCCCCACAGCTCACTCAGAATTCCCTCATTATCCTTAAGGGCTTTTCCTCACCCCTACACCTGTGCAAAAGCCCTTCCTTCTGCTGGAAATGCCCTTCCCAACTTCTCTGCTGGGTAAAACTGTCACCTCCTAAGACTTAAATTCAGCCCAAACTCTTCACCTCTTTGAATCTCCACTGAAGATCTCATGGGACTCAATACAAATTTTTTTGAAAGCACCATATTGTAAAGATCCATTTTTCAAGTCTACTTTCCCCACTGGACAATTAACAGTCTTTGAGTTTCCCTGGATCCCAGAACCTCTTGGTTCTGGGATCCAGGGAAGCTCTTGCTTTGTGCGAAACTCCAGGGAGTTTCGCACAAAGCAAGAGCTTGATAAACGAATGTGTGGACAAAACCCCAGGGCAGTAGAAATCCTTGTTGTTGGGCACATTTTGTGATGGGGGCCGTGATCAAGATGGCAGCCGTGAGGTGGAGTGAAAGGTCTGGGTTTAAGAAATTCTGGGGGAGCAGATAAAACTCAAGTGGTTGAGTGCCTGCTTCCCATGTACGAGGTCCTGGGTTCAATCCCTGATACCTCCTAAAAACAAATGAAAAAACCAACTCTCATTGGGGAGCAGACGTATTAATAGCTCAGTGGTCGAGAGCCTGCTTCCCATAAAAAAAAAAATTCTGGCTCTGCCAGTGACTTGCTGAGACAATGGATTTGAAAATCACTTATCACTCCCATATATATTTCCTTGCCTATAAAATGGAGACAGTGACACCTACTCTAAAGGGTTGCTATGAAGACAGAGGCAATAATGCATAATGTCTGCATACAATAAATGGCAGCTATTGTCACAGTAAGAATGCCACCAAGAAACAACAGCCGTAGTGAATTCAAGCCCCCCTACGTGGGTAGAGAAAAGCAATGAAATGGTAACGCAAAATTGAAAACTGGAATTACATCTGAGGGGGAGGAAGGGAATGCTATCAGGGAGGGCTTGCAATGTTCTATTTCTTGGGCTGAGGATGGGTACATAGGTGTCCATTTTATTATTATTCTTTAAACTCTAAATATGTTTTACATGTGCTCTTCTGTGTGCATATATCCAAATAAGCACATTTTTTTTTTTTTTAAGTCCACAGGGATTCAAAGACTGACTTAAATTGTTCAGTAGCTATCTCCCACCTATCGCATGACCCTTTCTTTCCAGGCTGTCCCAGGTGAGGGGATGGAGAGGGCAGGTGGCTGAAAAGGATACAGTGCTTCCAGTGGGTGAAGGCCCGCCGCAGCGCCAGCCTCTGGGCCAGCATCTCCACCCGTGAGAGGCAGGCGTACAAGTTCTCCCTCCATGTCAGGGCCTGCCGCCAATCGCAGAAGTGTGTCCGGAGCACGGTGACACGGTGGAATTGCTCGGCCATCTCTGAACAGAGAAAATCACTTAAGTGCTGCCGTCCCAAGGCTGGGGCATCAACTGGAAGCATCTTTAAGACAAGTCAAACCCCACGACTGGCAGAGAGCAGGAATTCAAGGCTGCTCTCACAAAGAATCCTTAAATAAAACCTTTGGAAAATGCTGGACAGTCAGTCATTAGGAACTCCTTAGCTACACACACACACACACACACACACACACACTGTAGCTCGTCATGCTCAAAAGCTCAACACCTTCACCCTCCAGATCTGGGTAAATTACATGCATAGAACAGAAGGCCAGAGGTAAATAAATGTGAATAAAGGACGATGTACTTTCTCATCAAGCTCCTTCGTCCAAAATCGGTGGTGTATTGTAGTTCTGTTTCTTTTTAATAAAGCACCACTGGCAGGGAGTGGAAACTCTGTCTCAAGAGCTGGGAATGTTCTACTCACCTCTCTGCTGCCTCCTCCTTCTGCGGAGTTGCAGATATTCCAGCCAGGCCCGCAGGGATCTCCGCTTTTGCCAGTGCTCCTGGTGTTTCTTGGCAGAGACCATTTTCTGCCTGTCCCTCTGGACATTCAAGAGCTGTTCCTGCCACCGGGACCAAGCCTGAAAACCACAGAGGAGCCAACAAAGGAGAGGCAGGAAAACAAGTGGAAGCACAGGTGAGGGGAAAGAGAACCTGACAGAGAATACTTACTGGGGAGGCTAAACTCAGAAACTAGGAGGTGGCAATCCCCAAGCAGGAACATTAGCTCTGGAAATTTAGGGGGAAAGGATCATTAAGTAGGGCATTCTGTTTCCAGAAAGTCATTTCTTTTTTTGATTAAAAAAAAAAAAAAAAAAAAAGGAATAATAAAGTCAATGAGCAGGCAAAGAAGCAGGAACCATCTGCTTTGGGATAGGTGAAGGTCTCCCAAAGTGGGAACGAGCCTCCTGCAAAGAAACATACCTACAGGGAAAGTACCTCAGGAACGTGCACCTACAGAAGTTGAGGGTCTACTCAAGGGTTCCGTGAAGACTATCCATGCACACCCACCCCTAGGGGTGTGCAGACCCCAATTTGAAGACGGCTGTCTTAGAGGACTTCATATCTTCTTTTCTCAAACCTAGAATACCCCTTCCCCTTTCCTTCCTCTTAGTTGATTACCATTCTTCCTATTTCACGAACAAGAGAAAGGTAAGCAAAAGAGAATTTTCTCAAGTTCCCACTGTTGCTCTGGATAAACTGTTCATGCTTCTATGGAAAGCAACACCCCCAACCTTCTCTCACCTTCTCAAGTTTATCCCTATAACAATTTCCCCCTCCTCTGCATCACCAGTTTTCACTCCCTACTAGATTGTTAACATCAGCATTCAAATGAGCTATTATTTCTCCTATACCCCCTTCAGCCAAAAGCAGTGGGTGACTTTTGAATGGATTCTGGACCAGACACTAAAATAGCAATAAAGGATATTCTTGGAACATTTGAGGATGTCTGAATGTGAACTGTCTAGTGATATTATCATATCAGTATTAAATTTCTTGGGTATGGTGCTGATATTGTGGCTATGTCAAACAATGTCCACATTCTTAGGAGATACAGGTTGATGTATTTAGGATGAACTTTATGTCTGCAACTTTAAAGTGGTTCAGAAAAAAATAAAAGATATTTCTATATTCTTAGAAAGAAAATGTAGCAAGATGTTAAGTGGTTAAGCTATGTGAAGAATATATGGAGTCCACATTTTCTGTAGGTTTGTTATTTGTCAAAAATTAAAAAGTTGGGGGAAAATGATTATCATCACAAAAATACTTCCTGAAAGGATAAAACTAGTGATTCTCAAAGGACCCAACACCCCTCTGCTTTGCCATCCAGTTAAAAGGCTAGTTCTTTCCTTTCCTTTCCTAAGTTCCTCAAAGGAAATATTTTTCTAATCTCTTTTCTCCCAGACTTACTTGAACCCCACCCCTATCAGGCTTACTGAAACTGCTCTTATCAAGCTCATCAGGGACAGCCAGGTGGCTAAGTCCAAAGGTCAAAGCTAGGTCTCCCCTTCCTGGACCTAAGGGAAGAAGCTGACAGAGCTGATTGCTCCTCCAGGACTCCAAGATACCTTCCCTTCCTCCTGGGTTCCCTTTGCTGAGTCCTACCTCCTCACCTCCTAGGGTTCAGTCCTACCCCTTTTGTGCTTTCATCTCATCTCATGGCTTTAAATACCATCTTCATGCTGAGGACCCTCAAGTTCACGTGTCCACATGTAGACGTTTTAATTAACTTGACTGTAAATTTGTGGAAATGGATAGAGTGAATAGCAGCTGGTTTATAATTGGGATTGTGGCTGAAAAGGATAATCTAGGGATGTAAACGTCAATTGAAAGAAAGCTAGAGAATAATCTAGAGACTGAATAACACAGTGATCCCAGAGGTGGATGAGAATTGTGGTTGACGGTACAGAAGCAAGAGTGTCCTTCTGTGAGCTAGAGCGGATGTATGTCAATATTGCAAGGTGGTACGAGTGTGGAGAAGCCTGGGAAAAATACTATTGGTGTGATCTATGGACTGTGGTTAACAGCAATATGTAACAATATTCTTGCATTAATGCCAAAGATATACAATGTTAATAATAGAGGGTATGGAAAAAATATGTCAAATGTATGCTATGGACCATAGTTAGAGGTAACAGTCTGATGATATTATCTCATAATCTGTAACAAATGTTCAACAATAATGTAGTGTGTTGGTGGAGGGGTGTTGTATGGGAATTCCACACATGTGCATGATTGTTTTGTAAGTTCACAACTTCTGTAATAAAAATATATTTAAAATTTTTTTTCTCACATGTCCAGCCTGGACCACAACTCAGGGCTCCACATGCATATCCAACTGCCTCACTGACCTCCCCTCACGCATATTCAAAAGGCCTGTCAAGCTGAAGAGGTTCAGAATGGAGCTCCTCCTACTCTGTCCCCATAAACATGCTTCTCCCTTCTCTCCCTCGGTCTTCCCCATTTCCGCAAATGGCAACTCCATTGTCCCAGTGGCTGAAGCCAAAAATCTGGGAGTCACATCTTGGACTTTTTCTCTCAAATCTCACATCTACTCTACCTGTTAGTAAATACTATTGATTATCACCTTCAAAACATATCCAGAATCCAATTAGCATATTGTTATCATCCTTGTCCAAAACCTTCCCTGGAATTTTCTAATAGCTTCTTAATGCTTTCTCTCTGGCTTTATCTTTGACTTTCTATTGTCTATTTTTTTTTTTTTTTTTAAACTCAGTGGCCAGAGTGGACCTTTCTGGTTTGCTTTGCTTGTCACTTAAATCTAATTTTTTTTTACAGACCAATTTCTCTTCCCCACCTTTTTTCTCTTCCATGCCGCTGATTTGGAGAAACCAGGTCACTTATCCTATAAAATCTAAAACATTTTAGATTTGGCCGATTGTCTCCTCAAAGTTCCTTATCTAACTTGTTCCCCTGACCCCTGTGTGTCATATAAACTGATAGGTTCATGCTAGGCTTGGGTAGCATCACGTTCAGTTTTTTAGGCATGTGTGGTTGCTGGTACTTCCTGTCACATTATGTCATAAGGCACAGCATGCCTGATGTCATAGTTCAATAATGCCAACGTGGTTCAGTGGGTTCAGATGGTGCCAGCCTGATCCCACCAATACACTTCCCATCATCCTTTCAGCTGGTGGCTGTCCTACATCCATTTCTTCATTGGGGTGACAAAGCAGCAAATTTCTAATTCTAGCATTTCTTCTGCATTTATTAACTGGAGTTCTTCTATAATGAAGCCTTCTCTCTCTCACTGGCCCTCTGGTTTCTGGGATATATAGTTTGTACGGGATAGGCGGGGTAGATGCTTGATTTTTGCATTCATGAATTTTTTTTCCCATTTATTTTCAAGGAATTGTTACTGCCTTCACAACCTAAAATCATGGCCAATGAGTTCCTTTATCATTATGCATGTGCAGATTTTTATTCACTTGCTCTGTTTTCATTGCACTGCAGTCATTATTCTTTCCAATGTTCAAAAATGTTCTTTCTTAAGCCTATTTGGGAGCCCTTTCAAATTGGCTCCAGGATCCTTCTGATACAACCCCTTTAATCTTTCTAAATTTCCTCAATTCAAAGCACATGATGCCCATGGGCTTTTCTCATCTACTTCCTGCCCCAGGCCTGGAATCAGTCATTTCTCCCAAGAGCCCTAAGTCCTTTCAGTGGAAAATGGCAGAGACCCTAAGCTGGGAACTAAGGCTGCTAACTGCTAGTCTTACCACTGCTTCTAAGTGTTTTCAGTAAATAGGACCAAAAACACATTTTCTTAAGGTACAAGAAAATCATAAATTTATACCAGTACTTACATCTCAAATTTCAGATTATGGGACGCTGATTTAATTTCTGTGAGTTTATACTTGTCATCTTTTCTTTCACAGTGAACATCTAGATCCCTAATGATAATGCCAGAGTGACTCATTTGCTAGCTCTCACACTGTAGCGATAATAGTTTCAACATACAAATTCCAAACCTGCTACTTACAATAGATTTCTGAAGGCAGTTTTAGATTTCTGAGGAGTTCTTTGTGCCCTTAGAATCCATCCCACTGAGGATGAACAGGCAGTATATTGTATTTTAAAGTTACTTGAAGTGATTATTTTCTCTGTGGAGCTATTGCCACAAACTTGATATGTTTGTTTCAGTTTGTTTTAAAACTCCATGGATTGACTTTTTCCTTTCTGATTTACTTCTGTGTTTTAATTATGTAAAATATTTTCATGGTTCCAAAGTTAAAACTATATAACAAAGTAAATTCACAGAAAGTCTTTGTTTCTACCCTACTCCTTCCTTCTCCCTAAAGGTAACCATTTTCTCTTAGATTTTGGCTTATTCTTCCATTATTTTTTCTTGAAAATATAATCAAACACACACATGTGCATATTCCTATATCTTCCTCTTTTTCCTGCCCACAAGGCAGCACACCACGAACTAGGAGACCCTTTTTTAAGTTAGGTGCAATGAGATCACTCCTGTTCAAAGCCAGCAGCTCCCCTGCTTCCTTGGAGTAAGAGCCAAAGCCTTTATTTGGTGCCATCTGCAAGACTGGAGTCTGGGGCTCCCTGTTGCCTTGTGACCTCAGCGTACCTACTCTCCTCCTCATCACAAAATATGTCAGGTTCAGGGAAGGGCAGACTCCATTTCGTAAACGTGATATTTTTCCAGCCTAATATACAAAATCAGTGGAGTATAATAAAACTCCTAAGAGGTGTTTTGTTTTGTTTTGTTTTTAAAGGAGGCACCAGGGATTGAACCCAGGACCTTGTACATGGGAAGCAGGTGCTCAACAACTGAGCTATACCTGCAACCCCCAGGAGAGTTTTTGACTTGACAAGTGGATCCTAAACTGTAAAGAATAATAACCAAGACCATATTTAAAAAGAACTAGAATAGAGAAGGCCTAGCCTAACCAAATATAAACACTTAAGAGATCGAGTAGGAATAGGAGTCAGAATTAGCTAGCATTGATTGAGTATGTCCATTTTCCAAGCATTGTTCTAAGCACATTATATGTAACATCGTACTCAAACCTCCTAAGAACCCTATGAGAGAGGCACTGTTATCATCTCCACTTTACAGATAAGGAATGTGAAGTACGGAGAGGTTAAGTAGCTCATTCAAAGACACAAAGTAAATAGGTGATGGAGGCAGAATTTCCAGCTGGGCAGCCTGACTTGAGAACTTATGTTCTTTCTGACCTGCTATATTATATCAAAATTCAAACAGTGTGGAATTGGCTCTGAGATAGATAAAATGGTCAGGGGAACAGAGAGTCTAGAAACAGACCCAGTGGGACCTTGGTTGATAATGGAGGTGGATTACAAATCTGTATAAAAAAGTGAAGGGTAGGGGAGAGAGTGTAGCTAAAGTGGCTTGAGCACCTGCTTCTCAAGTACCTCCTTTAAAAAAAAAAAAGGGAAGGGTAGATTAATCAGTAAATAGTGCTGGAGCAATTAATTATCCATACAGAAAATGCTAAACTAAGATCCCTGTCTCACACAATTTATAAAATTAAACCAGAGTGGTATTAAGGATCAAACCTTAAGATAAAAAAGTGATAAATTAGGCTACATTGAAATGAATAACCCTGTAAGAGAAAAGCCACCATAAACAAAGTGAAATAAGCAAACAATGGTCAGGAAGAAGGCACCTGTAAACTATATTACAGACAAAAGATTAGTAATCACAATCTATAACATCTATAAATCAGTGAGAAAAGTCAAACGACCAAACAGAAAAAAATAGAAAAAAAAAAAAAAAAAGAAGAAGAAAGGGGATGTAATCAAGAAATAGGCTCAAAAGCAGAAATCCAAATGGCAAGTAGGCACCTAAAAAGATCGTTGGCCTCCCTTCGAATCAGTGAAACACAAATCAAAGTAACAATGAGCTACCATTTCACACCTATCATATTGGTTATTAAAAAAAAAAAAAAAGTCAAATCTGCAATGCAAAGTGCTGATGAGGCTGTGAGAAATGAGAAGTGGACTAAGCATGCAAACTGGCACAGCCCTGGAGAACCACTGGGCGATACATGACCAGGAGGAGAGGAGAAGATCCTATGACCCAGCCATTCCACTTCTAGAAGCCTGACCAGAAAAACTCTGACACTTGCACCAGGATACATGCCTGAGAATGTTCTCTGCAGCACTGTTTGTAATTGCGAAAGAGTAGAAGTAATCGACGGTCCGATGGTTGTGTTAATAAACTGTGCCTTATTCATATAATGGCATAGCATACAGTTCATGGATCTCCATGCGTCTACATGGACGAACCTCAAAAACAGACTGTTGCATGAAAAAAAGCATGCTGCAAAGTAAGCATATAGCATGACAACATCCATCACATTTATTATTCCTGGATATGTATGCATGCATTTTCACAAGGGAAAAAAGAACATGGGAGAATGACGACACCATTATCAGGAGAGTGGCTATCTTTGAGGAGAAAGACGGCAGAACGGATGAAGGGTAGGGCTTTCGCCGTGTCTGTTACATATTATTACTTAAAAGAATATCTAGAGCAAATGAAATAAAAATGCCCTTTTCCATCTAGGTAATAAACTTGGATATCTGTTAATTTTTTTATAAATGTCTTCTATTTTATATGTTTCTGTGTTGGAAATAAATGTTTAATGTTTTAAAATTTCACATCTCTCACGATGCCTAGCTCACAGAGATGTTGTAAGGATTAAAAGAAATGACTTAAATGAGAGCTCTCACCAGGCCATTGGTGCTTCTCAGACACCAGGCATTATTACTTATAAAACCAAGGTCTCACTTAGAGTCTTAGATCATTTTTGGTCCATGTTGGTATTATCTTGATGACTCACATTTCATTGGATTTGATTCTGAATAGCTTTTGGCTGTTTCTGAAAGTCAAATCCAACCTCAAAGCATGAAAACTGGCTATGACTAAAAAATACTCAATCCAATCTGTTGAGGGTACAGTTTGTGCAATTTAAGGTATGTAAACTTATGTGGCAGTCACCCGTGCCCTGGTACTTAAACCATTATCCACAACATTGTGCTGCCAAAGGTGGAGAATACTGTGCTTGCTGGTAGTTTTTGCATTAGACTCATGTTCATAAACAGGGTGGGTAGAAAGAAACAAACCTTAGTTCTTCACCTCTAATATTTGATGCATACCCAATCTCTGAAAAAATGCAAGAGTATTGTTGTGACAGATAAAAAACATCCTTAGAGATGCAGAGCTGGAAACCCAGACTATTTACCTAATGGCTACCATCTACCAGTGAACACACAAGCTAGAATAAACTACCTGTGTTTTATTCTGACATTTCTCTTCACATGATAAATGTGGTAAAGATTATAAGGTACTCAGGAGCTTCTGAATAATTAAATGTTTGGAAAAACTGGAGAAATATTAAAAACAATAAAAAACAAAACATGTTAAAAGGAGTAATACAAATGTAAACACACACACACACACAATCTGCTGTTGCAAGCTTTGAAGACAATAGTAAAGGAGGAATTCTAAAGGCTGCAACAGCTGCATGGGTAGACTGGATCTCCAGCCTCTCACAGTGGCTATCAGAAAGGAAAGAGCACTCACACAATAGGTTGTAATCTATCAGCAAAAGAATATCAGTCTCATCACGATCCTATGTTTCAGCATTTTCACACCTGTTGGGCCCATCTCCCTCCCGAGGTTGCAAGTCTAAAAGAACAATGCAGCACAGTGGTGAAGAGCACGGCTCTGTGGTTTTCTGGCTGCCTGGGTCTAAATCCAGGCTCTGACCTCTGCTAGGTGTGGGGCCCTGGTGTAAATAATCTAACCTTCCTTGGTCTCAGCTCCCTCAACAATATGGGGTGAAAACAATACCAACGTGATAGTATTATAATGACGAGTAAACCATAATGCTGGTAAAGCATTTAACCCTGTGCTTCACACAAGGAAGATCACAATAAATGCTATTTGCAGCAGCAGCTGCTGCTACTGTCATCATCAGGGGCAAGAACTGCAGCTCTTATTTCCCTGCTTATGCCTTAGAAGACCTTATGTATATTTAGCTCAGGGCTCAGTAAACCTTGTCTAAAGGGTCAGATAAGTATTTTAGGCTCTGTAGGCCATACAGTCTCTGTTGCAACTACTCAACTCTGTCCTTTTGCAGCCAAAAAGCAGCCATGGTCAAAATGTCAACACATAGATGTAGCTGTGTCCCAATAAAACTTTATTTATAAAAACAGGCAGCAAGCCAGAGTTGGCCTATGAGCCGGAGTTTGCTGATCCTCGATCTAGACAATTGTATATGCTATTGCATGTGACCTGCATATGCTTATGTGGTCTGTGAGATACATTTTAAAATTAGAGAGATATTATTCCTACATTTAGTAACAGGCACTTCTTTAACTGTTCCTTTTCCCTGTTCTATTCTCTGTAAGTGACCCAGCAGCCCTGTAAGTATCTTGCAGGCACAAAAAAAGTGACAGAAACCCAGAGTATACCAAAGGCCACAGGAAAGCATCACCAAATCATAGTTTTCGGTGCAGGCCTTAGGCCTTTACAAATGAGCAAAATCTAGTGGCTTCCCCAAAAGAAACTTCTAAGACCAGCAAAACAATAAGGAACAAGAAACCAGGTTTTTTGGGAAACGGATGCAGCTCAAGAGGTTCGGCATCCGTCTACCATATGGAGACCGGGGCTCGATCCCTGGTACCTCCCAGTAAAAAAAAAAAAAAAAGAAACCAGGTTTTCATTTTGGTCTTGGTTTCTTTTCTGACCTCACTGTTTTCTAATTTGCTGTAGGAAGTCAGTACTGAGGATGTACTGCTGTTTCCTTAAACATGCTTAGAACTCATTCATAAATCCCTGTCCAGCTCCACAATTATGAGAAGCTCAATAAAAACTGTTGGTAATCATGTCTAGGACAAGACTGTGCAGAGTCCTAACAGCAGCCCGTGTCTCTAGAGTAGCCCAACCTTCCATATTGCTTCTGCGTCACCCACCCCAGCCCAAACTGCCACAAGGGCAGCCGCTTGGCAGCTGGCTTCCTGCTTGGGAGTCCAATGCCACTCTCTTTGAGTGTGGGGCTTCACTTACACGTATACAGAGGACACCGAAACCAGAGTCTGCTGGACTCACCTGCAGCTGGAGGGTCAAGGCCCTGTGCTTCACGGCTGAGACGTGAAGGGCACGGCCCATGCGGACCCAGCCCAGTCGCCGCCTCCACTCACTCCACCACACCCTGCCAAAGAGCAGATAGAAAATTGAGCCCGTCAGAAAACAAGCCGTCTGTAAAAGAGAAAGGCGGCTGGGCCTCAGACCTTCTGCTCGAGTCCCTCTCCTGTGTGGGTGCTGTCTCTGTATCAAGGGTTCTTAACCAAGGGTCCACAGACCCCCCAAGGGTGAGCTTGAATTGAAAATTAAAAAAAAACAAAACAAAAACATTATTCTTGTGGGGACACGGTGCGGGTGTGATATATTTATTAAATAATACACAGTATAGTGTGGACTTAGTAACGGGTCCGTGGTTTTCACCTGACTGGCAAAGGGGTCCGTGGAGCAAAAAAGGTTAAGAACCCCTGGTCTAGATGGACGTCTGTTAGATCCACTGTTGAAAACAAAAATAATCAAGGCACAGTCCTAGAGCTGCCAATTTCGGGTTGCAAGGGGATGGTTCCTAAGGTCAGGTTGAGCGTGAGGTGCTCCAGACATGCAGTTTGGCCTATACGATTTTGTAAAAAATATATAAATTGCCAATATTTAAAAATCGGAAGATTTCATGAAATAATCTGCAAAATTTGCAGCTCTGGCAACGAGGGGCCTCTAGCTTTCCAGTCTCAATGGACACCACCCTTCCTGCTGTCCTGACTAGGTTTCCAAATTGGTCTCGGTTTCTTTTTCTGCCCTCATTATTTTCTAATTCGCTATAGGAAAAGAGCAATGAGGAATTGAGGGTTTGCGACCTGTTCTTGTTTTAAATACTCACATTTCTCAGTCACTCTAACCTACAAATCTCTCTCTCTTTCCTTCTAACTTGGACCAGGCTTACCTGCACCACTCACTCCAAAAATTCAAACGGTCACACCTTATTATTTATCTTTTTAAGCATGTAGGGAATTATAAGTTCCCTGAATGCAGCCCCAGCACCCAATATAGTACCAGGAATACTTCGATCCCTCAATAAATATGCACTGAATAAAAGAATTTAAATCCCCCCTCCCCCTCCCTCCCTCCCTTCCTTCCTTCCTTCCAGGAATGAACCCGGGACATTGTACATGGGAAGCAGGCACTTAACCCAATCTATCCCGCTCCCTAACTTTTAACATTGGCGTTCTACACACCATGCTAAACACTTAACAGATAATACCTGATTTATTCCCTATGACAATACTGAAAGAGACAGTGCTGTACCTTTTCATAGGTGACCAAAGTGAAACATGGAGAGATGAAATGACCCAGTGATGTTAGATCGGGGACTCAAACCCAAGGCAGTCCAGCTGCAAAGACTCTGCTCTTGAGCATATAATATACAGTGACCAGCTCTTCGGCACAGGAGAGATATTTTAATATTCTGTCCCTCAGGACATCAGAGAACCACAAGAGACAATGGACAGGGGAATCAACTCCACTCTAAAGCAGCTCACTGTCACACATGCCTGATTTGGAAGTGGGCTAACTCTTGTCCCTCCAGTGTGTTGGCAATGCCGATGAGATACAGGGCAGGGCCGCAATTAAGAGTGGGGGTCTTGGGGGCGGATGTGGCTCAAATGGTTGGGCGTCCGTCTGCCATATGGAGGGACCTGGGTTCGATCCCCGGGACCTCCCGGTAAAATAAAAAATAATAAAAAAAAAAAAAAAAAAAAAAAGAGTGGGGGTCTTGAGCATTGGAAAAATGGGTGGGTGAGCCCTAGCTGGTTTTGCCAGTTACAACTTGTGTGAGCTGGGGCAAGTTACTCAACCTTTCTGAGCCATAGTCTCCTAATCTGTACAGGAACAGTACTTTGTTCATAGTTTATGGCAGTGATTAAACGAGATACTTTATGTAAAAAAATGAACACACCTACGCAAAAATAACAAGGGGTTTATAATGCAGTAATTGACTATGTAATA
The DNA here is from genome assembly GCA_026826555.1 of Tolypeutes matacus. NCBI lineage: Eukaryota > Metazoa > Chordata > Mammalia > Cingulata > Chlamyphoridae > Tolypeutes > Tolypeutes matacus. The sequence goes on along the minus strand of JAKSZT010054517.1, from coordinate 3,792,660 downwards.
GCCCAGCTTTATAGTTGACCAATTTATCAATAAATACTTATTAGGCATTAGTGATGTTTCGAAGCATTATTCTAAGGTGGGTTTTAATGCTGCATTACAACACTCACCACAGGATACTCCGCTGCCTGAACTCCAGGGCGGTGGTCTGCATCTGAAGTTTGGTCCTGCCAACAACCACGTAGACCAACCAGGACTTCCAGGCTCGGCGCATCTTTTGCTTTGTGTCTAGATCCACCAAAGAGATTTTTAGAAGGGGAGGGGGGAGAATAATTACTCTGGGTTATGATAAAAGCTTAAGCGCAGGCTCTGTCCTCATCCCTTCTTTGAATATCTGAAGCCCTCCATAGTCTTCAAGCGCCCCCTGCTGGGAAAGTTGAAAAGCACTACAAACCAATAAGAATGCAAATGAAGACTCTGCTAGTATATGTGAAGGTACTTACAAAATATTTAAAGGAAAAACAATTTACCGTATCGTTCAGAAATCCTTTATTTAAAAAGTCCTTATTTTTCAGAGGTATATTCTGAAACATTTACAAGTAAAATGATGTGAATACAGAAGCAGAAAAGTGAGTGGGAATATAGAGGAAATAAGACTGGCTGCGAGTTGATAATTGTTGAAGTTGGGTGATGGGTACATCGTTACTATCTATTTCGTATATATTTAGAATTTTCTATAATATAAAGTAAAAGAAGGCATGTTATAATACTTGTTATTTGAAACAATAATTGTAAAGTAGAAAAAGCAAGACAAAAGGAAGTGATGCATCTGTTTGGGAAACAGAATAAAAAGGCCCATTAGTGGTCCTAGAAGAAATTATGGGAGATGCAAAGGTCCACTGGGCTCTATTTGCAGTAAATTCCATTTTCATTATAAAATTCACCACTAATGAAGAACATTTCTTCCCTTTTCTTTTTAAAACACAAAGGAGAAAGCAAAATTATGTTAACCATTTTCAGGATACTCTCCAAAACATGTCAGTAGGACTACAGCTATACTTTATATTTCATAGAAGTTGACAAGTCAAATCAAAATATGAATGTGAGTTTAACATGTGGCCTTGGGCCCATGCCAGACCTCAGGGTATTAGCACATTGCAGTTAATGAGACAGGATGGTGCTGTGGTTTAGAGTTTGAGATCCTGAGTCAGACAAGCTGAGTAAAAACACTGACCCTGTCACTGATTAGCTAAGAAAACTGGCACAAGTTCATCATCTGTAAAATCGTACCTCCCTTAGAGCGATGTACATTGTAGAAAGTGAGATAATCTATGAAAATTGTCTTCAATAAATGCTAGTTGTTCTTTTCTGAGTGTGGAACCTAGGAATCTGCATGAACTAACTTCCCCACAACTCCAATGCAAGTGACAATTTGAGAATCATGCTCTCTGAAGGCCCAGAAAGTATTTGATAGTGCAAGAGAGAATGACTCTGCCTGAGGTCTTTGGGCATGGACTGAAACAGCTATCACATGTCTGAAGGAATTCATTTTAGTCTTAAACATTCAAGTGACTTTTCCCTTCTACTCCCCAATAAAGCTGTATTCATTGTAACTATAAGTAACCAAATAAGACAGTAGAATACACATTGTTTTCAAGTATATATGGAACATTCACAAGACAGAACACATTTTTAAATTTAAAATAACTTAAATCATACTAAGTATTATCTCTGTTCACCATGGAAAAAGCTAGAAATCAATAACAGAAAGATATTGGAAACTCCCCCAAATATTAAAAAATTAAAACAACACACTTCTAAATAATCTATGGGGCAAAGAGGAAGTCTGAAGAGAAATTAGAAAATATTTTTTACTTAAGAAAAATGGAAAACAACATATCAAAATTTGTGGGATGCAGTTAAAGCAGTGCTTAAAAGGAAATTTATAACAGTAAATAGTTTTTAGAAAAATGGGAAGATGTCAAATCAATAATCCCAGCTTGTACTTTAAGAAACTAGAAAAAGAGCAAATTAAAGCCAAAGATTGTAGAAGCAAGATAATAAAGACACCAAATTTATAGGCATAGAATCATTTGAAGAATTCCATTATTATAATTTTAATGTTCACAGGGTCTATAGTGATAGCTTCTTTTTCATTCCTGATATTGGAACTTTGTGTCTTCTGTCTTTTATTCTTGGTCAGTCTAGCAAGAACTTTATCGATCTTATTGATCTTTTCAAATAACCAGCTTTTCATTCATCGATATTCTCTATTGTTTTTCTGTTTTCCATTTCCTTGATTTTCTTGATTGAACAAAATATTAGCAAACTGAATCCAGTAACATATAAAAAGATAATACATCATGACCAAGTGTAATTCATCTGAGGAATGCAAGGTTGGTTCAATATTCAAAATCACTCAATAGGGAAGCGGATGTGGCTCAAGCAGCTGTGCTCCCGCCTATTACATGGGAGGTCCCGGGTTCGGTTCCTGGTGCCTCCTAAAGAAGACGAGCAAGACAGCGAGTTGACGCAACAAGATGACACAACCAAGAGACAGTGAGGAAACAAAATGAGAGACACAACAAACAGGGAGGGGAGGTGGCTCAAACAATTGGGTACCTCCCTCCCACATGGGAGGCCCTGGGTTCAGTTCCCGGGGCCTCCTAAAAAAAAGAAGACAAGTAGACAGTGAGTGCAAACAATGGGGGCGGGGGGGGGATAAATAAATAAAAATAAATCTTTTTTAAAAAATCACTCAATATAATTTACCATATTAACAAACTAAAGAAGAAAAGTCACATAATTATCTCAATAGATGTTGAAAAAGCATACAACAAAATTCAATATCCATTCATGATCACAATGCTCAGACAACTAGGAATAGAAGAGAACTTCTTTAAACTGATAAAGGACTTCTACAAAAAAACCTACAGCTAATATCATACTTAATGGTTAAAGATTGACTGCCTTCTCTGAAGAGCAGGATCAAAGGCAAGGATGTCTATTATCATCACTCCTATTCAATATCATACTGGAAGCCCTAGCCAATGCAATAAAACAATAAAAAGAAATTGGAAAGGAAGGAATAAAACTGTCTTTATTCACAGACAACATGATTATCTACATAGAAAATCCCATGGAATCTACGTAAAAGCTCCTAGAACTACTAAATGAGTTTGGCAAGTTTGCAGAATACAAGACAAATATGTGAAACTACAGGACTTGATTAAGAAAACATGGGGGAAAATCTTTGTGACCTTAGGTTAGGCAGAGATCTTAGATGTGACATAAAAAACACAATCTGGAAAAAAAGTACAAAAAAAAAAAAAAAATCATGCAGAAAACTAGAAATAGAAGGGAACTTTCTCAATATGATAAAGGGCATTTATGAAAAATCCATAGCAAACATCATATTCAATGGTGAAAAGCTGAAACCTTTCCCCCCTAAGATCAGGAATAAGACAAGGATGCCTGCCGTCACCACCATTCTTCAACAATGTCCTGGAAGTCCCAGCCTGAGTGATCAGGCAAGAAAAAGAAATAAAAGGCATCTAAACTGGAAAACAAGTAAAATTATCCCTATTCATAGAAGGCATGATCCTACATACATAAAATCCCAGAGTCCACAAGAAAGCTACTAATTTAATAAATGACTTTGGCAAAGTTGCAGGGTATAAAATAAACACACAAAGCTCAGTTATTTTTCAATATACCACTAATGAACAATCTGAAAAGGAAATTAAGAAAACAATTCCATTACAATAGCATCTAAAAAATAATATACCTAGGAATAAATTTAACCAAGAAGGCGAAGGATTTGTACACTGAAAACTATAAAACATTGCTGAAAGAAACTGAAGACCAAATAAATGGCAAGACAGCCCATGTTAACGGGTTGGAAGAAATAATATTGTTAAGAAAGCAATACTGGGAAGCAAATGTGGCTCAAGCTATTGAGCGCCTGCTTCCCACATGGGAAGTCCTGGGTTCGGTCCCAGTGTCTCCTAAGAAGAAAAAAAACACCACACACCAACAAATGAAAAAACAAACTCCGCGGAGCCAATGTGGCTCAGTGGTTGAGCACCAGCTTCCTACATTTATGGTCCCTGTTCAAGACCCAGTCCCAATACCTCCAAAAAGAAAAGCAATACTACCTAAAGCGACCTACAAAATTCAATACAATCCCTATCAAAACTCCAGAAGCTTTTCTTTTTGCAGAAATGGGAAGGCCAATACTCAAATTCACATGGAATGGCAAAGGACCCCAAATAGCCAAAACCATCTTGAAAAACAAATACAAAGTTGTAGGATTCACACTTCCTGATTTCAAAACTTACTACTAAACAACAACAATAATAACAGTGTGGTACTGGCATTAAGGACAGACATATGGACTGATGGAATAGAATTGAGAGTTCAGAAATAAACTCACATTTCTAAGACCAACTAATTTTTTTTTTTTTAGACCAACTGATTTTTGACAAGAGTGCCAAGTCCACTAAATCGAGAAAGAATATTCAACAAATCGTGCTGGGACGACTGGAAATCTATATGCAAAAGAATGAATTTGGACCCCTACACCTCATACCACATACCAAGATTAATTCAAAATGGATCAATGACCTAAACAAAAGAGCTAATACTCTAAAACTCTTACAAGAAAATACAGGAACTATTTTTGGAACCTTGGATTAGCCAATGGATTCTTAATGATTTACAAGAAAAGCAAGAGCAACAAAAGAAAAGTAGATAAACTCGACTTCAACAAAATTAAAAATTTTTGTGAACCAAAGGACATTAACAAAAAAGTGAAAAGATAACCTATAGAATTGGAGAAAATATTTGGAAACCATGTATTTAGTAAGGGTTTAATACCAGAATATATAAAAAACCCCTACAACTCAACAAAAAAAGACAAGCAATTTTACTAAAAAATGGGCAAAGGACTTGAACTTTTTGTATATCCCAAAAAGGATATACAAAAGGCCAAAAAGCACAAGAAAAGATTCTTAACATCATTAGAGCCATTAGAGAGATGCAAATCAAAGCTACAGTGAAGGAAAAGGATGTGGCTTAAGCAATTGGGCTTCCGTTTACCATATAGGAGGTCCAGGGTTGAATTCCCAGGGCCTCCTGGCGAAAGGTGAGCTGGCCCCCACAGCGAGCTGGCCCGCACAGGAGTGCTGGCCCATGCAGAGAGCTGGTGCATCAAGATGACGCGACAAAAAGAGACACAGAGGAGAGACAATAAGAGATGCAGCAGACCAGGGAGCTGAGGTGGTCCAAGAGATTGAGCACCTCTCTCCCACTCTGGAAGGTCCCAGGATCAGTTCCCGGTGCCGCCTAAAGAGAAGACAAGCCGATGCAGAAGAACACACAAAGAGCAGACAGCGAGCGCAAAACAACGAGGGGGACGGGTGGGAGAGAAATAAATAACTATAACGAGGGAAGCTGATGTGGCTCAAATGATTGGGCTCCCACCTACCACAAGGGAAGTCCATTGTTCGGTTCCCAGTGCCTCCTAAAGATAGAGGGGAAGCGGCTGTGGCTCAATCAGTAGGGCTCCCGGGGCCTCCTGGTGAAGGCAGGCCCGCCCGCACGGTGTGGTTAGCTGACCCAGCGAACACAAGCAGCAAGGGGGGGGATAAATGAATAAATAAAATCTTTAAAAAAATAAATAAATAAAATAAAGAAGATAGCGAGCTAGTGTGACAGGTAGGCATAGCAAGGTGATACAAAATCAGACACAACAAAGCAGGGAGCAGAGGTTCCCAGTGCTTCCTAAAGAGGATGAGCAGGATGGCGAGCTGGCGCGAGAGCAGACACAGCGAGCTGATGCAACAAGATGATGCGACAAAAGACTCAAGAGGAAAAGCATAATGAAAGACACAACAAAGTAGACAATGGAGGTGGCTTAAGTGATTAAGTGCCTCCCTCCCACATCAAAGATCCAGGGTTTGGTTCCCAGTGCCTCCTAAAGAAACCAAGAAGATGAACAGACACAGCAAGTGCAAACAATGAGTGGGTAGGGAAAAATAAATAAATAAATAAAATAAATCTTTGAGGGAAAAAAAAACTACAATGATATAACACTTCACACAAATAGAAAACAACAAGTGTTGACAAGGATGTAAAGAAACAGGAACTCTCATATATTGTGGGTGGGAATGATAAATGGTGCAGCTGCTGTGGAAAGTAGTTTGGTGGTTCCTCAGAAAATTAAACACAGAATTAACATATGATCCAGCAATTCTCCTTCTAGGTGTATACTCCCAAAATTTGAAAGCAGGGCTTGATTAGATATTTGTATACCAATGTTCATAGCAGCACTGTTCACAATAGCCAAAAGGCAAAAACCTTTTATGTCCATAAATGGATAAACAAAACATGGTAAAAAACAAAACAAAACAATAAACATGTGGTCTACCCATATAATGGAACATTATTCAGCCATAAAAAGAAATGAAGTTCTGATGTATGCTATAACATGGATGAACCATGAAGACATCACATTGAGTGAAATAAGCCAGACACAAAAGAACAGATATTGTATGATTCCAGTTATATGAAATAACTAGAACATGCAAATTCAGAGACAGAAAGCAAAATAGTGGTCACCAAGGGTGGCAGGGCGGGGAAATGGGGAGTCAATGCTTAACAGTGCAGAGTTTGTTTAGGGTGATAGAAAAGGTTTGGTAATGGATGATGGTGATGGTAGTAGCACAACGTTCTGAATGTAAAGCCACTGAATTTTATGCCTGAAGGTGGTTAAAATGGGAAATGTTATGTTGTACATATGTTATCACAATTTAAAATTTTTTTTAAAAGTGGCATGTGTAAGAGCTTCTGGATCAAACAAGGGAAGGAAGAACCTGCCATGTTGGGGGAGATCAGGGAAAGCTACACAGCGCAGATGGCACTTAAAACAGGCCTGAAGGAGGAACTGCAGAGGGCAAGAGGGAAAGTGCACACCCAGGATGGCAAGGATGGAGGGTGTGTGGAAAAGCACAATGGGAGGAGAAAGACTTTGTAAGCCACAGCAAGGACGGTTGATTTTATTCCATAAGTGAAAAGGAGTCGAATGAATGCTTATGCAAAGGAGTGAGGAAATCTTATCTAGGGCTTATCACCCTTATAGCTACATGTACAATGAGAAAGGGGAGAAAATAGGTGGAGGGAGATCAAGAGGTACTTAGAACACTCTGGGAAAAAGGTAAGGACTGACCACAGATGGTGGCAACAGAACTTGGGAAAAGATGGCTACAAGTGACACTTGAGCGGGCCATCTCAGGTTAGATAGCTGAATGATACGAGGCATGAGGAATAGATGAGCTGTTACTAAAGAAGGCTTATCACTTGGATGGGGAAAGTAGGAGGAAGAACTGGTTGAAATGGTGGGGGAAGCTGGTAAGCTCTACTGTGTGACCTGCTGAGTTTGAGGTGCCTGCCGGACATTTCTGTGGAATGATAATACAGGCTATGTTATCATTTTGAAACTCCATGCTTTTTTCCCTTAGACTTTGGATGTGGGTTTTTAGGCTCAACTCACAGAGACGCAGATGCTGATCAGAGTTAAACTAGCCATAAGATCACTAAGGGGCAACCTCGGCAGAGAAGATGAGAAATGGGCCTCAGTTCACTTTGACAGATGGCAGCAAGACAGACAGAAGCACCAGGTGCCATTGGGAAAACACAGGAAGCACAATGCATCAGCGAGGCACAGAGAGCCAGTGCATGTAAAATGTGGTTGAATGGGTTGAGAGTGCCAAAACCATGCTGTACCGAGAAAACCACAGGGATCTGATCATGCAGAAGTCCCTGCTCAGAGAGTTGCTCATCCTGGAAAACATGAAAGCGAATCAAACAAAATCTTCCCTCAGACCTAGGGTTACTACTCTTTCTCGGAGACAAAGCGCTTGTCCTTCTCAAGAGCTTCTGCAAAAGTACATTTGGGCACCTGCTTTCGAGGTGGATTTCCTTCTCTCACCGTGTGCCTCGGCTCTCAGGTACTTGTTCCTCATCTCCCGCTGCTGATTCACAAAGGTCTTCCAGGTCTGGAACATCAGGTTGTACAAGTAGTATCTGAAGAGCCAAAAAAGCCAGTGGTAATACTTGAACACAAAACAACAAAACTCCTAAATCCAACACATTCAGGCAGACTGTAGTAAGGAGAAATGAACATGGAAATGTCTGAGCCACAAACAGCCACATCTGCACCCTAAGCTAAAATCTCATTTCCTACCACAATGGCAAAACCTATTCTCCTGGAGAGAGAGCCATTCTCCACACCTCCAAAATCACTGAGGAAGAAAAGGCTCACTTTCAGCATCCACATGGCCGTGACGTTTAGAAGGAACCTTCTTTCATTTGCTGTTACTCATCTACACAGTGTAAAAATGACTTCTTTCTAGAAATTTCTTTTCCTTTCCCTTCTTAATACATACACCATACACATTCAGACCTCCAGTCCCTCTGTATTTTCACAGCTCCGATTCCTGAGACTTGACTTTATACTTTATCAGCTTAGTAGGGCTCATATGTTTTCATGCATCAATCAGAACTTCTGCCCCAAAGTCATCCTATAATGAGTGAATGTCATTTAAAGACACAATATAAAAGATACAATGTTAAGTAGATTAAAAAAGTCCTAAAAATGTGTATTTGATATAATTCCAAATTTTGACTTTTTTGTCCACTTTGCCCTGGGAATGTGAATGTCAAGGATTAAGATTTTTGGCTCAAACGATTAGTTGCCTCCCTCTCACATGGGAGGTGGTCCTGGGTTTGGTTTCAGTGCCTCCTAAAAAGAAGACCAGCACACAACAAACAGACACAGAGAGCAGACAGTGAGCACAAACAAGGGGTGGTGGTGGTGGTGGGGGATAAATAAATAAAATAAATCTTTAAAAAAAAAGATTTTTATTAAAAAATTTTTTTTTCTATTTTCTTAATGTCCTATGTTCGGCATATATTTTCCTCCATGATCGATATAAATTAAAATAATTTACTATTTAAAAAAAATAGAATGGACACAAACCAAGTGTCCTTTAACAGATGAATAAGCAAAATGTGGTATCTACATACAATGGAATATTCTTCAGCAATAAAAAGAATAAAGTTTTGATACATGCTACAACATGCATGAACCTTGAAAACATTATGCTAAGCCAAGCAAGCCAGATACAAAAGGAGACATACTGTATGAGTTCATTTAAATGAAATACCTAGAATAAGCAAATTCATAGAGACACAAAGTAGATTAGAGGTTACCAGGAGCCAGGAGGGGGAAGGGGAAATGGAAATTTCAACGTATGTAGAGCTTCTGGTTTGGGGTGATGAAAAAGTTTTGGTAATGGATAGTGTTGATAGTAGCATAACATGGTAAATGCAATTAATATCACTGAATTATATACTTAAAAATGGTTAAACTGGCAAATTTTATGTTTTATATATATATATATATATATATATATAATTTTTTAAAAAAAGCAGAGTAGGGGGTAAAGATGACTGTTGGCAGGCTGAAAGGTAAGTGGATAGGAAAGCGGATGTGGCTCAAGCAACTGAGCTCCTGCCTACAATATGGGAGGTCCTAGGTTCGGTTCCTGGTGCCTGGTAGAGAAGAGGAGCAAGACAGCGAGCTGGTGCGATAGACTGCCATGGCAAGCTGACGCAACAAGATGATGCAACAAGAAGACACAAAGAGAAAACACAATGAGAGATGCAACAAAGCAGGGAGCTGAGGTGAATCAAGCAATTGAGTGCCTCTCTCCCACATGGGAGGTCCCAGGTTCGGTTCCCGGTACCTCCTAAAGAGAAGACAAGCAGACACAGAACGCAGATGGCGAGCGCAAACAACGAGGGGGGATAAATAAATAAAATAAATCTTTAACAACAACAACAAAAAAAGGAAGTGGACAGTGACTACAGCAAGGCCTGTGAATGGCAGAACAGGAATAACTAAGAACTCCCACACCTGAAGATCACTGGGCTTCATCTCTTGGGTTCCTACAAGAACTCCAATCCTTCCTCCCTTTCAAGAAAAATTAGGCTGGCAAACACAATGCCTACTGTAAAACCAAAAAGGCCTTATGGCAAAGAGAGGGTATACGAGCCTTGTATCATCCATACATTGTGACATCCTTCTACCGGCTTGCATTAAGCATGTAAACCTACCGTCATCTCTTTCCCTTTCTCATGGTATGTTTTTTTTTTTTTTTCCCAAAGATTTTATTTATTTATTCATTTATCCCCCCCTTGCTGCTTGTGCTCGCTGGGTCAGCTAACCACGCCGGGCGGGCGGGCTTGCCTTCACCAGGAGGCTCCGGGAACCGAACCCGGGGCCTCCCATATGGTAAACGGGAGCCCCACTGATTGAGCCACAGCCGCTTCCCTCATGGTATGTTTTAAATTGATTTAATAAACCATATGATTTGAGTATCTTAAAAACAAAACAAAAACCAGAATACTCTCAGAATTAGAAATTATAGGGAAGCGGTGATGTATATACATGCGCGTGTGTGCATGCACATGTGTATCTTGGGTTTAATTTAGGACTTTGACCTTGCTTACTCTAAAAAGGATTTAAGGCAAAACGAAATGATTCAAAACTTTGACCCTCTTGAGAAGAAACTTGTTAACAAGGAATAGTTGAAAATGAGAATCCGCAAAATTGAACTAACTTAACATGAAATCTGACCTGTAGTGACAGTCAGCACGAACACAGAGTTTCCACTCTCGATGGGAAACCCACCACTCTTCTTTCCATTCTCCAAAGACCTTCTGAAGCACTCTCTGTTCATAGTAAGATCTAGGGCGATGAAAAAAAAAAATCAGAGAGATGTTGGAGCTGACATTTGCCCCCAAGTCACAGTTTCATCTTGCTGCTGCCTCCTCATAGAAAAGTGTGGCTCATTATTTGATAATACAAAAATAGATGAATAGATTTCACTTTCTCAGACCAAGCCGTTAAGAGTTACTTAAACTAGAAATGAGGTTTAAAGAATTTACACTACAAATCTTATCAATTAAAGGTGTTAATACAAAATGAAAAACTGATGTTTCAAATACTATAGGTGAATTGAGAATTATTATTCTCAATTGTTTCATTCACTGGACTAAAAAATATTTTTGATTAGTAAAAAGTAGTAGCTCCACTTCGCATATTATTGGAGATTAAAAGTTATAAAATAAGCAAATGCCTAATGGTATTCGTAGTACTTAACAGAAACACAGCATGTTAGTTTAACTGAAATCTGGCTAGGGGAGTTGTAACAACAGTAAAAGATAGTTAAGAGAAAATGAAGGTCATAAGAAAGAAAACAGGAGAATAAAAAGAATAAAGATCATAAGAAAGAAAACAGGAGAGCAGTGTTGATATTAAGGCATTGTGACGGTAACAGATAACTCAAGGACTTGGGGTCTGTCAACTACTTTGAATTTCTTTTCCTGGTTCTACAGGTCTCTCTTACCTCATCAACTCACAGTGTTAAACAAAACTAACAAAGATTACACAGGGAAATTCCCCTATTTTCCAGAATAACAACAAGAGAGAGAAAGAAACATCACAAATGTCTGATAGAGGTCCTGTTAAATCATTTTAATCAATGCCACACAGTCATTTTCTTAATGAATGAAGTAGAGTTGAAGGTACTAAAATGGAGAGATGCCCTGGAAAACTTGTTAGGTGAAAAAGTAAAGTTCTTGGAGGTGGATGTGGCTCAAATAGTTGGGCGTCCATTTCCCATTTGGAGGGGCCTGGGTTCAATCCCCAGGACCTCCCAGTAAAATAAAAAAAAGAAATACATAGAAGGTGCATGGGCACGCCATCAGGCCCCATGAGTGGGTGAGCCATCTGGCCCTGCTGAACCACACAGCAAGATGATGACGTAACAGGAGAGAGCCAAGGTGAGACGCTCTGAAAAACCAGGAACTGAAGTGGTGCAGGTGGCAGAATGCCTCTCTCCCACATCAGAGGTTCCCAGGATTGAATCCCGGTGAAGACAGGAAGAGAAGGGATGAGAGGAGAAGGGCAGGAAACAGAGAATTGCCCAACGAAGGACACAAAAACAGCGGGGGTGGGGGGGAGTGTTAAAATGAATAAAAAGTAAATAATAAATCTTTTTTTAAAAAAAGTAAAGTTCTTGTACGATATGTATAATATGATACTGTTTTTAAAAATATTTGGAAATCACATATCTGATAAGGGTTTAATATCCAGGATATATAAAGAGATGTTACAATGCAACAATAAAAAGACAAATGACCCAATTAAAAAATGGGCAAAAGACTTGAATAGACATTTCTCCAAAGAAGAAATACAAATGGCAAAAAAAACACATGAAGAAATGCTCAACATCACTCATGACTAGGGAAATGCAATCAAAACTACAATAATATATCATTTCACAACTATCAGAATGGCCACTATTAAAAAGACTGAGAACTACAAGTATTGGAGAGGATGTGGAGAGAGAGGAACACTTCTTCACTGTTGGTGGGAATGCAGGATGGTACAACCACTATGGAGGACTGTTTGGCAGTTCCTAAAGAAGTTGAATATAGACTTGCCACGTGACCCTGCAATACCACTACTGAGTATATACCCAGAAGAACCGAGAACAGTGACACGAACAGACATTGGCACACCAATGTTCATAGCCACATTATTCACCACTGCCAAAAGTTGGAAACAACCCAGGTGTCCATCAACAGATAAATGGATAAACAAACGGTGGTCTATTCACACGATGGAATATTATGCAGCTGTAAGAAGAAATGAAATCATAAAGCATATGGCAACATGGATGAACCTGGAGGACATTATGTTGAGTGAAGCAAGCCAGACACAAAAGGACAAATACTGTATGAATGCGTTACTATGAACCAAATATATTGTGTAACATATTGTTTGATTCAAAAAAAAATTTATATGTATCCACTACATTTAGTTGAGAAATGTATATATCTATTCATCTGTGTTTACTTTTTAGTTTTTAATTGTTTATATTTTCAATTATTAAATGTACAAATAAAGTTAAAACAAAACAAAACAAAAAAGGATTATGGGTAGGGCTGGGGAAAGATAGAGGGATTGAAAGGTGACTACTAAGGAGTGTGCACTTTTTCTTTTTGGAGTAATGATATTGTTCTAAAATTTTTTGTGGTGATGAATACACAACACTGATTATCCTAAAAGCCCCTGAGTATACACTTTGGACGGACTGTATGGTATGTGATTATATCTCAATAAAACTGCTTTAAAGAAAAAAAAAAAAAAAAAAGTAAAGTTCTTGTACAATATGTATAATATGATACAGTTTTTTAAAATATTTTATGTATTTTTATACATATACATTGGAATTAATAATATGCATCCAATATATACATACATGCATATATACACATATTTGTATGTACATATATATATATTTATATGTGCATATATAAAAATCATATTATATAAAAAGCCCAGAAAGATATCCAGAATAACAAACTCTTACCAGTGGTTCTCTCAAGCAGGAATTATAGGAAACTGGCATTTTCCACATTACATATTTTTATAATGTTTCAACTTTTTAATAACAGCTATTTCATAATTTACAACTAATAGAAAAGAACCACTTGCATTTGCACATGGTAGAATAAACATATCCATCTATCTCCGTCCTTTCCCAAAACCCCACTAAAACAAAGAGAATAGGACAGAAGATGAAGGCAGTCGAGATGTCAACAAATTTTAGACAATGGAAAGCAGGTAGGTGAGGGGCAACTGAATCAACAGAGCAAAGAAAGCAGAAAACTAAGTGTTCTGTGGTGGGGGAGGCCAAAAAGCAACTAGCTGGTGGCAAGGACCCCAGAAAGGCATGGGATTGAGAGGTCCTAGGAAGGGGGGAGCCCTGGGTAGAGATGAAAACACGGGATTGTTTGCAAGCCTGTGCAAAAAGCAGTGAGGCCCCTAGATCACATCATTCACCCAAGCAGAGGCTTGAGGTCATCTCTAAAGAAGCTGAACTAGAGGGGCAGTGGATTCTAGAATGAGCAGCAAGTTAAGGGAGAGACTCCTAAATTAAGGTCTACATACTCAAAGAGTGAGCCCCACATTCCTTTCCCCCCGCTTGCAGCCTCCCTGCCTCAACCCCACCCCACCCCAGATATCTGGAGGATTCCTCTCCTCTGGGGATCAACCAAAAGGAAAAGACCATCAGATTCTGACAGCTGGAGTCACTCCAGTGAAGCTGCCTGGTCTCTGGCCCTAAAGCCCAAAAGGACACCCTCTAGTCCCTATACTGATACAAATTAAAACTTCTAATATGAGCTTTATCGCTCCTAGTTCTTAAATATGAACAGATCTAAAAAGGTTCTCTTGACATTTGAGGAAAATCTCCAAAATGAGACAGTGACCAAAAGCACTCAGAAAAAAAGGAGCTCAGAAGTAGCACAGACAACGCAAGCAGACAAAACTATTAAAAACAAGGCGATTGAATGTGAAGAGTGAAAAAGAAGAGATAGGATGATGCCAAGTTTTTGGCATGGGAAGTTGGGTTGATAGTGAAGAAGCCCTTCACAGAAAGAGGGAACACAGGAGAAGCAGGTTTAGAGGCAGAAAAGACAAAATGCCTATGGGATGGGTAGGTATTTTGACATATGGATCAGAAAGGATAGAAAGGGACAAGACACAGAGAATAGGAAAACCTTGACAGAACCTTGAGGAACCCCAACATTTAAGGCTCAGCAGAGAAAGAAGAGGTACTCACAAGAATACTCACCAGCAGTTGGAGAGGTAGGAAGTTCTAGAAGAGTGAGCAGCTGTAAAAACCAGAGTGTTTCAAATAGAGGAAATCATCAACAGTGCCAAACAAAGCTGGCAGGTCAAATGGAATGAGACCTGAAAAGGGTTCACTGGATTTATTGATAAACCAGGGGCAAAGCTGACCTCCTGGGCAATTTATGGCCAGGAGAATGACTGAAAGCCCTGGTTCTGAAGGCAGGCTGGCTGTCAGAAGGCCTAAAAGATGATGAGAGCATGCTCATTTACCCTATAGAAATGGACCAACCACAATGAAATTAGAAACATATAAGAGAACAAAAACAGAGCTCCCGACATTAAAAATAGGACAGCAGAAATGGAAAACATGACCAATAGGGAAATCAAAAGGCTGCCAGGCCTCATAGGCCATGGTAAGGGCTGTGGCTTTTACTTCCAGCAGGATGGAAAGCCATGGGATGCTGACAAAAGAGTGATGTGATATGACTTTTTACTCAGGCCATGGTTGAGAACAGAGACTGAACAGAGGGAAGGCTAGAGGCAGGAGACCAGCAAGGAGGCTACTGGAATCGTTCAGGGGAGAGACGATGGCTTGGACCTGGCTGGGAGTAGCTGGAGGTGCTGAAAAGAGGCTGGATTCTGGATACATTTTGAAGGTTGAATTGACATGATTTGTTGGCATTTTAACTGGGGTGTGGGAGAGCAAGAAGAGTCAAGGATGCCTCCCAGGTTTTTTTGACCCAAGTGCTGGAATAATGGACATTAGCATTATCTGAGAGGGGAAAGACTCACCAGGCAGGTCTGCAGGGAAGGTCAAGTTTTCAGTTTGGCATTTACTGAACTGTGACATCTCTTAGATGCTCAAGTGCAGCTGTCAAGTATGGAAGCCTCTGGAGTTCATGGGAGAGGTCCAGGCTGGGTGTTCACATTTGGGAATCATCACGAGATTTGATGAGATTGCCACGGCTGTGAGGAAGGTCAAGAAGCCGGGCAAGGACTGGGTGTTGGAGTATTTAGAAGAGAAGGAAGGGACAAAGGAGAGTTAGAACCAGCAGCCAAAGAGGGAGAAGGAATACCATGAGAGGATAGTAACCTAGAAGTCAAGAGAAGAAAGGGCTCTTGGAAGAAAGGAATGTATGGATGATGGACTGCCTAGTCCTGCTTGGTGGGTCAAATAAGAGGATGTTTAGGAACTGCCATGGATGTCAACAAATCTGTTGACGATAAAAAAAAGAGGTTTGGTTGAATCTTGGAAGCCTGGTGGGATGGATTTAAGAGAGAATAGAAGAGATTTTGGAAATATTGAGTATGGCTAGGAAACCTGATGTAAAGGGGATAGAGAAATCGGGTGCTAGTTGTAGGAGGAAGTGGGGACAAGAGAGAATTTTTCTTTTTTTAGGATGGGAAAAATAACAGCATTTATTTGCTGATGGAAATGATCCAGTAAACAGGGGAACTACTGATGCAGAAGAGAGAAGAAAGAATTGAGTAGGCATGAGGGAAACAGAGTACAGAGTGGAGGATTTCACCACAGATAGATTGTCCTTCTATTACAGCTGTAGATACTGCTGGGTGGGTAGACTTAGTGGTGGGAGCTTGCTGCTTCTATTTTCCCAGTAAAATAGGAAGCAAGGTCATCAGCTGAGAATGAGGAATGAAGAAATATTTATACTATATATATGGACACATGCTTTTATTTTCGCCTACTAATCCAGTAGTCATTTTTGGTTCAGCTTATTAATAAAATGAATAAAAATTAAAATATTCTTTATGTACATAAAGACATTATTTTGCAGTTTCTGGTATGATATGTTTTCCTTTAACATTACTAAAAGTGAGAAATAAATAATTCACTTTGGAAAAAAGACCACAAAAAAAAAACAAAGATCAATACGCCCAAACTTTTCCAAAGTTACAAACAAATAACCGGGTGGATTTAAGAGAGGTTGCAATTTGATAACCACCACCTCATTGCAAGTTTCTAAGTCAATGGAAATACAATTTCAGAATTCTAATTCTGGTAGGTGCTTAGAGAACAGGTATTCTCACTTTCTTGTTTTATGGTTTGAGAAATTGGCCCAGAGAGCCAAGGGATTGACTGATACGTATACTCCCGTGTATTAGTCAGCCAAAGGGGTGCTGATGCAAAATACCAGAAATCGGTTGGCTTTTATAAAGGTAAAAGCCTTACAGTCACAAGGCCCTAAAGCATAAGTTACTTCCCTCACCAAAGTCTGTTGCCACATTTTGGAGCAAGATGGCTGCCAGTATCTGCAAGGTTCAGCTTCCCTCTTCCTCTGAAGGCTCTGTGGTCCCAGCTTCTTCCAATATCAACTGCAGGCTGGCATAAGTCTTGTGCCTCTCCTGGGGCTCGTTTCTCTCCGGGCTCAGCTGCTCAGGGCTCTGGTCTCTGCAGCTGCAAACTATCAGGCAAATGGGTCGTCTCTCTTCCCAGGGCCTTTGCTGTATCTAATGGAGCCTTCTCTGTTTCCTCATGTATATGCTTCTCTGTGTTCTTCTCCTGTTTGTTTACTTCCCGGGACTCCAGCTCAAAAAAAAAAAAAAAAAAACCTCTCAACTCTGTCCTTTGTCATGTCTTTCCTCTGTGAGTCCCCACCAACCAAGGGGCGGGGACTCAATGCTCTACTGACATGGCCCAATCAAAGCCCTAATCATAATTTAATCAAGTAAAAGTGAAACCTCAGACAGACAAGTTTACAAACATAATCCAATATCTATTTTTGGAATTCATAAACAATATCAAACTGCTAAACCCTGGATCAAGCAATCAGCTAGAGACAGGTTGCAACCAAAACTCAGGTCTCCTAAATTCCAATAAAATAATTTCCTCTATACCCTCCTACCACTCAAAGGACTAAAAAGAAAACAATGTGAATTTTTTTAAAGCAGTGTGGCAGACATGGTTCACTGTTCCTGTTTCCTTATTGGTGTCCACTACAGGGGCTGGACAGGTTTCTTTTCCTAGCCACTCCTGCAGTTAAAGGTGGGCACTTGCCATATCTCTGGCCAATAAGACAGAAGCAGAATGCAGCTGGGGGCTTCCAGGAAAGTTGTGCTTTTCTGATCAATGAGCAGCTCAAGCTGGCACCACCCTTTTCCTACTCTTTCCTGCATGAAACTAGAAGAGCCACCTTGCAACTATGCAGTGTCACCTGCATAGGACAAGAGGCCAACATAACAAAGATGGTGACCTAGAAAGATACAGAAAGCCTGAGTCTTTGATGGCAGCACTAAACAGCTGAACCATACCAGTAACTGCCAACCACCAGAGTGCTTATGGAAGCAAATCCCAATTTGTTTAGGTCATTGTCAGACTTTCCCTAACTTACAAACAAATGCATTACTAATTAATGCAATCAGCATTCCCCGAGTACTTGGATATAAATGGGTATTACTTGAAAAGAGGTTCCTAGTCAAATATGGGTTAAATAAAATTAAGCAGGGAAATTATTTTGAAAAGACAGTGCTGGCAGCAACAATGTTTTTCAGTCTCTGAATCCCCACAAAACACATAGAGCAACTACGTAGCAAAACCAAAAACCGACTGTTTTAGTTTGCTAAAAGCTGCCAGAAGCAATATACTAGAAATGCCTTGGCATTTACAATCGGGATTTATTAATTTATAAGCTTATAGTTCTGAGGCTGTGAAAATGTCTAAATCAGGGCTTCATCAGGCGATGCTTTTTTCCCAGAGGACCGGCTGATGATGGTTCCGGATTCCTCTCATATGGTGAGCACATGGCAGTATCCACACGTCTCTCCCCTCTCTTCTGGGCCTCAATGCTTTCAGCTTCTGGCTTCAGTGTCTTCAGCTCAGCTTCTGTGTTCCATTGGTTTCAGCTTCTGGCTCCCAGGGCCTTCTCTCTCAGCTTCTGGGAGTTTCTCTGTGTTCCTGTGTTTCTCTGTGGCTTTTTGTGCTCTATTTTCATCCATTTGTAACAGACTCCAGTAAGAGGATTAAGATCCACCCTGGGTCATGCCGTACTGAAGTAATCTAATGAAAAGAGTCTACCCACAATAGGTATATACCCACAGGAATAGATTAGCCCTAAGGACATGATTTTCTGGGGTCTGCAAAAGCTTGAAACTGTCATATGCATAGTTTCCTCCAGGCAACTGCAGTATGAGGGCTGTGGGTTTGCCGAGAACATCATCCTTGCCTCCACCGGCTCTGCTAAGGAAGTGAGCAAGATCATCCCTGAGCTGAACAGGAAGCTCAAAGGCATGGCCTTCTGTGTTCCCACCCCCAATGTGTCCATCATGGATCTGACCTGCTGTATGGAGAAAGCAGCCAAATATGCCACCAAGAAAGTGGTGGAGCAGGTGTTAGAGGCCCCCTAAAGAGCATCCTGGGTGACACAAAGACCAAGTTGTCGCTTTGGACTTTAAGTGACACCCACTCTTCTACCTTTGATACTGGGTTTTGCATAGCCATTAATGACCACTTGGTCAAGCTTATTTTCTGGAATGAGAATGAACTTGGCTACACCAACAGGGTGGTAGACTTTATGGCCCACATGGCCTCCAAGGAGTAAGAAGCCCCTGGACCACCAGCCCCAGCAAAAGCATGAAAGGAAGGAAGGGCAATCAGCTGCTGGTGATGTTTGCCCCACCGTGATCCCCCAACACACCAAGAATCTCCCAAACACCACAGTTTCCATCCCAGACCCCTGAAGAAGGGTAGGGGCTTAGGGAGCTCCAGCTTTGTCATGTACCATCAATAAAGAACACTATAGGGGTCGGATGTAGCTCAACTGGTTGGGCGTCCGTCTCCCATATGGAGGGACCCGGGTTCGATCCCCGGGAACTCCCAGTAAAAAAAAAAAAAAGAACACTATACCCAGAAAAAAAAAAAAGCAACAGATAAGTATATAAATAAATCTAAGAGAACATTGGTTGTATAAAATGAGAATGATGTAATATAGGTGTCTAGATACATACAGAATTAAAATACGTTACAACAATAGCATATGAATAGGGTGAGTTAATGTGTACTAAGGACATTTCCTTGTCTAGGAAGAGGGTAAAAGGACCAATAAGGGGACTTCTGGGAAGATGGTGTCAGAGTAGGCAGGCAGGGCTCAACTCTCTCACAAAAACAATGAAGAAAGGGCAAAAAGCTGTCTGAGAGACCTGCTTTTGGGGTCAGCAGTCCAGGACAGTGACGCACAACCCCTGGGAAGGTGAAGGACAGAGAGAGGAAGAAGCCGAAATGACTACCATGAGTTACTAAACCCCTATGGCAGCCAGAAGGGCACCCATCCCCCACACTCAAGGTGTACAGCCTGGATAAAACCCGTGGCTCACTGCAGCCACCTGAGAGGAACAGACGTCTTCCTCCCTGGGAAGAGGGTAGAGAGTGGTTTCTCTTCAGTGAATTTGGCCAGCAGACACCACTTTGAATCTCGGCTCTGGCCAGACCAGAATCACAGGCAAGCAGAGTTTGAAAGAAACACCTCTGTGGAAAGGTTTGCTAACGAGCTCCATCTGCTGGCTGGCTGGAAAACAGCAAGGAGAAAAACTGCTTTTATGAGTCTCTTGTCCCAGCCCCTTGGAGCACAGCTGTGCCCCATTAGTGAGTACCTGGCCCAACTTTGTTAACTTAAGCTGGGCAATTTTAAAGACTCAGAATAAGGTGAACGAAAAATCAAAGAAAAGCTGTGGGAAAAAAAAAAAAAAAAAACAAACACTAGGCAAGAGAAAGAAATTGACCGTCAGAGTAAATTCACCAACATATTCAGATGCCTAGACACCAGCAAAAAATTACAAGCCATACTAGGAAACAGGAAGAGACGGCCCAGACAAAGGAACAAACCAAATATGTGGACAAGATACAGGTTTTAAGACAATCAGTGATAATCATCCAAATCTCCAAAATCAATTCAAAGAGTTAAAAAAAAGACATGATTAAAGAAATAAAGAATATTAATAAGACACTGGGTGAACATAAATAACAACTGGAAAGCCTGAAAAGAAAAGTAACAGAACCTATGAGAATGAAAGACACAATGGATGAGATTAAAAATACATTAGAAGCATATAATAGCAAATTTGAATTGATGGAAGATGGAATTAGTGATATCGAGGACAGAGCATCTGAACTTGAAAAGACAGGAGAACAGAAAGAGAAAAGAATGGAAAAAATGGAACAGAGTCTCAGGGAATTGAATAACACCATGAAACACACAAACATTCGCATTACTGTGTCCCAGAAGGAGAATATAATGGAAAAGGGGCAGAAAGAATATTTGAGGAAATAATAACCAAAAACTTCCCAACCCTTATAAAACACATAGAAGGACAATGCACACCAAACAGAATAAATCCAAAAAGACCTACTCCAAGACACCTACTATTTGGAATGACAATTATCAGAGATAAAGAAAGGATTTTGAAAACAGCAAGAGAAAAGCAAAACATCACAAACAAGGGAACCTCAATAAGATTAAATGCCAACCTATCATCAGAAACCATGGAGCCGAGAAGAAAGTGGTATGATGTATTTAAGGCACTGAAAGAAAAAAACTGCTAGCCAAGAATTCTGTATTGGGCAAAACTGTCCTTCAAAAATGAGGGTGAGTTTAAAGTCTACATAGACAAACAAAAACTGAGAGAGTATGTTAACAAAAGACCAGATTTACAAGAGATATTTAAGGGAGTGCTGCAAACTGAAAGGAAAAAAGAAGGGCAAGAAACTTGGAGAAGAGTGTAGATATGAAGATTATTAGTAAGAGCAAGTTAAAAAGTAAAAAAGACAGACAATAGTAAGATATGACAATGGAAAGCCAAAGGATAAAATGGACGAAGTAAGTAATGCATTTACAGTAATAATATTGAATGTTAGTGGCTTGAACTCCCCAATCCAAAGACATAGACTGGGGAGCAAATGTGGCTCAAGTGGTTGAGCGCCTGCTACCCACATGGAAGGTCCTGGGTTCAGTCCCCCAGTGCCTCTTAAAAAAACAAAAAAACAAAAATAAACATAGAAACAAATGAAAAAACTAACTCAGGGGAGCCGACGTGACTCAGTGGTTGAATGCCAGCTTCCCGCATACAAGGTCCCAGGTTCAATCCAGGGACCCAGGACCACAAAAAAAAATAAAATAAAATTTTTTTTAAAATGAGCCATCTATATGCTATCTACAACAGACTCACCTCAGATGTAAGGACACAACCAGGCTGAAAGCAAAAGGTTGGAAAAAGATATTCCACCCAAATAACCAAGAAAGATCTGGAGTAGCAATACTAATGTTGGGCAAAATAGATTTTAAATGCAAAACTGTTATAAGGGATGAAGAAGGTCATTATATATTAATAAAAGGGGCAATTCACCAAGAATAAATAACTATAAAAAATATTTATGCACCTAACCTGGGTGCACCAAGATACATGAGGCACACACTGGCAAAACTGAAGGGAGAAATGGATGTCTCTACAATAATAGTTGGAGACTTCAATACATCACTCAGCATTGGATAGAACATCTGGACAGATGATTAATAAAGAAACAGAGAGCTTGAATAATATGATAAATGAACTGGACCCAACAGACATATTTATAGGGCATTATACCCCAAAACATCAGTATATACATTCTTTTCAAGTGCTCATGAATCCTTCTCCAGGATAGACCAATTATCAAATTTATTTGGAAGGGTTAAAGGGCCCCAAATACCCAAAAATGACTTAAAAAAGAATGAAGTTGGAGGACTCCCACTTCCTGGCTTTAAAGCATATTATTTAGCTACAGAGGTTAAAAAAAAAAAAACAGCATGGTACTGGCATAGAGAGTGACCAATGGACCCAAATCATGAACTCAAAAAAAGACCCTCACATCTACAATCAAGTAATTTTTGTCAAGGCTGTCAAAACTACCCAGCTAGGCCAGAACAGTTTATTCAACAAATGGTGCTGGGAGAACTGGATATCCATATCCCAAAGAAAGAAAGAGGTCCCCTATCTCATACCTTACACAAAAATTAACTCAAAATGGATAAAGGACCTAAACATAAAAGCTAGAACCATAAAACTCCTAGAAGAAAATGTAGGAAAACATTTTCAAGATCTTGTGATAGGCAGTAGTTTCTTAAACCTTACACGCAAAACACAAGTAACAAAAGAAAAAATTAGTTAAGTGGGACCTCCTCAAAATTAAACACTTTTGTGCTTCAAAAGACTTTGTTAAGAAGGCAGCCTACTCAATAGGAGAAAATATTTGGAAACTACATATCCAATAAGGGATATCCATGTTATATAAAGAGATCATATAACTCAGTGATAAAAAGACAAGCAACCCAATTTAAAAATGGGCAAAAGACTAGAATAGACATTTCTCCAGAGAAGAAATACAAATGGCCAAAAGAACATGAAAAAATACTCAACAAAACTAGCTATTATGGAAGTGCAGATAAAAACTACAATGAGATACTATCTCACACCTTATAGAATGGCCATTATTTGAAAAACAGAAAACTACAAGTGCTGGAAAGGATGTAAAGGATCATTCCTTCACTATTAGCGGGACTATAGAATGTGCAATCTCTGTGGAAAACAGTTAGGCAGTACCTCAAAGAAGCTGAATATAGAAATGCCATATAAGTCAGCAATCCCGTTACTAGGTAAAAGAGCAGAACTGAAAGCAAGGATGAAAACTGACGTTTGCACACCAATGTTCACAGCAGCATTATTCACAATTGCTAAAATATGGAACCAGCGCAAGAGTCCATCAACCAAAGAACAGATAAACAAAATGTGGTATATATACACAATGGAATTCTATTCAGCTGTAAGAAGAAATAAAATTAGGATGAAAATGACAATGAAAATGACGGATGAACCTAGAGGGTATTATGTTGAGTGAAATAAGCCAGACACAAAAGGACGAATATTGTATGGTCTCACTAATATGAACCTAATACTATGAGTATTTACTCTTGGAGGTAAACTCTAGAGCAGGGGTTCTTAACAAGGGGTCTGTGAGTTTGAACTGAAATTCAAAAAACATTATTCTTGTGGGGACGTGTTGGTGTGGGTGTGGTATATTTATTAAATAACACACAGTATAGTTAGTGTGGACTTAGTAAGGCGTCCGTGCTTTTCACCTGACTGGCAAAGGGGTCCATGGAACAAAAAAGGTTAAGAACCCCTGCTCTAGAGTATAGGTTACTAGGAAATAGAATGTGGGTTGAGAATGGGACCTTATGCTTAATGTATATAGCATTATTAATAAGGTTAATTGTAAAAGTGTGGAAATGAAGAGTTGAGAGTAATACATTATAATGAGTATAACTAACACTGCTAATTTATAAATGTGGTTGTGGCTGAAAGGAGTAGTCTGTGGCCATGTCAATTGAAAGGAAACTAGAGAATAATGTAAGGAATGTATAACGGTGATCTTGGTGGTGGATGAAAACCGTGGTTAACAGTATAAATATTTGGATGTTTTTTTGCTTTATTAATATGTATCAATAAAATATTGATAAATATAAGAAAAAATAGTATAAATATAAGAATGCTCCTCTTTTACATGGTGATACACAGTATGTAAGTAATGTAACTTATGGACAATAAGTATGTAAGTAATGTAACTTATGGACAATAGTTAACAGCAATATTGTAATATTTTTGCAGTAATGGTAAAGAAGATGTTATATCAGTCCTAAGGGACAACAATAGGGGAATATAAGAGGATATGGGATTTTTCCTTTCAGAGTAATAAAAATGTTCTACTGACGGGATGACAGTACAACTCCTGTGATGAAAATGAGAGCCACTAGGGAAGCGGCTGTGGCTCAATCAGTGGGGCTACCGTTTGCCATGTGGGGGGCCCCGGGTTCGGTTCCCGGGGCCTCCTGGTGGGGGCGGGCCTGCCCGCACGGTGTGGTTGGCTGACCCGGTGAGCACAAGCAGCAGGGGGAGGGTAAATGAATAAATAAATAAAATCTTTAAAAAAGAAAATGAGAGCCACTGAATGTACACTTTGAATGGACTGTACAAAGCATGGGGCTGTATAACACAAGGAATCCAGTGGTGGATGATGGACTCTGGATAACAGGACAAATATGAGAATGTTCTCTCCTGAACAATAACAAACACACAATACTAATATAGGGCTTTAATAATAGGGTGGGTTGGGGGAAAATCACACTAAATGTAAGATATGAGCTATAGTTCGTAGTAATATTTTGATGATGCTCTTTCATAGTTTGTAACAAATGTTTCACAACAAGGCAAAGTGTTGGTGGTGGGGAGCTGTATGGGAGCCTTGTATGATGATATGCATGTTTGTTTTGAAAATTCACAAATTTTACTATACATTTGTTTATACATTCATGTATGAAGGCTATACTTCAAAAAAATTTTTGCATTAAAAAAAAAGACCAATAACATTAGGCTCTGGGAAGTGGATGTGGCTCAAGCGATTGAGCTCCTGCCTACCACAAGTTCAGTTTCTGATGTCTCCTAAAGAGGACAAACAGGACAGCAAGGTGATGTGATGTGGTGGTGCAGTGAGATGATGCAACAAGAGACCCAAGGAGGAAAACATAATGAGAGACATAACAAAGCAGGGAGCAGAGCTGGCTCAAGTGATTGGGCGCCTCCCTCCCACATGGGAGCTCCTGGATTCAATTTCTGGTGCCACCTGAAAAGAAGACCAGCACACAACAAACAAACACAGCAAATGC
Source organism: Tolypeutes matacus (assembly GCA_026826555.1). Classification (NCBI taxonomy): domain Eukaryota; kingdom Metazoa; phylum Chordata; class Mammalia; order Cingulata; family Chlamyphoridae; genus Tolypeutes; species Tolypeutes matacus. The sequence goes on along the minus strand of JAKSZT010054517.1, from coordinate 3,767,247 downwards.
AAACAATGAGGGGGTGAGGAGAAATAAATAAATCTTTTTTGAAAAATTAGACTCTGGTAAGTTACAGATATGCATTATATTCTTTAAGGAAGCCACTAAAAGAAGAGTTAAAGAGTATATACTTTCTAAGCTAACAGAGAGGGAAATAATTGAATAAAAAAAATAGTTGAATAAAACAAAAACAAAGGGACCTACAATAATGGCAAACAAGGCAACCCAGGTCAACTCTCCCAATGAGAACAAGAAAAATGAGGGAAAAAAAATATTTGAAGGTATTGGAGAGCTACCAAGACAGTGAAGAAGGACGAGGACAAGGTTCAAGAGAAAAAGGAAAACTAGAGCAGTGAACTCTGCCACCTGATAGTTGTAGCTGGAATGGTTGTTGTCCCATTAGGAGCTTCACTGTTAAAGATACAAAAACAGGGAGGTGGGGAAGAGCAGAGCCCCTCACAAGTACATAAAGAAAAGATTTAGGAAAACACACATAGGCCAAGTTTGCTTGCAAGTTCATCAAGAAACCTTGGGTGATGTTTCAGATTAAGAAAGATATACTGTCTGAGAAATGAAATGGAAGAGGGTTTAGAAAGGGGAAAATGGGGAGAGAAGGGAGAGGAGGGAGAGAGAACCCTTAACATTTCAGTTTAAAGAAAAACAACTACATTCTTTTTTTTTTTTTTTTTTTTTTTTTTTAAGATTTTATTTATTTATTCATTTATCCCCCCCTTGCTGCTTGTGCTCGCTGGGTCAGCTAACCACGCCGTGTGGGCGGGCTTGCCTTCACCAGGAGGCTCCGGGAACCGAACCCGGGGCCTCCCATATGGTAAACGGGAGCCCTACTGATTGAGCCACAGCCGCTTCCCTAAAACAACTACATTCATGATGGCTGTCAGCTCAACCCCCGAAACATACACCATACCTGGCCCCTTCTCTCCCTCTCCACTGCCACTGCCCCTGCCTGAGCCCTGACATCTTTTCCTGGGACAACTCCACTTGCATCCTCAACGGTTTCCCTCACAGCTGTGACTCTCTCTTGCAGTTTATCATATGGCGGCTAAAGCGAGCCAAACTGAAAACAGCAGCAGCCTCACGAAATGCTCACTCCCTTTGCCAAAGTCCATTTATTCCCCCAAGTTCTGCCCTACATCAAGTCAATTTGCCAGACTTGCCAGTGTCTTGAAAGAGCTCATTTACTTCTACAGACAAACACTTTTTTCCCCAAAGAAGGTTTTCAATACCCTAGTTTACTTTAAAAAAAAAAAAAAAAAGATTCTTTCATATGCTCGTTCAATTAATAAGTACTAAGTAGCCTACTATGTATTAGGTAACGCTCCTACCTGCTGGAGCTGGGGAAGGGACAGGTGAGGGACAGAACCTGTGCTATAATAAAGACTACATATAGGCTTGATTTATTGATAAAATAAAAACCTAAAACCAACTCGTAGTTAATTTGATATTCTAGGCTACTACTACCTGGCTTTAGAGGGAAATACTCTTCCAAAAGTCTTTTGAATCCACAAATACAAGAACTTTCTGGCCACGCATCTGCAAAAAGGAAAAACAAAGGAGATATGCATCTTAAAACTTCGGCTTATGTCATCAGTCTTCTGGAAAGGAGAAGGGACTTTTAAGGCCCCAGGGGAGGGATGCTGGGACAAGTCAAAAAATGGCACCATCGCTGATCTTGCATCAATCAGGGAGTAGGCTGGGGTAGATTTATAAAGTCCAAATCAAGATTATAAAAAGAAAAATTTTTTTTGGAAACTATTTTGTCAATGGAAAGTCACAGATTTCAGAGCTGGGGAAAGGAAAGTGCACGACAATGCTTTTGTTCAGGTTATTCTTCCTGCCTAAAATGCCTGGCGAACGCCCCCTTATTCATCAAGGCTCATCTTCAACACGTGCTCCTATTGAAGCCTTCCTACACCTTCCCCAAGCACAGTGGGCAGCTTTGTACTCTCAGGACTCCATGCAAAGCCCTAGTGGAACACTGGGACACCATCTCACAGCATTCGGCTGGTGGGGTGTTGGCTGTTCCCTCTGCACTGTGAGCTGGAGGGAACCTTAGAGTATCCCCAATACCTAGCATGGGGCCTGGGACACAAAAACAGTTGATTTGACTTGTCCAGTTCATCTCTGGGCCCAGTCTAGAACACTCTTCAGGACATGACTAAAACCTGACCTCCCCCGGGAAGTCACCACTGGCCATGCTAGCTTGGCTGCTCTTGCCGCATGCACCTGTGGCACTACATTCTTCTCCTCTGGGTACATACTCTGCTTTATTGCTGTTGCTTGTTTAAGGTCTGTCAACCCTGACTGACTTTAAACTTTCATGAGGGCATGGACAAGAAATGACTTATTCACCTTGTATGCTCAGAGGCTACACCAATACATTTTTGTTGAATGAATAAATGGATGCCTTTGACATACCTGATCAAGAGCAGTAGGAAATGATTTTTCTTAGAACATGTTTAGATTTTTTTCTAGAAGAATCTTTATAGCTTACCCTTTGTGGGGTACATCTGAGAACATGAATAAAAACACTCTCTGGCTTATTTTATATCTGCAGATTCCTAAATATCTTTTCATCTGAACATTCCGCAATGCAAAGTAGGCACCAAGGTCTCCGACTAAAGGAGATTGGAGAATTGAGAATCATCCCCGCACTTTAACCAAAAAGGGAAGACAAGGGGAAAGTCACTGCAGGCAGGTGATGACTGATAAGCTCACCTGGTGCGCAGTTCTCTTAACCGGCCCCTTCGGTTTCCAGATTGGGGGACGTGCCGTTGCACGGGATGGCTGGTACCAGGTAACCGGCTCCGGATCACAGAGAAGGCGGGAGACTTTTTGTTGGACAGTATCTTTGGGAAAGGAGGTTTCTTATCGGCACCATCCCTGAAAGACCTTAATATTGAGGAGTAAGGTGGAAAGAAGAGAATCAAATCGTCTCTGCACGTGATGCAAATATGTTGAACTAAACAGGTAAAATTCAATTGATAAGCTCATCCAGACAAATAATAACTATGCTACAAGGTCAATATGCAGCCCAATCTGTGACAGAAACGCCTGCCAGCTACTGGAAGAGGGTACTATTGGGGTCTGCTCCAGGCAGGAACTACACGGCTGTGTCATTTTAGGAGGAATGATTTCTAAACTAGAAACAAATTTGTATACATTTTTAAAAGGCAATTGGGCAAGATTTTCAGATAATGCAATTTTTATATCTATATGAAATCACATTCTTTTAATAAATACTAACTTTCTCATTTTTAATCCCACCTCAGAAACAGTAAGAGTATCTCTCACAATTATGGAAGGAAAAATCAGAGGCAGAACTCTGTGGTGGTGGGTTGGAAGCAGAGATACTGGTATGAACTTTTTTATTTTTTTAACTTTATTTTGTACATTTAATAATTGAAAATATAAATAATTTTAAAAATAAAAGGAAAACACAGTTGAATAAAAATATACATTTCTCAATTAAATATACTAGATACATATAAAAAATTTTTTTAAATCTTACAATGTTACACAATATATTTGGTTCATTGTAACGCAATCATACAGTATTTGTCTTTTTGTATTTGGCTTGCTTTGTGTTATGAACTTATGATTCTTTAAGAACATATATGTCAGTGCTCTGCCCAGAGGAAATATGTACAAGCAATGACATCCTGGTAGCAATGAGCATACCTAAAGCCCAGATACTGACTTGAAGATACCATTCCCTTGTGAATATTCTCGCTGACCTGATTTTGTGATAATTAGGGTAGGCTAAACATATGCTATATTAGAAATCATGCTCCCTAGGTCTGGTTTTTAGAATGCTAAATGGTGATAAACTAAGCCTCATTTATTATATGACCATCCTATACGGGAAATGACTGTAACTCCAGGTATCTTTGGTCAACCTTAAGAGATATAGCAGGGGGATGGATGAGGCTCAAATGGTTGGTTGTCTGTCTCCCTGACGTAACAGGAGAGTGACACAAGGGAGAGCCAAGATGAGACGCGCCAAAAAACCAGGAACTAAGTTGGCGCAGGCAGTAGGATGCCTCTCTCCCACACTGGAGGTTCTGAGGATCGACTCCCAATGAAGGCAGGAGGAGAAGGATGAGAAGAGAGGGCAGGAAACAGGCATAGAGAGTTGCCCAGCAAATGGCACAAAAACAGCAAAAACGGGGAAGGGTATAAAAATGGATAAATGTAAATAAATAAATAAATAAATCCTCAAAAAAAAAAGTATAGTGGAGTAAGATATGGACTATAGTTAGTAATACTTTGATGAGGCTCTTTCATAATTTGTTAACAAATGTTTCACAACAATGCAAAGTATTTGTGGTGGGGTGATATGTGGAATCCCTGTGTGATGTTATGCGTGTTTGTTTTGTAAGTTCACAATGGTTACTGAACACTAATAGTTTATGTATGTTCATGCACGAATAATATACTTCAATAAATTGTTTAAAAAAAAAAACTCTCATTGGGGAGCAGATGTAGTTCAGTGGTTGAGCGCCTGTTTCCCATGTATAAGGTCCCAGGTTTGACCCCCAGTACCTCCAAAAAAAAAAGATGACTCTACAGCCGGCTGCAGGTCTGCCTTCTCCCTAGACTCATTTGTTTAGCCACTTTCCCCTACATTCCCAACAGCAACCAAGGACACCTTATAATATGGCTCCATTTGGGAGCATCCAAGTGGTCCCTGCCAGCCTCACATGCTCCATGCTGGTACCCATTCAAGATGGGCCAATGGGTCTTACAATCCCTGCAGTCAGTGTGAATCACAAAACCATGGGCTCTTCTGGGGACACCATCACAGACGTTTCCAGCACTACGAATTCCACGGGAGTGGCTGAAGTAAGCCACTTCCGCCATTACGCATGGACGCCATCAATATTTTAGGCCAACACAAACATGACCTCACAGGGGCATCCACCAGGACTCGCTCTGGATGCTGTAAAACTGCAGGTCCTAACTGCAGACCCTTCCCCACAAAGCAAGCCCAGCCCTCAGGCACACATTTCCCAGTTTCTAGATTGTGAACATCGCATTGCCTATTTTAATTCCCTCAGGCGGTCAAGTACTTATTGATGAACAGGGAGCTTCTGAAATTCCAGCCTTCCGAAGCAAAGCATGGGAGACCCCAAACCCACATCAGGAGCCAGCGCCCATCAGGTCAGCAGGACTGAATCTCCTTGGGGGATCACACCTCAAGTCCAGTGGGAAAATGCAAAAATACTACTAGATCCACCTGTCCCCACAAGTGACCAGGTGAGACTCCATGGCCCAAAGAAAATGGCCATGGACAAGGCTGCCCCAGTCAATCATGTGAAGCCAAAGCAGAAACCTGCCTCTGTCTAGGAGAAACAAGTACCTGCGTGTGAGCCTCTGCTGAAGGCCCAGCCCAGCGACCACACAGAGCCCTCAGGCCACCAGGCTCTCTCTCCAGATGGAGAGAGGCACTGGCCTGCTGGGTCACCCCAGAGGCGGGTCAACATGCAGTTCAGTGACACGAGCAGCAATGATGATGAGAACAGGCAACCTAGTGGCTTTTGCATTTTATTTTTTAACACTTAAAGGTTTTTTTGAAAACCTTCCTTCCCTTACGCACATTTTCCTTACAAACACATAATCTTGGTGCAATCGTGAACTTCTTTTTTTGTTTTGTTTTGTTTTTTGTTTTTTTTTTACCGGGAGGTCCCAGGGATCGAACCCGGGTCCCTCCATATGGGAGACGGACGCCCAACCAGTTGAGCCACATCCGCCCCCAATCGTGAACTTCTGACCAACAACTGTTGTTTCATGTCACTCCAGCCATTTTTGTACATGTTGTACAGACAATTGTGCCTTTTAGTTTTATGTTTAGAAACTGTACATATTGTGAAGTACCTATATGCATAAAATATATATTATATATGTATATTAAAACCAGGTAGTTGTTTGTGTTTATTAAGAAAAACCTGTCAAATAAATCACATGATTAAATTATATGTAGCACTGTTAAATATGAATTTTTATGGTTGTGGGGCAGAGCTTCTGTGTACAAATTAGTATGTAGACTCCATATTTATTGTATTCAGATTACTCTTTGAAAATGGGTCTATCCTTGTATAAGACAGTAACTTTATACTTCAGACAGACTTTCTGTGTTATGAAATGTTTCAGTAAAACGTTACATACTGAAAAAAAATTTTTTTTAAAAAAAAGAAAATACGCTGTGGAAATAAACCATCCAAATTAAAAACTACAGTGATCATGTTTTGGGTCATAAAGTTTAAAATATTTCAAAAGCTTGAAATCATACATAGTATGTTCTGTGATCACAATGCAATTAAGCATAAATCAATAACCTAAAGATAATTAGAAAATCCTCATATATTTGGAAAACAAGAAATATATATCTAAGAAACACATGGATCAAAGAAAATTCATAATGGAAAATAACAAATATGTTCAACTGGTAATAAAAACACTACAGTACATATAAAATATGGAATGCAACTAGAGCTATACTTAGAAGAAAATGTATAACATTAAAAGCATAAATTATAAGAGAATTAAGACTGAATATCAAGGTGTTAAGCATGCAGATTAAGAAGTTAGAAAAGGAACATCAAATTAAACTCAAAGAAAGTACAAGAAAATAATAAAGAGCAGAAATTAGTGCAATGGCATGTCAGGAATCCCCAAAACAACCCCTAGGTTAGGTAACTTGCTAGAAGGACTCATAGGACCCAGCATATAGTTGTATTCATGGCTATGATTTGTTATAAGAAAGGATACAAAGCAAAATTAGCAAAAAGAAAAGGCTCACGAGGTTGTAGCTTGGCAGAAACCAGACCAAGCTTCCAAGAGTCCTCTACCAATAAAGTCACAGAGGACGCTCTTAATTCCTCTAACACCCAATTGTGACAACACATATGAAGTCTTGTCTACCAGGGAAGCGTCACTAGAGACTCTTCCAGGGTTTTCAAGGGGTCAAATAGGCATTCTCTGCCTAGCTAGCACCTATGGATTTTCCAGACTCACAGAAGGAGAGCAGTCATTCAGCATACACCACATTTTTACACAAGTATTCTATGTACAGTTAACCACCCTTCACTCAGGGAATGGTGGGAAACCCTCCTGAAATCCAAGTTTCCATATGTCCGCCAAGGACCAACCTTGCAAGCAGGCCTTTCTAAAGAGAGCAGTCTCAGGCATGCGAGGTTAAGCCTCTTCTACACACATAGTGATTTTGGTGATGGATGAAAATTGTGGTTAATAGTATAAATATAAAAATGTACTTCTTTTACAAAGTGTTAAGAATATGGCGATACATGGGAAAATTACAAGTAATGTAACTTATAGATGATAATTATGTAATATTTTTGTAGCAAAGGCAAAGAAGATTTTATATCACATGAACGACATAGTTTCTTCCGTTGCTAGAATCACAATAAGTCTATAGTAGAATACCAGTAAGTCTACTTTAGTCCATAGTTCATTCCCCAGTCCTGAGGATTTGGGGATGGTGTTGCCTATTCCACCTCTAATTGAGAGGCGGCTTTGATCCCATGGGACAGATGGATGGGACTCTCTTGCTTGCAGTTGTAGACTCTATTGGTTCCTTGGGATGGTCGTTGTCCATCATCATCTCGTTAGTTGTCCTGGGTGAGTCCAATGACAAAGTTCAAATTTAAAACTACCTTCTTGCTCTACCCATTCCATGTTCCCATTACCCTCAGCAAGCAACTCAGCTGGCCGTGGTTCTTTGCCAGTGGGGTGAAACAAACTTTCATTCCTGAAGATTCTGGGCCATTGTTAGTCCTGCTTGGATTGGGTTGTTGCCATTTTCCACTGACTTTAATCATGGGGCATCGCAGTACTAAGAGACGCCCTAGAGGATCTCCTGTATTCCAGGGAAACTCTTCTTTACTCCCATTGTGTAGATGTAGTCCTATTTACTTTTTTTTTTTTTAAAGATTTTATTTATTTATTCATCCATCCCCCCCTTGCTGCTTGTGCTCGCTGGGTCAGCCAACCACGCCTTGCGGGCGGGCCCGCCCCCACCAGGAAGCCCCGGGAACTGAACCCGGGGCCTCCCATATGGTAAACGGGATTGAGCCACAGCCGCTTCCCCCTATTTACCCTTGATAGTCAGGATCAATCACTCCAGCCAGTACAGTAATTCCCTTCTTTGCTGTTGATTCAGAGGCAGAGGAGCCCAAAGTGGCCAGGTGGCAGTCTTGACTTCCAGTTCAATGGAATCACTGTTGTGTTCCCTGGTAGCAACACTCCTTTTTCAGAACTCAGACCTGCAGACCAGCAGAGCTTAAGGTTGCAGGGACAAGAAGCAAAAATTGTCCTAGTGGATCACTAGAGGTAATAATGAGTGGTGCCACTCCAATTTCCACCCCTTGATTCCTGGACCCATGAACCCTGGTTATGAGAGAAATAGGACCATAGAGTAGATGCTGATTTAGAGCATACACAGCCTCCTGGAGAACACTGCCCCAGCCCTGCAAGGTATTGCCACCTAGTTGGCACGGTAATCGAGTCTTCAAAAGGCCATTCCACCATTCTATCAATCCAACTGCTTCAGATGATGGGGAACATGGTAAGACCAGTGAATTCCATGGGCATGTGCCCATTCCCACACATCATTTGCTGTGAAATGGGTTCCTTGATCAGAAGCAATGCTGTGTGGAATGCTATGGTGGTGGATAAGACATTCGTTAAGTCCATGGATGGTAGTTTTGGAAGAACCATTGCATGCAGGGAACGCAAACCCATATCCAGAGTATGTGTCTATTCCAGTTAAAACAAATCGCTGCCCATTCCATGATGGAAATGGTCCAATGTAGTCAACCTGCCATCAGATGGCAAGATGATCACTTCGGGGAATGGTGCCATATGTGGGCCGAGTATGGGTCTCTGCTGCTGGCAGACTGGGCACTCGGCAGTGGCTGTACCAAGTCAGCCTTGATGAAGGAAAGTCCATGTTGCTGAGCCCATGCATAACCTCCATCCCTTCCTCCATGGCCACTTGGTTCATGCCCATTGGGTGGGGAAAGAGGCTGAGCATTAGCCACAGAGCGGGTCATCTTATCCACTTGATTATTAAAATCTTCCTCTGCTGAAGTCATTCTCTGGTAAGCATTCATGAGGAACGCAAATATTTTCATGTTTTTTGCCCAATCAGAAAGATCAATACACACCTCTTCTCCAGACCTCTTTGTCACCAATCAGTGCCCATGAATCAGTGTACAAAAGCACCTCTGGCCATTTCTTCTTCCAAGCAAAATGAACAACCAGGTGCACTGCTTGAAGTTCTGCCCACTTAGAGGATTTGCCCTCCCCACTATCCTTAAGGGACATCCCAGAAAGGGGCTGCAGTGCTGCAGCTGTCCACTTGCAGGTGGTACCTGCTTATTGTGCAGAACCATCTGTTAACCAGGCCTGAGTTTTCTCTTCCTCAGTCAAGTGACTGTAAGGGACTCCCCAAGAAGCCAAAGCTGGGGGATGAGAAAGAGAAGGTAACATGACAGGGGTGGTGACCACAGGCATTTGGGCTACTTCCTCATGTAATTTACTTGTGCCTTCAGGACCCACTCAAGCCGTATCTCGTATACACCACTTCCACTTTATTATGGAGTGCTACTGTACATGCCCAACTTTATGGTTTGGTGAGTCAGACAATATCCAGCTCATGACAGGCAATTCAGGTCTCATGGTAATTTGGTGGCCCATGGTTAAGCATTCAGTCTCTATAAGACCCAGAAGCAGGTCAAAAGCTGTTTCTCAAAAGGAGAGCAGTTATCTACAGAGGATCTCAGGGCTTTGCTCCAAAATCCTCAGGGTCTACATTGTGACTCTCCAAAGGGGCCTGCCAAAGACTCCAGGTGGCATCTCTATTTGATTCTGACACTTCCAGCACCATTGGATCTGCTGGATCATATGGTCCAAGTGGTAGTTCAGCTTGCACAGCAGACTGGACCTGTAGCAGAGCCTCCTCTTGTTCTGGTCCCCAATCAAAACTAGTAGCTTTTCTGGTCACTCAGTAAATGGGCCAGAGTAGCACACTCAAATGAAGAATGTGTTGTATGCAAAATGTGAAGAGACCAACCAAGTGTTGAATTTTTTTTTTTTTTTTTTTTTTTAAGATTTATTTATTTACTTTATCCATTTTAAACGCCCCCTTCCCCATTTGCTGTTTTGTGTCCATTCGCTGGGCAATTCTCTGTGTCTGTTTCCTGCCATCTCTTCTCATCCTCCTCCTCCAGTCTTCACCGGGATTCAATCCTGAAGACCTCCGATGTAGGAGAGAGGTGTTCTGCCACCTGTACCACCTCAGTTCCTGGTTTTCGGAGCTTTTGGAGCATCTCGTCTTGTCTCTCCCCTGCGTCTCTCTCCTGTTACGTCATCATCTTGCTGCATGGCTCCCAGGGCCTGGCAGCCCATGTGTCTTCTATATATATATATGTTTTTTTATTTTACCGGGAGGTCCCGGGGATCGAACCCAGGTCCCTCCATATGGCAGACGGACGCCCAACCATCTGAGCCACATCCGCCCCCCTGTGCCTCTTTTTTAGTCGTAGGAGGGGCCAGATGCAACAGCTTATCTTTCACATTAGAAGGGATATCTCAACATGCCCCACACCACTGGATACCTAGAAATTTCACTGAGGTGGAAGGCCCCTGTATTTTTGTTGGATTTATCTCTCATCCTCTCTCACGCAAAAGCCTTACCAATAAGTCTAGAGTCATTGCTACTTCTTGCTCACTAGGTCCTACCAACATGATATCATCAATATAATGGACCAGTGTGATGTCTCGTGGGAGGGAGAGATGATCAAGGTCCCTGCAGACAATATTATGACATAGGGCTGGAGAGTTGATATACCCGAGGCAGGACAGTGAAGGTATATTGCTGGCCTTGCCAGCTGAAAGCAAACTGTTGCTGGTGGCCCTTACTAATGGGAATTGAGAAAAAGGAATTTGTCAGATTAACAGCTGCACACCAGGTACCAGGGGACGTGTTGATTTGCTTAAGCAATGATACCACACCTGGGACAGCAGCTGCAACTGGAGTCACCACCTGGTTAAGTTTACGATAATTTACTGTCATCCTCCCAGATCCATCTGTTTTCTGCACAGGCCAAACAGGGGAGTTAAATGGGGATGCAGTGGGAATCACCACCCCATATCCTTCAGATCCTTGATGGTGGCACTAATCTCAGCAATCCCTCCAGGAATCCAGTATTGCTTTTTTTTTTTTTTTTTTTTTTTTGGTTTTTATAAAGGGTATTTATATGGGGTAGAAACTCAGTTACCAGGCCATAAAGTGTAAGTTACTTCTCTTAAACAGTATTGCTTCTGATTTACTATTTTGCTAGGTAGGGGCAGTGCTAGTGGCTTCCACTTGGCCTTTCTTACCATAACAGCCCTCACTCCACAAGTCAGGGATCCAATGTGGGGATTCTGCCAGTTACTGAGTATGTTTATTCCAATTATGCATTCTGGAACTGGGAAAATAACCACAGAATGGGTCCAGGGACCCATTGGACCCAGTGTGAGACAGACCTGAGCTAAAACTCCATCAATCACCTGACCTTCATAAGCCCTTACTCTGACTGGTAGACCACAGTGACATTTTGGGTTTTCTGGAATTAATGTCACTTCTGAGCCAGTGTCTAATAATCCCCAAAATGTCTGATCATTTCCTTTTCCCCAGTGCACACTCTGGTAAAAGGCCGTAGGTCTCCCTGGGAAAAGGTGGGAAGAAGATTAACAGTATAAATTTTTGGCAGTATAACAGGATCCTTCCCCAAGGGGACCTGGCCTTCTCATTCAAGGGCCTCTGGGTCTGTAAACTGTCTCAAGTCTGTGAATTGATTAAGGGGCCGTAATTCTCTGTAACTATAATTCGATTTAGGGTTTTGTTCATTCAACCTAGAACTCTTCTGCTTATGCAGACCAAGTAGGAATTTAGTAGACTGCCAATCCATTTCACTTCTAGATACCCCATGATCTCTTAGCCAATGCCATAACTCTATGTGATTCAGACTCTTGATTGTTGGTTTGAGTCTGCCTTTCGTTGCAGTAGCCATGCTCACCTTATCTTTGGTGATTTAACTGCCGATACTTGACTTGACTTACTCGCCAGAGATCTGATCATACCCATAATGTTTAAGGATTCTAGTTCTATTACAGCAGTTCCTACAGTAATATCTGGACTACAGAGAAGAGCAACCACAGAGCTCTTCAGGGAAGATGGAGTTAGTCTTAAAAATTTATTTCTCACAGTCCTGGTTAAAGGTGTGTCCTCTAGACATTCCTGGGATGGGTGGGCAGGTCTTAAATGGTAAATCAATTCTAGCATTCTAATCTGTCTAAGCTTTTCAATTACCTCTTCTATATACCAGGGTAAATCGGGCATCTCCACCTAAGACATCCTAGGCCATCTTTTGGTCCATGTTTCAATCAGCCACCTAAACAGTTAGAACCCTTTCTAACCCCTCGAGCCACAGTATTGAATCCAGAATTTTTGCTTAGTGGGCCCTATCAATAAATTCAGCCTGATTCAACTTCCACCATTATCCCATACCCTTGAGACAGGCTAGATTAGGGAATAAATAGACGAATCTAGAACCTGACAGAAAAACACAGCTATGAAACACGTGGCCATGGAGACCGCACAAGATGGCTGCTGGAAGAACCCTGCAAGAACGCCCATTCAGGGAAGCGGATGAGGCTCAATTGATAGGGCTCCCGTTTACCATATGGGAGGCCCCGGGTTCGATTCCCGGGGCCTCCTGGTGAAGGCAAGCCAGCCCGTGCGGCGTGGTGAGCTGACGCAGCAAGATGACCCAACAAAGGGAGACAAGTAGACACAGGAAAACGCGCAGCAAATGGACACAGCGAGCACAAGCAGCAAGGGGGGGATAAATAAATAAATAAAAAAAATCTTTAAAAAAAGAACGCCCATTCAGAATGTGGGATTTCGTCTGGGATCAAGGAAAAGCCCCAGATGTTATCAAGAGGCCTTGTCATTGGGCTCCCCCAGTCAAATGATGGGTGGGGTAACCAATCCAAACAATAAACAACTGGGATTCCTCCGCCAACATTAGCAAAGGGATGGAATAATTAATGATTTAAAAAGCAAGCACAGGAAAGCAGAAGTGGCTCAAACAATTGAGCTCCTGCCAACCACATGGGAGGTCCAGGTTCAGTTCCCAGTGCCTCCTAAAGAAGACAAGCAAGACAGTAAGCTGATGCGATGAGCTGGCGTGACAGGTTGGTGCAGCAAGCTGATGCAAGAAGATGATGCAACATGAGACAAATGGAGGAAAACATAATGAGAGACACAAACAAAGCAGGGAGTGGAGGTGGCTCAAGCAATTAGGCACCTCCCTCCCACATGGGAGGTCCCAGGTTTGGTTCCCAGTGCCTCCTAAAAAAAAGAAGACCAGCACACAACAGACACAGCAAATGCAAACAACAAATGTTACTAGATTTCTTCTAGGTTCTTTGACTATGCTGCAGAAATCAATTTCAAGAGCACATAGGGTTAGTTAGACCAGTAATTTATTAGGGCAGGGAGGGAGGAGAAATGGGAGAAAACGACAGATCATGGGTCCCAAAGAGAGGAGGGGACTGAAAGAGGGCTGATTTATAGATTACAATTTCCCATTATAAAGTATAAATGCCCAGGTTTTACTTGCATGTTGATCCATGCTGGGGGGGGGGGGGCGGGGGACGGACAAGGCAAGAGAAGGGCGCAGAAGCCAAGAGGGGCTTGGGAGCGGAAGAGTTGACCTTTGCACTTGCTTTTTAAACCATTAATTATTCTACCCCTTTGCTAATGGCATGGGAGGAGTCCCAGCTGTTTGCTGTTTTCATTGATTACTCCATCCATCAACCCCCTGGTGGGCCCAATGATAAGGCCCCAGGAGAATATTTGGGGCTTCTCCTGGCTTCCAGAGGAAATCTCATTGTGGGTGGTAGAAATCTCCGGAGGGTCTTCCAGCAGCCATCTTGGGGGTATTGATGTCCACGTGGACTTCTTGCCAGGTTCCAGAGCCATCTATTGATTCCCTATTTTACTAGCTGGCTTCAAAAGGGGGTGGGGAGAAATAAATTAATAATTTTAAAAAAGAAAAAAGCAAGTGTGGAGCTAAATGAGCCATGTTTCTCTCCCTGCCTCGAAAGCACACAAGTAGACCTGGGGACTTATAAACTGTAATGGTGACTCACAGTCTTTAAATCAGCCTTTTTTACCCTTTTTCCCTCTCTCTGCCTGGATCAGCCACAAGTATACCTGGGACCCATAATGTTATTTTCTTTCTCTTCTCTCATTTTCTTAATAAACTACTGGCCTAACTAAACTGGCATGTTCTTAAATCCTTTTTTGTAACATAGCCAAGAACCTAGAGAAAATCCGGAAACACCCTTAGTATCCATTCCCACACATATTCCCCTGATTTCTGTCTATATAAGTTGGAAAACTCACGCGGTTCTTTTAGAATATAGCATACTTCCTCATGGGTCACACTTTGTACTTCACCTTTGGGGGCTTGTTGTGATTTTACTCTAGTAATAGGTCGTGAGGAGAAGAGGGGTGGTGGGGGTGGGTAAGGATTAAATGCCTTGCGAAAAAGGAAGCGTGGAAGCTAAATCACCCCTTTTTTTCCCTTGCCCAATTCTAACCCTGTTCTAGCCGTATTTTTATCCTGTTTTTGCCTTTTCTCTCCCTGCCTAGATCAAAACGCAAGTAGACCTGGGGATTTGTAATCTGTAATGGGGACTTGTAATTTGTAATGGTAATTTTGTAGTCTGTAAAAACAGCCTTTTCCTCTCTCTACCCAGGGACCTATAATCTGCTATTTTCTCCCATTTCTCTTCTCTTAGTTCCTTAATAAATTACTGGCTTAACTGAACTGGCTTGCACTTAAAATTCATTTTTTGTAGCTTAGCCAATAACCTAGAGAAAATCCAGCAACACCCCTATGTAAAATGGAAACAATGTCAGCCAGTCAGAACATTTCCTCACTTGCTTCTGTGTTCACCCTATGAGACCTTCCCCTTTTTACTCCCTCAGCAGAGCTCCCTTCTGCCTTCTGAATGGAATGCTGCTTGATAATCACTCAATAAGGCTGTGAGATTCTAAACTGCATGGAATGTTTTCCTTTTATCACCACAGTATAATGTTCCATACTATAATAGTACCACAATTTGTTTTGTCCACTCACTAGTTAAGACATTTGGGTTATATCCAGTTTTTGGCTATTATGAATAATGCCTGCTATGAATATTTACTTAAAAATTTTTGTCAACATATGTTTTCATTTTCTGTAGGTAAATACCTAGCAGTGGAACTGCTTGGTTTTATGGAAAGAATTTGTATTACTTTATGAGATACTGCTAAACTGTTTTTCAAAGTAGCTGTATACTTCCACATTTCCACAAGAAATCTTTGAGAATTCCAGTGGCTCTGTGCCCTCACCAATGCTTGGTATTGTCATTCTTTTTTGTTTTTGCCATTTTAGTGGGTGTCCAGTTCCTTTAAAAATTTATATTTCACTGATGACTAGTGTGGTGAACATCTTTACATGTTTGTCTATATAAACCATTTGCGCATTTTTTAAAAAGTATTGTTCATCTTTATGATTTAGTTGTGTTGTTTATATACTCTGGACATAAGCCTTTGACAGATATGTGTTTTAGAATTATTTCTCCCAGGTTATGGCTTGCCTTTGATTTTCTTAAGTGTCATGAAGAGCAAAAGTTTTTCATATTTTTGTGTTCTGTTTAAGAAATCTTTGCCTGACCCAATGTAAAAACTTTTCTCATGTTTTCTTCAAAAAGTTTTATAATTTAGCTCTTATATTTAGATCTATGACCCATTTCAAATTTTTGTATATGGTATGAGTTAAGGCCTGAGATTTATTTATTTCATTATGGATATACAGTTGATTCCATGCCATTTGTTTAAAAGACTGTGCTTTCTGCACTGGATTGCCTCAGGACATTTTTGAAAATCAACTGTGGATCTTTTTCTGGATTCTCTATTCTGTTCTGATGCTCAACCTTAAATTAATATCATACTATCTTTTTTTTTTTTTTTTTTTTTTAGTTTGTATCAGTTCTTTATTCCTTTTTTTTTTTTTGACTGAGAACATTGTATATATATATATTTTTTTAACATTTTTTAAACTTTATTTTGTACATTTAATAATTGAAAATATGAACAATTAAAAACTAAAAAGTAAACACAGATGAATACATACTATCTTAATTATAGTACCTTCATAGTAAGTCCTGAAATCAGGTAATGTAAGTCCTCCATCCTTGTTCTTATTTTTATAAATTGTTTGGGCTATTCCAAGTACTTTGGCTATACACATCAGTTTTAAAATAAGCGTGTCAATTTCTTTCAAAAAACCTGTTAGGATATAGATTGGAATTGTGTGAAATCTGTAGTTCAATTTGGGGTGAACTGCCATCAAATCAATACTGAGACTTACAATCCAATGCACATGGTATATTTTTCCATTTGAGTTTTAATTTACCTCAACAATATTTTGTAGTTTTCATTGTATAGGTCTTGCACATCATTCATTAAATTTGATGCTACTATAAATGGAGTTGCTTTTCTAGATTTCATTTTTCAATTTTTCTCTGCTAATATAGAGAAATATAATTGGTTTTTCTATTTTGACTGTTTCCTGTGTCCTTACTAAATTCACTTATTAGTCTTGGTAGCTTTTTTTGTAGATGTCTTTTTGTAGGTTCAAAATCATGTCATCTAATGACAATTTTATTTGTTCTGCTGAAATCTATATGCCTTTTATTCCTTTTTCTTGCCTTATTGCAATGACTCACATCTCTAGTACAATGTTAAATAGAAGTGGTGAGAGAGTGGACAACCTTACCTTGTTCCTGATCTTAGATAGAAAGCATTTAGAATGTCACCACTGAGTATGTTATCTGTAAGTTAATTTTTTTTCAAGGAAATAAAACACTCTAATTTTAAAAAAAAGTGCCTGGCAAGCTGCTGATCTCAGGGCATTCCTGTGCATTTTCATCTGCTGAGTCAGGATTAATTTCTTTAGGCAAAGTTTGGAAGGCAGATTCCTCAGGGCAGGGTGGAGGTTGGGCAGTGCATGCTGGAGTTTGGTTGGTACTTGCCTCAGGGCTGGGAGGAGGTCCAGATTCCCTGGGGCAGGCCATCATTCTGACACAGTCTCAGCAGAATTTAGGGTTCCAATGTCCCTACCAATATTATCATCGCCCATATGTCTCCATCCTAATCCTCAGGGTTCTACTCCCTCCAATCAATGCCTTTACTTTAACAGCAGACACCCTGCGAGGTTGAGATTTTAGTTTCCTTTGAAACTCTGATACACGTAAAATGAGATTCTGAGTCTGGTTTTCGGAGATCTCAAGTCTGTGGCTACATGAAACAAGATTTTCTTTCAGAGCACACATAGAAACTTTCACATCATTCATACAGCGTTTAAGTTGCAAATTTGAAGCCTTTAGCTCATCTCTTTCTTTTTTAACTGTATCCAGAGTATCTAGGAGCCAGCCAACATCACTGTACCTTTTGATTCCACAAAATTCTGTTAAGGTATTGAAAACACACTCACCCAGATCCTTGCTTCTTATAAGCATGGAAGTAGGGGAATCCAGTGGTGATATTTTGCGTATCTCCACTGTCGCTATGGATTGTTAGTGGACTCATGAGTACTGGAAAGAGAGTCATTAGTACCCTTGAGTCCAATTAGAGTAGAGAGCCAATTGCAAAATTCCCAGAACCACTTCAGAAATCACATTTAAGATTGTGTTTCTCAAGAGGCACTGCACATACCAAGCTGTATTAGTGAGGGTTCTCTAGGGAAACAGAATCAACAGGAGATATCTGTAAAGAGTACCAGATTTTATAAAATTCTCTCACGTGACCGTGGGGATACACAAGTCCAAATTCTGCAGGCAGGCTGCAAACCAGAGGCTCTGATGAAGGTACCTGATGAATTCCCAGAAGACACTGGCTGTCCGAAGTTGAGCTGGAAAATTCCTCTGAATGCTGAAATCACTTTCCCTTTTAAGGCATTCAACTGATTGGATAAAACATCACTCATTGGTGGCAGCAATCTCTTTGGTTGATTGTAGATGTACTGAGCTATCTATGCAATCAACTCGCTGATGATTAAAGTCCATAAATGTACTTGTATTATAATTAGCCCAGTGCTTGCATGACCAAACAACTGGGCACAATTACCTGACCTAGTTGACACATTAGCCTAACCATCACAAAGCAGGTATAGGATTTTTCCTTTTGGAGTAATGAAAAGTTCTAAAGTTGACTGAGGTGATGACAGCACAACTCTGTGATGAAAATGAGAGCCACTGAGTGTACACTTTGAATGGATTGTACAAAGCATAGGAATGTATAACTCAGGGAATCCAATGGAGGAAGGACTGTGGTTAACAGGACAAATATGAGAATGCTCTCTCGTGAATGATAACAAATATATACTACTATTACAGGGTGTTAATAATCAGGTGGGATGGCAGAAAATACACCAAATATAAGATATGGGCTATATCTATATATCTATATTAGTAATAATATTAGTAATATTATTAGTAATAATATTTCGACGATGCTCTTTCATAGTTTGCAACAAATGTTTCACAACAATGCAAGATGGTGGTTGGGTGTTGTATGGGAGCCCTGAGTGATGATATGCATGTTTATTTTTTAAGTTCACAACTTTTACTATATACTTACTGTTTATGTATGTCCATGTATAAATGATATACTTTTTTTTTATTATTAAAAAAAAACACAACTGGGGAGCAGGTGTAGCTCAGTAGTTGAGCATCTACTTCCCATGTACAAGGTCCCGAGTTCAATTCCCAGTACCTCCTAAAAAACAAAACAAACAAACCTTTGAAAGATGGTGGAAAAGCTTCAGGGCTCTGTCCCCCCAAAGAAGCTTTGTACAACCAGCAAAAACTGGCAGAAACATCTTTCTCAAAACTCTAGAAAACAGTTAAAGGACTGTACTAACAAAGCAAGCACTGAATCAAGAAAAAGACTACTGAAAAGTGGTAAGATCTTGGGATGCTATGGCTAGCCCCTCCCAAACCCTCATCAGTTTGCTGTGTAGCCGGTCCACCCTCCCCGTGCAGATGCCTGGCCCCAGTTGTGGAGGGAACAAAGTAACCCTCATGCAAATACCAGGAGCATGTATATGTGGTCCAATCTGTCCGGTGGTGGCCTGAAGGATTCACTGTACCAGAACTTCCCTGAATGTAGCATGGTCATGAGAGAGAATTTTATAAAATCTGGTACTCTTTACAGATATCT
This sequence comes from Tolypeutes matacus, assembly GCA_026826555.1. Lineage (NCBI taxonomy): Eukaryota > Metazoa > Chordata > Mammalia > Cingulata > Chlamyphoridae > Tolypeutes > Tolypeutes matacus. The sequence goes on along the minus strand of JAKSZT010054517.1, from coordinate 3,747,890 downwards.
CCTGTTGATTTTGTTTCCCTAGAGAACCCTCACTAATACAGCTTGGTATGTGCTCATAGAACTCTCCTACAGAACACTGTTTGACAGGAGTCAAAGTTATGTTACCTGGGGCAAGGGAGTGCTGGCCATAGGACACAAAGTACAGTGTTCAGGACCACAAGGAAACTGTTTCCTAGGGAAGAGGGATGCTCAGAACCACGCAAACTGGGAAATTCCTAGGGCCACACACACATGCCCAAGACAAGACAAGTGCAGAAAGGATCAAGGAGGCCCCTGAGGTTTGGCCTGAAGCTATTCTCTAAATTCACTGTAAGAAGAAGCCCTGAAAGAGATCACTCACACAGGTCAATCTGCAAAGACTGGAAAGGTGCTTTTCTTTTTTGTTTTCTCAGCTCATGGTAATCAAGGAAAATTCTGCCATAGCACTAGCTGGATACAAGCTTAAGGAACAGGTGCCTCAGAATCTAAATTCCAGCAATAACACATTAAAATATCAAAATGTTCAGGTTTCAACAAAAGGTCACAAAACATACAAAGAAACAGGAAACAATGACATAGACTAAGAAGATTAAATCATTAGAAATGATTGATGAGGGAGACCAGACCTAGGACACATCAAACAAAGACTTAAAAAAAAATAAAAATGGTCCTAAATGTGCTCAAATTACTAAAGGAAAAAACATAGAAAAATTTTTAAAAATTAAATTTAAAATTGCTAAAGGAAAACATGGGCAAAGAACTAAAGGAAATCAAGAAAACAACAGTTGAACAGCAAGAGAATATCAATAGGAAGATGGAAATTATGAACGGGAACTAAACAGAGCTGAAGACCACGGTAACAGAAATCGAAAACTCCCTAGAGGAGATAAACATCAGATTGGAGATGGCAGAAGAAAGAATCAGAGACCTTGAAGGTAACTGAAATCAAACAGGCTAAGGAGCAGAAAGAGGAACAAACAGAGCCTGAGGAACCTGTGGGACCCCATCAAGTGTACCAGTAAACATATTGTGGGAGTCCCAGAAGGAGAAGAAAGAGATAAAGAGGCAGAGAGAATATGTAATAAAAAATAATGGCTGAAAACTTTCCAAATTTAAGGAAAGACATGAATATACACATCTAGGATGTTCAAAGAACTTCACACAGGGGGCGGATGTAGCTCAAATGGTTGGGTGTCTGTCTCCCATATGGAGGGACCTGGGAGAAAAAAAAAAAAAAAAAGAACTGCACACAGTATAGACCCATGCCACGTCATATTATAATCAAACTGTCAAATGCCAAATAAAAAGGGAATTCTGAGAGCGCAAGAAAGGAGCAACATGTCACATATAAGGAAGCTTCAATAAGATTAAGTGCTGATTTCTCACTGGAAACCATAACTCAAGAAGGCAGTGGGGTGACATATTTAAAGTGCTGCAAGAAAAAAATTTCCAACCAAGAATTCTCTATTCAGGCAAAAGTGTCTTTCAAAAATGAGGGTGAGATTAAGACATTTCCAGATAAACAAAAACCAAGGGAGTTTGTCATTACTAGACCAGCCCTACAAGAGATGCTAAAGAGAATTCTGCAGGTTGAAAGGAAAGTATAGTGGACAACAGATTGAAGCCACATGAAAAAATAAAGATCTCCAGTGAGAATAACAACATGGGAAAATGTAAATGCCAGTACTATTGTATTTTCTGTCTGTAACTACACTTTTACTTCCTACAAGATCTAAAAGGCAAATACATAAAATGTAATGAGAAATCGGTGGTTTTGGACTCAATGTTTAAACATGTAATTTGTGATACAGGTTCATAATCTGTGTATACTATTGAAGTTAAATTGGTATAAGAGCAAATGAGACTGTTATAGATTTACAATGTTACATTTAAGACCCATGATAGGGAAGCGGCTGTGGCTCAATCAGTAAGGCTCCCATTTACCATATGGGAGGCCCCAGGTTCAGTTCCTGGGGCCTCCTGGTGAAGGCAAGCCCGCCCGCATGGCGTGGTTAGCTGACCCAGCGAGCACAAGCAGCAAGGGGGGGATAAATGAATAAATAAATAAAATCTTTAAAAAAAAAAAAAAAGACCCATGATAACTACAAAGAAAATATCAGAAAATATGCAAACTCATGGAGACAGAAATTAGACTACAGGTTGCCAGGGGCAGGGAACAAGGAAACTGGGGAGTTAATACAAAATGGGTACAGGGTTTTGTTTGGGAGATGGGAAAACTTTTAGTAATCGAAGGTGGTGAGAGTGCTGCAATTCTGTGAATGTGATTAATCTCATTGAATGGTATGCTTGCAAGAGTAGACGGGAAAGTTTATGTCAGACATATGATCCCCCAATTAATAAAAATAAAAAGCAACTAAAGAAACAATGACAATTAAAGGCAATACATGATCCTGGGTGAGAGCTAGCAAGGTAGGAGAAAAGACTCAAAGGGACATTATTGGAACAAATGAGAAAACTGGATTATAGACTTTAAGATTTATATCAATGATACATTTCTAGAACTTAACTGCATTTAAGGTGATTATATAAGTGAATATCTGTGTTCTTTAGAAATGTACACAATCTACACTCAATGGCTCAGGAATTGGATTGATAATTAGACAGAGAAACAGACAGACAGACAGAGAATAAATGATGACACAGAAAATGTGGTAGAATGTTGGAATTGGTGATCTGGGTATATGAGGGGGGTAGGGTGTGGTGGAGAATAGTCTCTTCAAGAAATGGTGCTGAGAAAACTGTATATCTACATATAAAAGAATGAAATTGGACCCATACCTCATATCATGTACAAAATTTAATTTGAAAGGGATCAATGACCTAAATCTGAGAGCTAAAAGTATCAAACCAGGAGAGGTGCAAGATGGCGGCACAGTAAGGAGCTCCAAGAGTCAGTTCTTTCTGTTTTGCCAAGGAAGCACAAAGTACTCCCATCCAAATAATCCAAGACACATACTAATCAGAATGTCAAATGCCAAAGATAAAGAGAGAATCCTTAGAGCAGCAAGAGAAAAGCAATGCGTCCAAAGGATACCCAATAAGATTAAGTGCTGATTTTTTGCCAGAAGCCATAGAGGCAAGAAGGTAATGGTATGGTATATTTAAGATACTGAAAGAAAAAAGCTGCCAGCCAAGAATCTTATATCCGGTAAGACTGTCCTTCAAAAAGAGGGCAAGTTTAGAATATTCGCAGATAAATAGAAACTGAGAGAGTTTGTAACCAAAAAAGCATCTTTGCAGAAAATACTAAAGGAAGTGCTACAGCCTGAAATGAAAAGACAGGAGAGAGAGGCTTGGAAGGGAGTCTAGAAATGAAGATTATATCAATAAAAATGTAAGTATAAAAAGAGTGGCGACTATCGAAGATGGCGTTAGTGTAGGAGGACGCACACTGCAAGCTCCCAGAGCAACGCGGATTGTGGACGGGGTCCTGCCCCGGGGGTCTGTGCTGTGCACGCGAGGAGTGAGAAGCTTGGGACATCTATCTGCGCGGATCGGCGGCGTGGACCGAACGGTGGAGATTCGTGAGTTTTGAGGCTGCCGGTGGAGGTTGGCACAGGCGGCTGAGCCCCGCGGTTAGGGAAAAAAAAAATTAAACGGCCATTTGGAGCAGTGGGCGGGGCGAAAAAGTTTTATTTTCTGGGGATCTGGCTGCCTGGCGCCCCTTGGATCTTGTGTGAACAGAGCAAACGAGCTAATCAGCACCCAGTGAACCGGAGGGGGGATTTTGGTCGGGAAATGCAGCTGATTTCCCTAGCCACCCAGGGATAAGACCCGGGCCGCTGCGGAGCCAGGAGGAAGGGACACTTCCCAAAAAAGGGAGGGTTTGGTTGGAAGACAGGGAAGGGTATTTTATATTTTTAGACATTGATCTGGCTGCCTGCACCACCCCATAGCTTTGGGGAGCAGATAAGCCGACCTGAAGCACCATTAGGCTGAGAGCAGACGCGAATCTGCACTCAAACTGATTTACTGAGCAGCCCGGTGATGCTGGAACTCGGCGCCAAAAGGGGCAGAATCTGCCGTCTTTAGCACTCTTCACTGACTAACATCAGAGCTTCAGCTAACCTGGGGAGTCCGGAAAGTGGGACGTGCTTGATTAATTTCCACGGGCCCAGCTAGGGTCCCTTCCGTAAGGGGGTTGGTCTAGAGGAGGAATTATTTTGGGTCCTGCATTTGGCTAAAAAAAAAAAAAAGTGAGGTCACCTCAACAAATGAAAAAGAAATTCTTTTTGATTTAGTTTAATAGCTAAAAGCTGCTTCAGGACCTGCATATAGAACCCTGTGGGGAAATTCATTGATAAACACAAGTAGGCAGGAAGGATCCACGTGGACCCTAGGGGAATCATTGACCCCCCTTAGCTCTGTTTGACTGCTTGCCTGTGTGGATCTTTGGTTTCTCTCTGTTATTTTCTGGTCTATTGCTATTATTCCCGTTTTCCTCCCCTCTTCCTTTTTCCTTCTATTTTTTTTTTTAAATAGGTGCTGCCAGCTGGTCGCTTCTTTGCTGGGCTTCTTATTCAGTAATTTCCCACTCGCCGTATATATTGATTCTGTATTACAAACTATCGCTTATCCTTCCTGCATCTTTCTGCCTTCTGTTTTCTGTTGTGGCTCTTA